>JANHMN010000006.1:48394301-48446954 GCA_030674055.1 Rhabdomys pumilio
CACAGAGCCACAGAGCCACAGAGCCACAGAGCCACAGAGCCACAGAGAGGCGGGGCAAGTCTCCAGAAAAGACTGGAGAAGGGGTTTAATGATTAGGAAATTCTTCTGGTGAAGACAGTCACCTGGGGAAAGGGGTGTTATTTCACTAAGGACTGTGCTATATCAGGAGACACACCTAAATGTTCTGAGCATGTGATCTGCCCACTCAGGAGGGCCTCCTGTAGTTTAAAGATCTGCTGTTGATACCTTGACCTTTTTTTTTTCCTCCCTGTTTTGCACTGGGTTATAAAGTGTGCAGCTGGTTCTTCAGGTATTCCTTGCATGTGTGTTTGTAGGACAAAGGGTTACAGAGGTAAGATATGGCCAGTTTTTTAACTTACAAGGTAGATGGCTGCCAGATTCCTTCATCATAAAAACAGAATTTCTTCTCATCCATACATATATATATATATATATACAGAGAGACAGAGACAGAGACAGAGATAGACAGAGACAGAGACAGAGACAGAGACACAGAGAAAAAGAAACTCCCCTGTATAATTGATCACACCAATCAGATGTTCAATGGTTCATGCACGTTAGATTAGACCATGATTTATAAATCCTAAATGCTATTTGGTTGAATTTAAAGGAATACTTTGGCCCTCAACTGACTGTGGGAGTGAGGGGAATAAAAATGTACATTTGTGTTATCCCTCTGATTCTGGAGAAGAGCTGAACCTCGAAATTGGTTTGAACATTTGGAATTTAAGTTCTTGAACAACCTCAGAATCCAATGTTGAAAGCTGGGCAAAGTGGCACAGACCTTTAGGGATCCCAGCAGTCTGAGGCAGAAGCGGGGGAATCTCTGTGAATTCTAGGTCATGCTGGTGAGCGCCAAGACAGACAGGGCTACACAATAGAGAGACACCTGCCCCAACAGAAAAGAATATGGTTTTGAAAGCAAAACCAAGAGGAAAGGAACTTCACTGCAGTATCATTGATCTGTGGCTCAGTATGGAACACGTGTGTGGTGGGCGCCAGGCTCCATCTCAGGACCACAAAAGAAAGAAGAAAGCAAATAATAGTTTCCACATGAAGTGGTCAGGAGACGTGAGACTTTATTAAGCACAGCATCAAAGCTATCACTTACACACAGGGTTTGTGGAGAGCATGCTGTGCCTCTGGACAGCATCATAAGCAAGTCTATGCAGTTCGAAGCTGGTGACTTCTCACCCCAGCCAGGACCACATGCTCTGGTTTACAAAGCCTTGGCTTTCTCTGAATTGTTTTTTAGTGAGTTCTACAGCTTGCTGTCAATACCGTGTCTTGCGTTGAGGGAGTGCCCTCTGCCCCTAATCAGGTTTACTGATTTACTGTCTTTGGCAGCAAAGCTGGTGTCACTACTGGCTGGGCCCCTTGCTAAGAAAGTAACTGACAAATGCAAGAAAGAGGGTGGAGCCGGGAGCAGAGCCCACAAAGATGGCTGAAGGTTTTTACTGCTCCGGCCTCAAGCTCTGGCTATTTCTCATTGGTAAATGATTTTTAATTTGCTGTCCACCTTTGGCTGGTGTCCAGAGGCCTGGAGTGGTTGGTTCTGAGTTTTTGTTTAACTTTTAGCAAACTTCTAGTGAGGGGGATGAGGTACCAGGGAGAAAAGACTTCCTAATGTCTACAAACCACCATAGCTGTGAGTTTGGCCTCTGGAGGGTTCTCTTGAAGCTTCCCACCACCCTGTGTTCCTCCACGTGTCTTCATTAATCTGTAGCGGCCATCTCACCCTGAAAGGCTCCATGGAGCCTTGGAACCATGGTCCAGAGGGATAGCACTTGACAACTATCTTAGAGTACAGCTAGCTAATCCTTCCAGAAACATCTCTCTGACTTGACAGCCCTTGAGGATTGATGACAAGACTTGGAAATTCTGGAGGAAATTGGAAGTATAAACAAGCCCTCCTAGGGTTCCAACCAAAATGCTTCTCTGTGGGCTGGGAAAGATAGGAAGTGTCTTCTTAGGTGGGTAACGTAAAGCACTTTAAAGAGTTGGGAAGATTTCTTTCCTGCTAATAATTGTTTGTTAGGAACTTTTACTTCCTTGAGATTGCTTCACTTGAAAACTGTGTCTGAAAAACAAGACCTTGAAGTGTTTGTCATCTTACTCCTGGTTAAAAGTGAATCGAGGAGTAGGGGAATTATCTGAATCAAGAACCTACCTACTCAGGTTCTAGGACTCAGCTCTGTAACTCTGGAGGGTGTGGCTTCGACAAACCATCTCCTGCTTTGGGAAATCTGGTTCCTGTTTGTAAAATGAGAGAGTGGTGATGGTGGGGGTGGGACATCAGTTTTCCTTTTTTGTTTGTTTTTGTTTTTCTATTTTGAGACAGGGTCTCAATATGCAGCCTTGGCTGGCCTAGAACTCACAGAGATGCACTCGCCTCTGCCTCCTGAGTGCTGGAATTTATTGATTTTTTTTTTTATGTGTATGGGTGTTTTGCCTGCCTGTGTGTTTGTGCACCACATGTGTGGCAGGAGTTGGAAGATGTCAGAGGAAGATCCCTGGGTCTGGATTACAGATGGCTGTGAGCCACCATGTGGGTGTTGGGGATGTTTCTGATCTGATGCTCTGTGGTCCTCTCTTCATCATGTCCTGAAGATAAGACAACATTTGTGTCCTCATATGTTGTGTGGTGGGGTCACCCAGAAGTAACCCCCCCCAAAAAAAACTATTCTTCTTTGGAAGTGTTAAACAGGGTTTCAAAATTATTTAATTTATTTTGGTATCATGTTTTAAAACCCAAAGAAGGCTGGAAAAATGGCTCAGCAGTTAAGAGCACTGACTGCTCTTTGGAGGACACGGATTCAATTCCTAGCACTCTCCTTGGCTCACAACTGCCTGTACCCCGACTTCTAGGGGCTCCAATGCTCTCTTCTAGACTCTCCTAGCACCAGCTATACAAGTGGTGCACAGAGGCTAGAAAACACCCATACACATACAATTTAAAAAAAAAAAAACAATAATTTTATAGAAAAAGAAAACCTAAAGAGACTTATGATACTTTACCTAGAGGAAGAAAGGTATGTATTTTGTTCAAACAAAACATCAAATGTAATCTCGCCACATCACTACACCCCTTCGAAGCCTGGGCTAAGGGCTCTCAAGAGTAAACAAACTTTGGACAAGCCATGAGACCACAAAGAGCTTCAAATTCTAGGGTTCATCTCTAATTATAGGTTTCTCCTCTTTGGGGGACAGAAGGGGAAGGTTTGGATTAAAAAACAGACCTAGAAAATGCCATTACAGAAAGTGAGCCCTGTTCATCTCTGAGAAAGGCTAAGCAAGTAAACTTATCTCCTACCAGAAGCTGGGGCCCAAAGGAGGGATGTCCAATTATAGGCATTAACATTTATCATAGTCAGAGAGGGGCAGACTGCAGGAAATGATTAGCAAGGTTGCAGCGGCCATTATAACCCAGGACAGGAAGCTGAGCTAGGAGGTTTGCCTCATTAGTTAGCATGGAAGACATCCTAAGTCATGCCTCTAAGGGACCTTAATTCCTCATCAGAAAGGCTCCTTGGAGACCATCTGAGGAGGTGTCTGCCCCTCTCCCTCTTGGAAAGCAGAGAAGGAATTCAGCTATGATAACTGAGCGCTTGTCTTGCTGGCTCTTAGAGCATTTGTGCTTGTCATTCATTCAGAAATTCGATTAAGCCAGCTTCCAGAGAAGCAGCCAGGGGCTGAGGTCTGAGTGCACTTGACAGAAACCTGTGCTGAGAACAGAGGTAGTGTTGTCAGCGTGGCCCTTGGTGTCTCAGGGACTGTTCTGTGGCACTGGAAGATAGAAGGGTAGGGTAGGCAAGCATCCAGGGCAGGACAGTCATCTCCTCCCACTATAGTCGGTATGCTTATAAGCGCACCAGTTACTTAGTGGAAAATGACATTTGATGCAAAATGGAAGAGTCTACCTTGTGGAAGAAGAACCTGGGGGAAGAAAGTCAAACTGCAGTGACCCCATGTGTCTCCATTTAGGTTACTAAAGGCAGCAGCCATGAAGCTCGGTGCCAATGTAGCTCTGAGATTTTGTTGCATCTGCTTTCTGTCCCTCGATGGCACAGGGGTTCAGCCACTGTGAGCAGTACCTTCTGAAGTCTTGGAGCCACGGCATGCTGGACATCATAAGAAAGTTCACTGTGTGCTCATAACCTTTCTTCATTTCCAGGCGCTTGTTTCTTCCCCACCAGTGACTGATAGGAGAATCGGTGCTAAGACAGTTTGGAGTTCTCCACATACTGACCAGTTTCTGAAAACTCACATCTAATTACTCACAAGAGCTCCACAGATATCTCTAGTCCCTGTCTGAAGCTGCTGTCTTCATGAGCTCCTAACGAGAGAGCCCAGAAGCATCCGTGATTCTTGGTGCCTTACAAGCTAGAGCTGGTCCTTAACCTCACAGTTCTAGATTAGCTTTCAGTATATGCCCACCTTTCACTATCCCACCAGCGTACCCTAACCTGGGTCACTTTTTCTATCCTGACATCCTCAAAGGCTTCCTGATTTGTTCCTTCTGTCCACTTTGCTCTATGTATGGAGATTTTAACACTCCCTGTTCGAAATTCTCCAGCATTCCCTATCACTCTGTAATCCACAGTTCCTGCCATTGCATAGGATGCCCTGTTCTTAGCCTCCTCTCTGAAACCCTTTCCCTTGCTTCCTGCTCCGTGGGGTGCGGGGGGGGGGGGGGGGGGGGGGGGGGGGGGGGGAGGTGTTCACATGTAGCTCAAGCTGACATCAAAGTACTCCCTTAGAATCCCTGATCTTCCTGAGTCCACCTTCTGAGTTCTGGGACTACTGGTATATGCCACCAAGCCCAGTTTTACGCAGTGCTGGCAACTAAGCCAATGGTTTTGTGCAAGCAAGGCAAGCAGTTCCAAGGCGAGTGCTTCCAACTGAGCTGTATTCCCAGCCCTTCATGCTGTTTCTTGAGGACACCATCTTGCTCTCACCACATTGTCTTTGTAATATACGGGTTCCCATACCTGAAGAGCTCTCACAGACCCCTCATATCTGCAAGCCTCCTTCCATGGTATACAGCTCAAATTTCACCTCATTAGAAAGGCCTTCCCGGTCACGCTGTCTAAAATAATAGATCCTCATGGGTGTCTTTGTACTTTTTCTTCATAACATGAATCTAGTCTCGGTTGACTTTATTTGGAATGACAGTCTTCAAAGTGGCCCTTAAGCTAAAATGAGATCATTAGTGTGGGCACTAATCCAACAGGACTGGTGTCTTTGTAAGGACAGTGGAAAGAAAGGCATATGAAGAGGAGGAAGAAATTGGATGTCCACAAGCCAAGGAGGAAGTCCTTAGCAGAAACCAACCCACCCTGCTAAGAGCTTGATCTTAGATGTCTTGCTTCCAGAACTGTAGACAATGAACCTGCTGTTGAAAGCACCTTGTCAGTCTCTGCTTGGTATGGCGGCCCAAGACAATCAATCCACCTCCTTGCATCGGAATGTGAGAGTTGGAGTCTAACTGACTGAAAGTGGCTGACGATTTTACCAGGTAGGTAGGTGTGTGATGGTGTCACACTGTGTTTTACATTGCGTTTTTCTGGATCCTTCCTGAGGCTGGCCATATTTTCATTTTTGTTGAGTCATTCACATTTAATCTTCTATGAAATAACATAAGTCAGTGTGTGTGTGTGTGTGTGTGTGTGTGTGTGTGTGTGTGTGTGTGTGTTCTTTAAAATTAGTTCTTTGAGACTACCTCTTCATCTGAAGGCTGCTAGTAGAATACTGACTTCCAGGAATATAGTACAAAGCTCACACCCAAAGTGACACACCTACTCCAATTAGGCCACACCTATTTGAAAAGGCCACACCTACTCCAACAGGGCCACACCTTCTAATAGTGCAGCCCCCTGGGCCGAGCACATACAAACCATCACACCATTCTACCTTACTTCCCTTCCCACCCAGCTCTTTGTTTCTCTTTTCCTCATCAAGGTCAGCTTGTGTTGCCCAAATAACCTTGTATCAGTGGTCTTCACTGCGATATGAATGATTTATCAAGGGCTATACTCTTAGAGAAAAGCAGCTCTTTCTCCATCAGCAACTAAGAAATCCCAATAGTTCCTGGGCTAGGGTGGGACTGTGCCCAGCTCCCTCCTCCATGCTGGGATTAGGTCTGACTTGGGTTTAGCAGGTTTGTGCATGCTGTCACAGCTGCAGTGATTCCTGTGGTTCAGGCTCCCTTCTGTATCCAGAAGACACTGCTTCCTTAAGGATCATTGATCGATCACCTCCGACTCTTTGTCCTTTCTACCCCTTCTTCTGCAGCAATCCTCCAGCCTTTGAAGAGGGGGTGCTGTTTCTATGTTCTGTTCACAGATGAGGATCCTGCACTCTCTTATTTTCTACTCCTTGGCCAGTTGTGGGTGTCTGTGTGGGTCACAAACAACAGAGCTTCTTGGTGAGTGTTGAGAGATGGTTTGATCCATGGGTCTAATGACAAGTCATTAGGAGTCAGACTAACACTGTGTCATTTAACAGAATAGTCCCAGGTCCTCTCCTAGGTCTATGCCCTGTCTAAGATAATAATGGTGTCGGGTATGGGTTTCATAGGTTGTTTCAATATTTTTTGCATTATTTTGAGGAATTCTACATATTACCTCACTGGCGGCTATATGTTTTTCAAGTTCATGGCTTGTCTTCTTATAACATTTTTTTTTTTTGACAAACAGAAGGTCTTTTGTTTTGGAAGGTTATTTTTAAATTGTGTTTATTTATTGGTGTTTAAAAAATTCATTTATCTGTTTAATTATTTGCTTACCATATTACCATCTACATACAGGAGTCAGAGGACAAGTTTATAAAAGTCAACTCTTTCCTTCCACTATATGGGTCCTAAGGACTGAACTCAGGTCATCAGACAGGAGGCAGAAGCAGGCAGATCTATGTGATTTCAAGGCCAGCCTGATCTACTGTGTAAGTTTCGGGACAGCCAGGGCTACACAGAGAAAACCTTGTAAAGAAGAAGAAGAAGAAGAAGAAGAAGAAGAAGAAGGAGGAGGAGGAGGAGGAGGAGGAGGAGGAGGAGGAGGAGGAGGAGGAGGAGGAGGAGAAGAAGAAGAAGAAGAAGAAGAAGAAATTTTTTCTTCCTGTTTTTTTTTTTTTTTTTGGATGGGGCTAGGGGAATGCTAGAGAGTTGACCCCTGGGTCTTAAACATGAAAATAATTCTTTATTATCCTTAAGTTATTTACATATATAACATATTCTATTATGTTAACATAATATATGTCACTTATATAATATATAATATAAATATATTTATATAAGTGTTTTCCAATTATTTAAAAGATTTAGAGTGTTTTAGCTTTGGGGGGAAAAGCTATTGATCATCCTAGAATTGATTTGTGTGAATTGTGTGTGGCTGGTTCATTTACTCAAGACATTATAGTCCCATCTTTTCCTTCTCTGTAGGCCTGACTTCTTTATTCACATTTATTCTGCTGCACTGGTGGGTTTTTTCCCTTGTAGCAATTCCATCATCTTGGCTTCAGCTCTGTAGTAAATCTTGTTCTCTGAAAGGAATCCTGCCAAATTCCTCTCCTTTGGGGAAGGTTTCTAGATTATTCTTGGCACTTTTTCATTTCAGTTTACATTTGAATTCATCTTGTCTAACGTTTTTTAAAAGTCCCACTAAAACTTCAAAAGAAACTGCATTATATCTATAGACAAGTCTGATATAAACTGACTGCCTCATGGTATTGAGTCTTTTTATAATTATGACATTTTCATTTATTGAATATTTCTTTAAGATCTTTATAGAAGTTTACAGCTCTCTCTGAAAATGTCTTTGACACACATGTAACCTTCTTTCTTTCTTTCTTTCTTTTTTGATCTTATCCTTTTGAACTGAATTTCTCCTTCATTGCTGGTATAAAGAAATGTAGTTGATGCTGTACATTGATTCTCTGTCAAGAAAAACTACCCGTGCAAAATACCTCGTGCATTCTAATTCTCTGTGATTTATTCATTTTCTCAGATAATCGTTTCACTCATGAGATATTAATATTTTCTATTAGAATATTGGTAAGTATATTCAGATTTATTTTTTTAATCTCCCATAGCTTTTCTTGGGTTTTGTTGTTTTTGTTTTTTGGGTTTTTTTGTTGTTGTTGGTGGTGGTGGTGGTGAGTTTTTTGGTTTGGCTTTTTTGTTGGTGGTGGGTTTTTTTTGGGGGGGTTGGTTGGGTTTTTTTGTTTTGTTTTTTTTTGTTTTGTTTTGTTTTGTTTTTTGCTTGAAGATTTTCTTTTCCACAACCAATGCTTCTACGTGTCCTAAGAAATCCATAGCATAATCTATTGGATTTGAATTCCACAACTGCTTTCCATTTCTCAAAATAAAACAACAGGTAAAGCTAAGACTGCGGCTCCGTTGGTACAGCTCTCATGTAGCCTGCACAAAGGCCTGGTTTGAAGCTTTTAATGCTTGGGTTTGATTCCCAGCACTATAAAACCGAGGCGGCTCACAACTATAAGTCCAGCACTCAGAAGGGGAAAGCAAGAAAAACAGAAGCCACAGTTGGAGAGGAAAAAATGGGATTCCACAGGTTCCTGCAACTCCCCGAGTACTGGCCCTCTGGTGTGACAGCAAAAGGGAACGGAGGGTCAGGGTGATGGATGCTTCCCCCATTCCCCCCACCCCCGAAATCCTCACAGGTGGGGATACTTGCCCCCACTTCTTCTGAGTTACCTCTTCAGGCAGGGCTTTCATTGGAGCGTGGTGGTGAGATATAATTGGCCAAAGATTTCAGAGCTTGGGATTGGCTCAAATACTGAATTTAAGTTTATAAGCTGGGCAATGAACTCAGATCTGCACCCTGATGCTGCTCTGTGAAGTTTGATTTCCAGGGATACATCACGAGACTCTCACCCTTCCCACCTCCATCCTAGGACCTGTTCCCACACCGTGGCAACTTTAGGCCAGACTGAGATATAGGAGACCCTATCCCCAATCAAACCACACAAAGTAGGTGTCTTAAGGTTTAATTGCTGTGAAGAGACACCATGACCAAGACAACTCTTATAAAGGCAAACATTTAATTGGGACTAGCTTATGGTTTCAGAGGTTCAGTCAATTGTCATCATGGCAGGAGGCATGGCAGCATCCAGGCAGGCATGGTGCTGGAAGAGCTGAGAGTTCTGCATCTTGATCCACAAACAGCAGAAGAGAACTGTGTTCTGAAGGCACATTCTAAAAAAGTATACTGTTTGACCTCCCCGCTTACTGCGGGGGTTGGGGGGTGTTCATACTGAGAGCAGACAGCATGACTAAATAAATAAATAAATAAATAAATAAATAAATAAATAAATAAATAAGGCAATGACCCAAAGTAGATATAGACCCCAAAAGAGGTGACTACTTAGCCACAAGACAAAAGACCAGTATAGAATCATGACTAAATAAATAAATAAATAAATAAATAAGGCAATGACCCAAAGTAGATATAGACCCCAAAAGAGGTGACTACTTAGCCACAAAAGACCAGTATAGAATCTCATTACTGGCATCACTGAATTGCACCAGTACAAAATTAATGTTGCTACCCTGGATTGGTTATTAACATTTCCTTGTATGGAAAGGACACTATTCAGAAAGAAAAATGATGTTTAGTGGACTTTTCAAGAATTCTACCCGCACACATAGTATTACACTAATGACAGTTGTGAACTGTATTACCAAAAAGATAAGGTCCAGGTCCCTCAGATGATGCCAACTACATTAACTGCTGCCATCTATAATTATCCAAATTATAGTGAAACAAGAAGCCATTCTCTCCAAAGATTCAGGAATTTCTACCTATTACAGACCTGTTATTAAAGGAAAATTATAACAATTTAATGAGCAAAATGAGTACTTTTTCCCCCCTGGAAATCAGTAAGTAGTCCTCTCCAACCTCAGAGGTTACAAAGGGACACTTGGGTTAGAACTGGCTCGATACCCAATAGCCACTGAGAACCTGAACGGTGTTTTAGCTTGATTCTTCACTTCGAGTGGAAATGGTGGGTAGCATAACTTCTCCATTTGCCTGTGGCAAAATCAAGACACAAACTAATGGAATGATGCATTTTTAAAAAGATTTATTAATATATTAAATGTTGATAATATTTTTAAGATTAAAAAATAATGATTTACATGTATGTATATTTGCCCATGTGTATGTCTGTATACCTCATGTGTGTGGTGACCACAGATGCCAGAGAGGGTAGAAGATTCCCTGGATCTGGAGAGTTACATATGGTTGTGGGCCACTGTGTAGATGTGGGGAATTGAACCTAGATCATTTGGAAGAACAGCAGTGCTCTTAACTGCTAAGTCCTGCCTCCAACCCTGAATAACTAACTTAGAATGACGTGCACTCAGTAACACAACTTCCATCATTAGCCCATCTTAAAATTTTGTTGGACAGTTGTTGATTGCATTAGGATTGCCAAAACAAGGATAGCTCTGTAGCTGGGTCACTGAGTGCTTGCCTCCTAGACACACAAAGCTCTGGGTTCTACCCCTAGTACTGAAAACCAAATACAGAATACAGAACTGTAATCCCAGCACTCAGGAGAAGAGGCAGTAGGATCTGAAGTTCAAAGTCTTTGGATACATGAGGCCAGCCTGGGCTACATGAAATCCTGTCTCCACAAAACAAAACAAGAACTAGATAAACCAGGAGCCAGGAGGTAGTGGCACACACCTTTAATCCCAGTACTTGGGAGACAGAGGCAGGAAGACCTCTGAGTTCGAGGTCAGCCTGGTCTATGGAGCAAGCTCCAGGCTGGCCAGGGCTGCTCAGAGATCCCTGTCTCAAAACCCACACACACACAAGAAAAAAATGGAAACAGGGTATGAGACAAATCAGGCCCCAGACTCCATCTAGGTCTCCTATCTGCCTTCTATGGTATTTTTAGTTTTATAACCAGTTTACCTTGATTAGGACAGCTTAAGAGTAGAAGAAGCAGGCATTTCCTATATGATATGATAATATGAAGGCCCCTTTACTAAATTCTTTTACTATAGCCATAATGAGAATGCATCAGTAAAGATTACGAGAAGAGAAATGAGATATGTCTCCATTGTCAGGCTGGGGCTGTGACTCAATGTAGTGTGCCCAGCATGTACAGGGCCCTGGGTTCGATCCCCAACACTGTATGAAAACAAAAGATGGAACCCCCGTGTTCAGGAACACTCTGTTAAGTTGTCTGTATGCTGAGAGACATGATGGTTTTGTGGCAACTGTGTCCCTAACTAGTAAGCAGTGAATCAGGCAGAGAGAGGTGGCACCCACACATGAAAATAAAGTGGAGATCGGAGAGCCAGCCCAGCTGCTTCCACCTCAACCCAGCCTTCCTCAAAAACTAACTTCCTTTTTTTTTAATTTCTTTTTTTTATTGGATATTTTATTTACATTTCAGATGTGATCCCCTTTCTCCATTCCCTCACACACACCCAGAAACCCCCATCCCATCCCCCTCTTCCTGGTTCTATGAGGATGTGCCCCCACCCACCCGCCCACTCCCACCTCCCCACCCTCGAATTCCCCCACACTGGGGCATCCAGCCTTCACTAGACCAAGGACTTTCTCTCTCACCTATGCCCGACAATGCCATCCTCCCCTACACATACAGCTGGAGCCATTGGTCTCTCCCTATGTGCTCCCAGGCTGGTAGTTTAGATCCTGGGAGTCCTGGTTGGTTGGTATTGTTGCTCTCCCCATGGGGCTGCAAACCTTTTCAGCTCCTTCAGTCTTCTCTCTCACTCCTCCATTGGGAATCCCATGATCAGTTTAATGGTTAGCTGCGAGCATCCCCTCTGTATATATCAGGCTCTGGCAGAACTCTAAGAAGACAGCTATATCAGGCTCCTGTCAGCATGCACTTCCTGGCATCCACATCAGCGTCTACCTTTGGTGACTGCACATGGGATGGATACCCAGGTGGGACAGTCTCCTGACAACCCCTCCTTCAGTTTCTGTCCCACGCTTTGTTTCCATATTTGCTCCTATGAATATTTTGTTACTCCTTCTAAATAGGACTGAAGCATTCACACTTTGGTCTTCCTTCTTCATGAGCTTCATGTGGTCTGTGAGTTGTATCTTAGATATTGCGAGCTTTTGGGCTAATATCCAATTATCAGTGAGTGCATACCATGTGTGTTCTTTTGTGACTGGGTTACCTCACTCAGGATGATATTTTCTAGTTCTATCCATTTACCTAAGAATTTCATGAATTCATTGTTATTAATAGCTGAGTAGTACTCCATTGTGTGAATGTACCACATTTTATGTATCCATTCCTCTGTTGAAGGACATCTGAGTTCTTCCCAGCTTCTGGCTATTATAAATAAGGCTGCTATGAACATAGTGGAGCATATGTCCTTGTTATATGTTGGAGCATCTTTTGGGTATATGCCCAGGAGTGGTATAGCTGGGACCTCAGGTAATGCTATGTCCAATTTTCTGAGGAACCACCAGACTGATTTCCAGAGTGGTTGTACCAGCTTGCAATCCCACCAACAATTGGAGGAGTGTTCCTCTTTCTCCACATCCTCGCCAGCATCTGCTATCACTTGAGTTTTTGATCTTAGCCATTCTGACTGGTGTGGAATCTCAGAGTTGTTTTGATTTGCATTTCCCTGATGACTAAGGATGTTGAACTTTTCTTTAGGCTTTCAATTCAGCTTCCTCGTCCTTTTCCCTAATCCAGTTACCATGAACCATCAAAGCTTCACTCAGGTCTCATCCCTGGCTCCCTGATGGTATGCACAGTTGAAACAACACAAGTTAATTTCGACCCAGGCTTGGAGCTGGGTCTTCAAGATCAGGGTGTCAACGGCATGGCTTCTGAGCCTGTCTTTGGCTTATCCACCTTCTCTTCGTTTTTATGTGACTGTGTTCTAATCTCCATTTTCTTACAAGGACACCAGTCCTATTGGCTCAGTGTCCATGCTAATGACTCTATTTAACTTAATTAAATAAGTCCCTTTTGAGGGACCATCTACACCCAATCACACTGAGGTGCTGGACTTAGAATGCCAAAATATGAAATGAGGGGACACAATTACAGTACTGGCCTATTACAACATCTAACTTCAGAGGAGCCCTCTCGAAGGCCCCCAACTCCCCTCCTGAAACCCTGCCTCTCAATCTGTTTCTCATTTATCTCATTCAGAGACTGGATTCGATGAGGGAGGATTTCCTGGTGAAGTTCTCTTGCAGGCATGGCACAGAAGACCTCTAGACTACTCTCACGCCTGATTTGTCAGCTTTGGATGTAGTTTCCCCAGGGCTTATGTAACCACAGCACAATAGGCAACACTGTCTTTGCTACCGTTAGATCTTAAGTAGTATCTCATCTGTGGGCTAGTGCCAGTTGGCTTCCAGCTTGGCATTAATCACCAGATTCTTACCATGGTCCCCGGAGGAGATCTGGCTAAGGTCTAGCAAGCTATGTTCATGCTAAGCAGTGCCACAGCCATAGCAGGCACTTGGACCCACCTAGACTACAAGTTTGATATGTCTGCTTTTGTTCACTGATATACAGGTGAGGGGTGGAGCGAGGAGAAGATTTTTCTGAAGCCTGTGAAGACATGACCACCTTAGAGAAAGACTGTGAGCAGGCTAGTGGATTCTGTTGAAAGAGAGGAGAGGAAGAAGAGAGGATATTTATTACCCGTTCTTTTCAGCATGCCAGACTCCCAGGACTCTAGCTTCAGCAGGAGCTGCCAGCCATCAGGATTTCATGATTAGATTGTCTTCAACCCGCTCTACTCACATCTAGCTTTTTCATATTTGCTGTAGAGATATTAAGGTATTTCCACAATGTCTCAAAAGCTTGGAGGGAAGGGGAGGGGTTCCTCATGGAGTGTTTCACATTGTCTGCCTTTGGTGAGAAGGGGTTTGAGACCCAAGCAGAGAACCAACACTTGCTAATCAGTACAATGGACTATAAATTAATAGAATATAATTGATAGAATGTAATCAGTGCAATGGACTGTAAATTAAAATACTTCTGAGTTAAAGGGGTCAGGGAAAAATAGCACCACTAAAGTCAAGACAAAATATCCCCAGCACTCAAGAAATGAAAGCAGAAAGATCAAGAATTCAACACCATCCTAAGCTATATAACAAGTTCCAAGCCAGATTGACCTACAAGAGACCCTGCCCTCCCCCCCAACCCCTAACCCACCACAAAAAAGTCCATTTCTTCTCTTGGTTGAACCTTAGGGATTACAGCAACCCAAATCTGGCAACAACCAGCTAGCTCTGATTAAGGCTGTCCCTCAGGCTCCCTCCAGGGTTCATCACCTGGGTTTCATACCTGCCCAGAAGAATGGCCTCTAGTCAGGGTTTGTGATGAGTTATTCATGGCTCTTTCTCCCACATACTGCAGGTATTCATGGAGTTGCGTCACGATGAGGCCCCACTCCAAGGAGCAAAACCAGCCCCTCCTTTCCCACTTACATGAATTACACTCCAACTCTGGTAAAGAGTTCAGCCATTGGTGCTGAATGGAGGCTTTTGGTCCTTCCCATGCCACCTCCCCTCACCCACCACCCCAACACTGGGCTTTTCAGAGTACAGAAAATACAAGGTCAATTCTACTCATAAATAATACTTTCTCTTTCTGGCTATGCTGCAGACCAGCGCTGGTCAATGGTCCTATAAATATTCTCCATGATATGGGCCCCTCCCCACAGCTTCCTGTCAGCTACGTTATAGACACAGGTCATCTCAATAGCAATATCAAAACCTATAAATTTACCATGAGTTGTTGTTACCATCGTCCTAGGTGTCTTGGGTTTACAAAAACATATTTTATTCATTTTCGAGAATACGCAAGGACGTTCTGGATGCATGGTGTGTGCAGAGATCCAAGGACCGTTTTCAGGAGTCCGTCCTTTTCTTTCAATGTGGGCTCTGGGTATCAAATCCAGGTATCACAAGCCTTTACCCCCTGAGTCATCTTGCTCAGCTCTGTCTTGACTTTTTTTTATCTTCTCAGGAACCCACTTACACGTATGCTTGTGTTTCGTCAGGAGCGTAGACTGATGTGACAATCTGAGTGTGTCATTCGAATGTCCGAAGGTAGGAACCTTAATCCTAAGGTTCATAGTTGGCAGCTCTTTAGGAGAGGCCACTAGGAAAGGTAGGAAATCATGAGGTGGTGAGGGTGGGACCCCATGGTGGCATAGTGGCTTTATCCCAGAGGAAGAATCCTGAGCTAGCATGTGAGCCTCACCATGTAACAGCTCTCCACATTATCCTAGAACAGAAGGCCCTTTCCAGATACAACACAAACTGTCAGTTTCCAGAACAAGGAGTTAACAAACTTCATTGTTTAATATAGCTGCCAGTATAGGGTATCCCATTGTAGCGAAAGATAGTAGAGTAAGATGTGGCTTTGTGCTTGTTCTCTGTAACTCATTTGCTTGTCCTCTCTAAGATGCTGTTGCCCTGAGCCATTTGGAATGTCCCCCGAGTCCCCTGGGGCTTCTTAAGGACCAGTGCTATGCTATTGTGCAGTGTTTGCTCAGTTTAGTATTTCTCTGTCCAGATTCCCCCACGCTGTTCCTTCTTGCGTAGCCATGATCCCTGTCAGGAAATGGTCTTCACTTTCCAATCACCTAACCTCTTTTTTCTCTGCCTCGTATTACCAATGTTATTTCTAGTCTCATTGGCTTATTCAGAGGAGAACATTCACCAATCCTTATCCATCCTGAGGTCTTAGATGGAACCCCTCTAATAAGATATAATAAAAAGAGAAAAACAGCAAATTTAACTAGTTATGTCCCACTGGAATCTTCAGAAATTAAGACCCAAAGAAACAACAAGGGAATCGGCCTAAGTGTTATTGTTGTTGTTATTGTTGTGTTGTTTTGTATCTTGAGACATGGTCTTGCTGTATAGCCCTAGCTAGTCTGGGGTTCAACTTTTGTTGACTCTCCTACCTCTGCCTCCCAATGCTGAGTGCTAAGGTTACGGGTGTGCACCCCTACACCTGACTGGTAGTCAAGAAGATGACTGAAGGGCAAGAGTATCTGTACTAATGCGGTAAGTACCAGGACAGGGACTTAGCAAGGCCTATTGGTTCAGGTTCTTCTTAGCATCCCTGGGTAACTTTCTTTATAGAGCAGGGTATCTGTCACTTTGGGAGAGAAAAAGAGAAGAAAGTGTGACGACCTGCTTTGACTGTCTTCTCCGGTGCCAAGGGACCGTGCTTGGTACATCTTCAACCCCTTGGTCTCTTTTGTTAGTCCCATTAATAAGTCTCACTTGTTAATCAATAGGTCCATAATCTAGGTCCTGATGTGAATGGGTGCATGATATCTGGCTTTATAGCCATTGAAGACTTTCTGATCCCCTGGGTATACAGAATAAGGTAGGCGTAGAAGCAACCCAGCCACCGGTCAGAACACGGGACGTGGAATAGTATTTATGCTGAGCTTCAGAGAACAACAGCATTTTTATAAGGATGAGAAGAGCACAAGCCAGGGCTTGTGTGTCTGTATGTGTGCAAGTTCAGATGTGTGTGTGTGTGTGTGTGTGTGTGTGTGTGTGTGTGTGTGTGTGTGTGTAGCTAGATGGCCAGGGGTCAAGTTTAGGTGTCATTCATTGAGTGCTGTCTATATTATTGGTGTTTCTTTGGTTTTGGTATGTATATGTATGTGTATCTACAAGTGTGTACGTGTCCATATGTGTGGGTATATGTATAGCACATGGTTCATGCATGTGCACATATATGTGTAGGTGTGTAAGCCAGAGGTTGATGTCAAATGTCTCATCGGATGTCTCACTATATTTACTGAGTCAGAGTCATGCACTTAAATCCAGAGCTTTCAGGTTCTGCTAGTCTAGCTGGATGGTTCTCTCCAGGGATCTTCTGGCTCTGCCGTCTGAGTGTTGAGATTACAGGCAGCCTACCACACTTGCGTGGCATTTATGTGAGTGACCAGAAGTCCCCAAGGATTCTATTGTCCATACCTCCCCAGTTCTGGGATTATAAGCATTGTGTTCAGCTTCTATGTTGGGAGGGGGGGAACTCTGGAGATCAGACAGCTTCTCATGTTTGCTTGACAAACATTTGACTCTCTCTCCAATCCTCTTTCTTATTTTTTTTAAATAAACTTTGGGGTGAGGATAGATTACCTCCACTTCATCTGACCCCACTGAAATCCCCAGCAGCAGCTGTCTTCCAAGTCGACTTTTGATAGAAGTGGGTCATCACTCAGCCATCTGAAAAGGGCTGCCAAGAAGGCTCCTTCCCCGGCAGAGCAGGGTACTAGCTGATCCTGGAAGGCAAGCCCAGATGAAACAGAAGGCTTCTGAGATAGCAAGCAATGCCGTCAGGGACAGAGAGCCCCAGCAAGTGTGGTCAGCCACAGGCTGGTGCTGAAATGTCACACTGCCTTGGCACATTACGATCCTCCTGTTTCAATTACCAGATACTTTTTCACTAATTTAAAGATGTCCATCCAATGCCATCCTATGCACATCTCTTCTCTGGGCAACAGAATGAAGCCTATAGAGTTAAAATACATATTTACATACCCTTGTATCCTACTAAAGTGAATGGCTTTTGTTCCCCAATTATCTGTAAGTTATTTTGTAGAAAAGATGTGGAATTCTATTATTGCCTTGTGTTTTAATACAAGCATTTCACAACAACCCAACCTGTCTGGTAGTGTCCATAAAAATGAGATATCTTATTGAAGAAAACCAGACCGAAGTCTGGAACCCTGACTTTCTTTCTGGTTCTCTTGGGTCTTTAATTTCTCTTCTGAAGACAGGATAAATAATTCATCTGCTTAATTCTGAAAGGTACTTTTGAGGCTCATGCATGGGGACCTTTCTGAGTCCAAGGTAAGATGTAGCTCATTGTAACAGGAAGAAGCCTAAAGTGTGCCTCCAAAGCTGTGTGTGACCTGAATGCTCTCCCCTGCCACCTCCTCTTAAATTAGAGCCACCGGAGGGTTGAGATGGGCTCTCTGCATTTCACATATGCAAATTACCTCCAAAGTGCCCTTCACTGAAATCTCACTTAAAGCTCACAACTGCTCTACATGAAAGTGTGTGTGTGTGTGTGTGTGTGTGTGTGTGTGTGTGTGTGTGTAGGGGGGGTGCTGGGCTCATACCTGTTATTTCACACATGCATCCTTAGCCCCTGAGTTTTCTTAACTCATCAAAGGAGCTCTCGGCTTAGTAAATGTATCTATGAAATAAAAATATTTTCCCTGGAGCATGTTTCAAGATTTTATTTATTTATTTATTTATTTATTTATTTATTTAAGGGTCTCAGGTAGTTCAGAACTCCAGATGCTACATATCCTTGGCTACCAAGGATGACCTTGAATTTATGATTCTCCTGTATCAACACCTTATGCTGGGATTCTAGCCATGTGCTACACCTCGTTCCTGAGATACTGGAGATCAAACCTAGGGTTTTGTGCATGCCATCTACCAACTGAGCTGCCATCCGAGCTCCAATCTGGATTTTAAAATCATTTTTCTCTCCTGACTTGCCTTGGCCTGGGACCGCTGGCCTCTGTGCTGAGGTCAGTGACAGGAAGATTATCATAGCACCGCGGGGCTGTGCTGATGGCAGTGGAGGTTAAAGGTAAAGACAGGAGACATCCAGAGCCGCTCAGAGCCCGGGCCTGCTGCCCCACCTCTCACCAGATGCAGCACTTGGCAGAGCAGAACCTGCCCTGTGCATTGACCGGTGACAGCACAGCGGAGCTGGTCCTGATGTCAGGGGCATGGGAATACCAGCTAGCTTCAACACTCCTCTGCCATGAGATGCCCCCGGGGTCATGAGAACAAGTGAGCTGGCCTTGTCCCTTGCCACTACAGCATTTGGGAGAGCAGGCCCTGAACCTTGCCTAGACAGCGCAGGTGGCCCTGGTGGAGGGGGTACAGGTGAGCTGGCACCATGGGTGTGAGTGCACGAGAGCTGACCACCTCTGCTCATCTGCTGTGAAGTGGAGTAGGCTAAGGGGAGATGCTCTCCCATAGCCCCTCACCACCTGTGAGAGTCGAGAAAGCTGGTTGTGAGGTCTTGAGAGAAGGAGAGCTGTCCCTGCCCCCAACGGGCAGGAGAGTGGGCCCTGCACCTTGCCTGGGCAACATAACGGAGCCAGCCCTGGGGGTGTGAGAGCAGGCGAGCTGCTCCAGCCCCTTGCCTGAGGCTGCACTTGGGAGAACAGGTGCTGACCTCTGACTGGCAGTACAGTGGAGCTGGCTCTGGAGGTGCTGGTCCAAGTGAGCCTTCCCCAAGGGCGTGAGAGCAGGAGAGCTGACCCTGCCTCCTACTGATGTTGGCACTGGGTGGCCTAACTGGAGCAGTGCTGGAGACCTTGCCCTGGTGGTACACATAAAGGGAGAGCCCATGTACTGACCAGCTCGGCTACTGTCCAGGCCCAGATCCAGCTTTGAGTTGGCCCACCCCAAAATCCACATTATATGTAAACTGTTGGGGTGTGGAAAGGGGAGGTCCTACTGATCCAAAACTGCAGGATCTCCGTGATACGGGGGTTGGAGGGCACCAATAGGATGACTGGGAGGCGTCCCAGTGGAGCGCATGCACACATGTTTAATTTGGGGGGTAGAGTGCAAGGGTGGAGGGCAGATACAAGGGGAGAAGGAGATGAATGGGATTAAAGTGCATGATGGGAAACTCACAAAGAATCAATAAACAGTTTTTAAAATTATCTTCTGTGTGTGTGAATGCAGGTGCACATCTCATGATACATGTGACTGTGAGTCCCTAGTTTTCAGCTTATCTGAGTCAGGGTCTCTCCCTAACGCCACCTCTAGGTGGACAGAGAACTTGCAGGAATTCCTCTGTCTCGGCCTCTACTCTCTCCACAGGAACACCAGGACCACAGGTATCACATTGGGCTTCATGTGAATTCTGAGAGTTTCAACTGAGGTCTTCAGGCTTGTAAAGCAAGCATTTTACTTCCCAAGTCCTCCCCCAGCCCCTAAGACAACTAGGTAACATAATGTAATCTAGCAATGACCTGTTATCCTACTCCATAAATGAGATGACTCTTTGCTTGTGCATCCCGTGGCGCTCTGGAGGCAGCTCATAATTGCTTGATGCCTTCAAATTATGACCTCAACCAGGCCTATTCCTCTTTGGAGCTCATATGGGCTTCTTCTCAGGAGGGAGAGGGGGAAAGGCCATTAAGGAAAAGAAAATGTGTCCATTTTGTTTTTAGGGGACTTGAGAAGCAGACTGTGGAAATACAAAGCTCAAATCCACTATGGGATTGTTTGTAGATCAAGAATCCTTGCTATCTGGAGGATTTCCTCCAGACGCTCCTTGAAAATGGGGTGTATAAATACCCCATTGAGAATGACTGCCCCACCGTAATAAGCAATTTACAGGGATGGCCCATCTGTTCTTGCTGGGAGAATTCAGCAGTGGAGCAGCCTGTGTTTGGGGCCAGCTCTTCCCTCAGCCTATAAAATGAAGACTTCCATGGAGCTGGAATCCCAGATGTGGCCTCTCTGTTGCTTCTGTGGTTTGCTTGAATGAAGGGCGTTTGTCTATCTCAGGGCAAGATGAGACTCTGTGGATGTTAATTGCGCTCAAGCGAATTGTTCTGTTTCAGATCTAATTGGTATGGGGAGCACAGAATCTTTTTATAAGTCTACACTGTTACTTCAGTTTAGTTTAGTTCAATTTCAGTGTTTAGTTATGCTTTATTGAACACTGGAGAGAAAGTTTTGAGGCTTTCCATCAAGATCCTGTTGGATTTTCACGTCACTCTCAGACTCTAGCTAAACCACCAAGCTTCTACTCAGCGTCTCTTCTGCATCGTCACTCTGGTGAATGTTTAATAAGGAAGATTTCGGCGTCTGTGATGAGATTTTTCACATTCCCAATGTGGATTTACTCCTTCTTCATCTCTCATAAAGGCTGTGTTGTTTTTCCCACGGCTAATTTGATAGGTTTGAAAGTAGTCAATAATTGGAGTACAAATAATACCTTAATTGACTTCAAAAAGAAAAAGTGCAACCCAGGTTCCGCTACGCTGGGTGACCACAGAATTGTGAGCTCTATCGGCTCCCTTGCTGGTTGCTGTGGCAACATACCTGCCAGAAGCAAGTCCAGAAAGGAGGGTTTACTTTGGTTCACCATTTGAGTGCAAGTCCATCATGGCAGGGAAGCCATGTTGGCAGGAAGGCATGTGACGCATCATCTGGGTCAGGAGGCAGACAGAAATGAGTGCTGCCTCTCAGCTCGCTCCTCACATTCACACTACAGGCCCAATCCAGATTCAGGGTGAGCCTCCCCTGTTCGGTTAAACACTGCTGTGCACACTCTCAAAGACACACCTGGAGATGTGTTTCTATGGTGATTTCAGATCCAGTCAAGTTGACAACGAGGATTAACCATCACAACAAAGGTCAAACAAGGCAGATCTCAGTGATAATCTGCTCCTTGCTACACAAACTACTCTGAGCCTGCCATCTAAACCCTTTGGAGCCTTGTTTTCCTCATCTGTAAAATGGGAACATCTTCTAAGGTTACTGTATGAATCAGATGTGGGTGAATGAGTTTTGTATACTGGAAAATGATAGAGATAAAAGTGTTATGGTATTTATATTATGAAATGGGGGAACCAGATCTCTGGGGGGTTTGTGTTTGTGTCTGTATATCGAAGCCAGGGTCAGCCTCACCTGTCATCCCTCAGGAGCTATCCACCTTAGGCTTGTGTTTGTTTGCTTGAGGGAGAGGCTCTCATGGCCCTGGTGCTCTCAAGAGTAGGTTAGGTTGACTGACCAAAAAGCCCCAGAGATCCAGCTGTCTCCACCTACCCAGCACTGGGATAGCAAGCATCACCATACTCCACTTTAATGTGTGTGTGTGGTCTGGAGAACCAAATTTAGGTCCTTGTGTTTGCACAGCAAATACCTCACCTAGTAAGCTATCTATCTCTCTAGCTTAAGGTTTCCATGCTTTTAAAAAGACTTTAAAAAAGAAAGTCAAAGGTCTGAGATGACAGATTTAGTGGTGGTAGACACAATCTGGTCTCGGGATCACATTGACATGTATGAAGAGGGGATACCTAGTGTCACTGGCCCAGGTTGTCTGTGTGGATATTGATACAACCCCAATATCTATTTGGTGTTCAGATTCTTGACACTGTTTTATTTAATGCCAAAATGGAAGGCAAACTAGGAATGTAACTCAATGACAGAACGCTCGCCTAGCATGCTCAAGTCCCAAGATCCAATCCCTTAGCACCGGAGTCGGAGGCCTTTAATTAGTTGTAGTCTAGAACACACTCCCCCATTTCCCTATCATATTCAAAGACAAGGGAGTTTGCATTCTCTCCAGTCAGAGACTGCCAGCTCTGTATCAGCCCCTGTCTGCTCTGAAAACGGTGGGATCTGACCCTCCCCATTCACTCCTGGTGACTGAAGCGTTAAGAGAACCAGAGAAAATGACTACATAATCTGAATGTCAGACATCACTACCATCTTAGAGCCTGGGTGTTCTTCAACACTGAGAATTCTTTAGATCTGTGTCTACACACGAAGATGTAGACTTCTTGAATCTCTAGCTAGCTCTTCCCTTCTCCTTCCTCCTTAGATCCATCTTCAGGGTTCCAAGTTTCATCTTGTGAGACTCCAAAGGGCTTCAGAGTCTCACGTATCCCAGATTTGCTTCAAACTTGCTATGTATTCAAGGATAGCCTTGAACCTCTGATCCTCCTGCTTCTACCTCTGAATGCTGCTGTTACAAACATGCACCACATACTTTATGTAGTGCTTGGGCTCGTTCCCAGACATTGTACAAACTAGGGAAGCAATCTACTGATGAAGTACATTCCTGGCCTCTAAAATACTTCCCTCTCTCCATCTCCATCCTTAAGCCTCAAATACATCAGACAAGTGCTCAACCCAGGGCTACAAACAGCCTGCTGGTGGATTTTTCTGTCTCACATGGAAGGACTTAACTTGGTTTTGTTTATTTTGAGTTTGCTCCTCTTTGTATCTGTAATTCTTCCCTCTCTAGCATTCCAGAGAGAGAGTATTGCCTTTCACAACCAAGTAAGGATGGTGGATGGATGAATGAATTTAGTGAATGTGACTCCCAGCCAAGCAAGCTTTTCAGTCAGAACCAGAGGAGGTGCTCAACTGTTAAATGGAGCAGACCATGACAGTGGTTGAAGGTTTTCGGGTGATCACCGAGGTAATGCTGGAGGCCAAGGTGATGGGTCCTTTCACCTGTGAAGAGGTATCTCAATTGGGAGCTGCATATTCAACTGTGGGGGAAATGGTCACAATGAAGGCACCATCCAAACTGTCTAGTGATTGAAAATGAGAATAAGGGCTAGAAACAAAAGATTATAGCTATTGAATGGCTGTGAGAGCAGAAGCCAGGCATCAGAGGAAAATAAGATGGTAAAGGCAATAAATATACTTAGCCTGTCCTATCCCCTTGTAAAACATTTTTGAAGTGAATAAGAATTTTAAGAAAAAGCCAAGTGGAGAGAATTCCCTCTGCTTAGCACTTTATTTTTATAACTGGTCTATTTAAGGCTATAAAAATGAAATCGTTTTATTGCTTCAATATTTTGTCTCCAGCAAATTCCCAACAAATTCCCATTTCCACACATCAGTGATCAGACTGCACAAATTAACAATCGTTAAGTTCTTATGGTCACACCAGTCCCAGTTCCGTAGTTAGGATTCAGCCTTAACTTTTTATTCTTTATTTTTAAGGCGAGCAATGGATACTGGGAAGACCTGCAGGAAGCTGGACCCTTCACGTGCTGGTGGGAATGTAAGAAGGTGTCTGTGCCTGGCAATGGTGTGTTTTGGGGGTGGGGTCCTCAAAAATTTAAACATCGGGTGTCCGTGTACTTCAGCAGTTTCACTTCTGGGTGGATACCCAAAGCCACTGAAGCCGGGACACAAAAGTTATTTGTGCAGCAATGTTTATATATCCTCGTTCACAACGATCAAAAGATGGGAAAAGAACCAATTGTCCATGTGCAGATGAATAGATGAGCTTCAGTTTGCAAATATAGTGGAAGCATGGCTCAGCCTCAGAAAGCTACAGAAAGGACAGTAGTGGTGGGTACAGTGCTGGAAGGGACAGTTTGTATGTGTTCACTATCAGCCCTTGGTGGGTTAGCCACTGGGCTCTCGGGCTCGCTCCATCTTCCTCTCTCTGTCTCTGTCTCTTTGTCTCTCTCTGTCTCTGTCTTTCTCTCTCTTTCTCTATGTGTATGTGTGTGTAAACTTAGCTAAATTTAAAATGTTAAGAGATGGCAAATACCTGTTCTGGATGCTGAGAGTTCAGTATTCTGCTGCAATTTTAGGATAACAGGAAAAGGCCGCTTACTGCAGGAATTTTGTATGGTTTTGTTTTGGTTTTCCTGTTGTGATTCTTTATAGGAAGACTTTGTTTATTTGAATCCTATTTACCAATTTAGAAAGTGAAATCTATTTTAAGCATCTCAGAGAGCTGTCAACAAGGGTCTCTTACCCTCCTCTCTGCTGAAACTGTAACTTGGAAATAGAAAGGAGACCTAGGTCAAGGGAGCCCGACCTGATGGTTTGAGGCCATGAAGGGAAGAGAGTTGATGGAGATGGGAAGACCTGGGTCTCACTGTCACACTATTTGGGTGACCATCTCAATTCTCAAACCCAGGGAGAAGAGCTTATTACTCAGAACCCATGAAATTAACATCACTGGCATTCCGTTCCAGGTCAGAGACAACAGCAATGAGTGTCTTGGATCATGTCTAAGTTGTATGATAAAATGCCAGCCCTCACACTCAGAAATCTGTAACCACAAAGCACTTTAAATGAAATGAGATGACAAGAATTTAGGTTTGCAGAGGCTAGAGTATAGCTCGGTTGGTAGAGTGCTGGCCTAGTATGCATGAGGCTGACTTGGATCTTCTGTATGTCTGTGGTGCAGGCCTTCAGTTCCACATACAGTCAGGAGGATCAGAAATCCAGGGCCATCTTTGGACTTTGAGGCCAGCCTGGGCTAAAGAAGGAGACTGTTTCAACAAAACAAAAGTAGAATTCAAGTGTGCAGAAAGGTGACACAAACTAGAAATGTCAGTCACTCTACTTCCTGAACTCAACATGGAGCCACATTTATCTATAGCCAGCAGGCCTGGGTTGAAGCTGGGTCCTGGCTGTGATCACCTAAGATCAGTCTCAATCCATATTCAAATCTGCAGGAGCGAGTCCACTCCCAGAGTACCCATGCATAATGTGGGTTTTATTGAACGTTGTTGGGAAATGGAGAAGGCTCAGTGACATCCTGCCCAGGAAACTTCATACCAGCACTGGAATGCCTGAAGCAATGAGACTGGACAGGAGCAGATAGTTAGAACTTGCCTCAAAAATAAGTCTCCCTTTGTGTCAGCAGCTGCCCAGTCCCCAGCCTCCCTGGACTCTGCAGGATTTTCTAAGCCATTTCTCAAACCCCATGAGATCTTCCAGCTCTTTGTGTAGCAAACCAGCCAAGACCAGAAGAAGCCAAACAAAGAACCAGGCTCATCTTGGGAACATGCCATCCATCCTCCCATGTTTCCCTCACGGAATTATTTGTGTGCTCTCAACACACTGACAGCAGTTGATAGTCTTTCCATCTGCTTCTTGCCTGTACACCCCCAACTCTTTTTAGAAAACATGTTCCATGCAGACAGGGAACTTTCTTTCTTATCTAATTTCTATAGTTGCATCTCTACCACCTGACCCAACTACAAATGATTTGTGCATGAAGGATTAGTAACTTTAAGTAACACTCTTAATAGGTAACCGGCACTCACTTTGCTTTGGGGGGTTATGGGGTTTTGATTTTCACTAAGGATGTTTGGTGTCTTGTACCTCTTTCAGAACTCTGACCATTAGACTTAGTCTATGGGGCTCGGTGTGAGACACTTGTCTGTAGTCCTAGCACTTGACAGGGGTGTGGGACACACACTTGTAATCCCAGCGCCTGAGGGGTTGGGAGAAGGAAGTTCAAGGCTAGCCTGGGCCACACAGAGGAAATCCTGTCTCTAAAACACCAAAACTAAAGCCAACAGATTAACAACAACAAACTATGAGAAACTGAGGGTTTGGCTCAGTGATAGGCACTTGCCTAGTGAGCACTAATTAACTAGCTAACTAATTACTTTAGATGTAATTTATTTTCTCCCCTCTATGCCCTTCAAAATATTGACCTGTAATACAGACATGCATTTGTGAAACCATCTGGCTTTCTCTAGCTTTTTAAAACCATCCATCACCTCAGAATCCCCAGGTCATAATTTCCTCATCTGTAGAATAATTACTTTTTTTTAAAGCTTTGCTGAGCAATGTTGGTATACATCTTTAACCCCAGCACTCAGGAAGCAGAGGCAGATGGATCTCTGAATTTGAGACAAGCCTGGTCTCAGAACAGCCAAGAATAGGACAGAGAAATCCTATCTTGAACAAAAACAAAGCAAAACAAACAAAAACAACAAAAGCAAAGATGTAAGCTTATTTCCGTTCATCTATACACGTGTGTGGGTGCCTTTGGAGGCCAGGAGATGACGTCAGATCCCCTTGAGCTGGAGTTATAGATGGTTAGGAGCTACCAACATGGGTGCTGGGAACTGAACTTTGCTCCTCTCTGCAAGAGCAGCAAGCACTACTTAACCTCTGAGCCATCTGTCCAGCCTGATTATTTCTTTCTAGTACAAACTTCACCCTCCTTGAAAGGACTCTGGCCCGTTTGAGTGTGGTGAGCCTAGATCTGGCAGGCCTTGCCCTTCTCCCCATTCCCTCTGCCTTGCTTACAAACAAACAAACAAACAAACCCATTAGATTGCTAAAGCGAGCCAGCACTGTCTAGTCCCTTATTTGGCCACTTCCTCCTTGTGACAAACTCCACCAATCAAAAGTTCCATTCTTTCACCTAATTAATATGCCCAATCAAAATATACCACAGCATTGCCACCTTGCCCAGAAAATCTCTTGAATTTTAAAGCTGTAGCAAAGACTAGGGCTGTATTTCTGAATTATAGCACTTATCTGTCAAATGCAAGGCTCTGTGTTCAGTCCTCAGCACTACCAAAAAAAGGGTTGTGGGTGGAGGTGAGGCTGTGGCTGGGGTGGGGGTGAGGCTGGGAGAACAGAGTAGAGCACACGTACGAATTTTTAATACCAGCACTCGGGATAATAGGACCTTGTCTCAAAAACTAAAAACCAATTAAGATTAGACAAAAACCTTCTAGAGTGAGTAGTGGTCTTCAACCTTTGGGTCACAAGCCCTTTGGGAATGGAAGAATCTTTTCACAGAGGTGGTTTGCCTAAGACCATTGGAAAACATATTTACGTTATGACTCGTAACATATAGCTATGCAGTAGCAACGAAAATAATTTAATGGTTGAGGGTCACTACAACATGAGGAACTGTTCGCAGCGTTAGGAAGGTTGAGCACTACTGTTCTAGAGGTTTCCTTTCTAGAGATTAAAGATTTTTATTGATAACTTCCTCAGCGTCCCCTCTAAGCTGTTTTCTTCACCTCACCTTGTGTCTTTTCTCACCATAGACCCAGCATGTGCGCGTCCGAATGGCACAACAATACACATCTTTGTTTACTTTGTTCACCCCAACCATAGAATAATTATCATTGAGACTTCATAACTGCAATTGTGCTATTGTTAGGAGGCTTATCTTAGGCGACCCCTGTAAAAGGACAGTTCAGGTCCCTCAAAGGGTCGCGACCCACAGGTTGAGAACCAGTATGGGAGCCGGTCTTCTCTGTAGTAATTTTACTTTGTTTACAAGAGGCGAACCACAAGCAGAAGTCAGTGAGTTCTCTGTAGTTAAACCAGTTCCTGTGACTATCCACAGGCCTTCTAGACTAACTCTCACAAACACTAGCATTTGCTAGCAGGAGGGCCTCTTGGCTGAAATCTCTAGGTCTTATCTTCCATGCTCATCTCCTCTCCACCCTTCCCTGTTTCTTTATGCTTTTATGTTTTTTCTTTCTTTCCTTGATAATTCCACCGTCCTTTCTTTGCCTCCCTTTTTACTTCATTTCCAAGAAGACACAGCAGAAACTTTTAAAAAAGACTCCCTCTGCCGGGAGGTGGTGGTAGTGCAGACATTTAATCCCGGCACTTAGCAAGCAGAGACAGGCAGGTCTCTGAGAGGCTAGCCTGGTCTACAAGGGAGTTCCAGGATAGGCAGGGATACACAGAGAAACCCTGTCTTGGGGATGGGAGAAAGCAAACCAAACAACCACTCCCTCAGAAAAACCCCACACCCCAAAGAAAAGCTTATCAAGAACAATAATAAAGGTGAAAAAGATATTCTGTGAAGCATTTATAAAAAGCCTGGGGTGTTTGCTTGTTCTTTTGTTTGTTTACCTGATCTGTTTTCTCTTTGCTTGAGACACATCTCATTATATGGCCTTGGCTGGCCTGGACTCACTGTGTAGACCAGGCTGGTCTCAAACCCCTAGAGATCCATCGGTCTCTGCCACCTGAGTGCTGAGATTAAAGGTGTTGCCACCACGCCGGATCTGATTTGCCTCCTTAAAGACAAGGGAGAACTGTAGTACTTTTAACACACAGCATTTAATATTATATACCTCTTAAAATCACTTAGGATAAATGCATCCACATTTAACACAATATGAGACAAAAGTTTAAGAGAGGAGAGAGGGAAAAAATGGAAAGAAAAAAAACCAGAAAGGAAAAGCTTTATTCGCCGAGGACCAGGGAACTATCCAATTAGATCTTCTGGATTTGGCTCAGAAAGAGGGAAATAATAATTCTTGCCTAATTAACTAGCATGTAGATTAAAGTGCTTTGTAAACATTAATTAAAGATGCAGCGAGTTAGGTGAGGCCAGTGTGTTATTAGAGAAAAAGTGTTCTTCCCTTTAATCAGGTACTTCTTCTTCCTGGGGAGGACCAAGGGATGATCTCAGGACTGAGGAATTGGACTCAGCCCTGTCAGCTGCCTGTAACCCAGTCATTTGTGTGCCCAGCCACTTCCTTCGTTTTCTATTAAATGGGAATAAACACAAACACTTGGGGGATACAGACTGCCGCACGGTTGCCAATCGAGCCACACCAAGCATTACAAAATGAATTAAATCCACGCCGCTCGCCTTCTCTCTGAGAACATTAGCTTCTGCCCATTTATGAAAGGCTGCCACAACGAGCTATTATTATCAGTTATTCAGAAATGTTTCCTGTGGCGAAGGCATCAAAACAATCAACAGGGGCACTTCTTCAGCCTTGTCTACCTCAATAGTCCCTCTCTGTAAAATGACCATAAGAAGCCAAAGGATCCACTGGCCCTGGAAATGGCTCATTGGGTTAAGGCACTTACTTGCCCTGAGCCCTGAATTCTATCCCATGTGTTGGAAAGAGAGCATCACCTCCTGAAGGCTGTTCCTTGACTTTCACTTTTTGAAGCAACTCACACATACATACATGCGCATGCACACGCACACGCACAGCACACGCACATGCCTGAAGGAATGAATAAGTGGACTGGGGGATTGATGGACCAAAAGAAACCAAAGACCTCAAAAAAGCAAGGATTTTGACATTTTTCATGACAGACAAATGATAAATATTTAAGGTGCTAGCCATGTTTACTCTGCTAAAAACACTGTTCAGTGTGCACACGTATGGGAACATCGCATAAGTAACTCACACATGGGCAATGCTTACAAGTTCATTAAAAATGAAATAAAGCTGGGCGTGGTAGCACACGCCTTTAATCCCAGACTGCAGATGGATCTCTCTGAATTGGAGGCCAGCCTAGTCTACTACATAGTGAGCTCCAGGCCAGGCCAGCCAAGGCGACATAATGAGATCCCTTTTCAAAAAAAAAAAAAAAAACAAAAACAAAAAAAGAACAAAAACAAAGACCTAACCCCGCTGCCCCCAAAACAATAATAAATAGGAAAAAAGAAAACATTGTCTAAATGAATTAAATGAAATAATGTATGTAAAGTGTCTTGTTTGAAAGTATAAGTATTTTGTAAATAACAGCCATTATTATTAAATGAAAGTGGTCTCCTCAGGATAGTGTTGTTGTTGAGATGCCTGTAATCCCAGACAGAAGTCAGGAGGCTGAGGCAGGAGGATCATGAACTTGAAGCCATCCTACATAATGAAATTCTACTTCAAAACACAAACCAACGGAACTCTCAACGTTGGTGGTGGAGTTGCTGGAGAAGTCTCTTCTTATTCAGAACTTCAAAAGCACATTCACAACGCTCACCCTCAACTCAGTTTCACAAGTTGAAGACCTGAGATGCAAAGCTTTGGGCGCTGGCCCTTTAAGAATCGCGGGCGCGCGCAGACTACCTCTGGCCGGCTGGAGTCCCGTCTCCGGGAACGCGCGGCAGAGGTGCAGAGAGGGCTGGGTGGCGAGCGCGCGCGGCAGGGAGGTGCTGGACTCCCTGGGGAGCGCGCGCCGAGCAGCCCAGGACGATCGGCGTGCGTGCGTGCACGACTGACTTGCTGGCTGGCGGACGGCGTGAGCCCTGCGGGTCTCAGTCGGCGTGGACACCTGCGACCCGCGGAGGGGACTTGGCTCGGTGAGTTCCGCCCTGCTGAGCAGGGACAGGCCGGGCTCAGGGCGCGGGGCGCGAGCGCCGCAGCAGCTGTCGGGACCATCCAGGGCGCCGGGTCCGGGTCTCGGAAGTTGGGGAAGTCCTTTGCGCGCAGCTGGGGCGCTGCTGTCGCCGAGGTCAGTGCCACCGGATGGCCTCCAACCCGGGACTTCAGGGATCGCGACGCGTGGCTTTCCACCTCGGGGTTTTCCCGAGGGCGAACGCTCAGTGGCTCGTGGAGTGTTGTCTGAGTTGAGTCCCCGACTCTCAGGGTTTGGTCCCTTACCTTTCCTGGAGCCCACTGTGCGTGAGGACCGTGTCCCTTGCGAGGCTGAGACCCGGAGATGGCCAGAGCCACCTGTTAAACCAGAATTCTGCGCGAATCTTTCCGCAGGTTTTCCGTGCCCCCGCGGGTTCCCCGCAGGTAACTGAATCGCGCGGGGGATGTTTGTGTGGGTCTGCCTGGTAAACCGGGACGGTAGGATTAGAAAGAACGAATATGTGGTTAATGGGACCGGGCTTAACAAAAGACAGTCAAATAAACTGTAGCTTTTCCCCAAGACGGAAAGTTTCTCAGCATTGTTTTCTGGATTCTAAATTTAAGGAACTAGCCCCCCTCTCCTAGGCACTTAACCGCAGGACAACTTTTAATTTTTTGCTTGAACCTATTTGCAAAGGAGAAAATGAAGGAGTGTGTGTGTGTGTGTGTGTGTGTGTGTGTGTGTGTGTGTGTGACAACTTTTAATTCTTTGCCTGAACCTATTTGGTGCAAAGGAGAAAATGAAGGAAGGAAGGAGGGAGGGAGGGAGGGAGGGAGGGAGGGAGAGAGAGAGAGAGAGAGAGAGAAAGAGAGAGAGAGAGAGAGAGAGAGTTTCTCCCTAAACAGAGTAAAACTTTCAAGTCCTCTTGTGGGAAGATTCCTTCTGGCTCCAGTTTTAATAGAGAACAACAACAAAAAGCTTTGTCCTAGAGCGATCTAGAAATACCAAACCAGGTATTAAGTGTAAACTCAGGGAAAGTGCTTGCAGGACAGACTTTTATGAAAAATAATTTTCTGTGAGGTACTCCAGTGTGTGCTAAAACTTTGCCCTCGTATTCCATGCCTGAATGTTCCAGATTGTTTTTCTAGGTGGAGGAGGTACTTTCGTTGGTGCGGCCAATGTGGAAATACAAACAAATGCCCTATTTACTTGGGGTTGGGTGGGAAGGGTGGAAGTCAGGCTAAGATCTTTCTTGCCAGGCTTGACAGTGTATGTATGGAATCTTCTGTGTTTTTCTTGCCCAGACGAGTAATAGCCTTTTTTTTCAGTGACTGGATTGGTTTCTTCTAACAGTGCCTCCAATGAACTTCTCCTGGAAAATTTTGATGCTGATAATTTTAAAGTACATTTTTCTCTCCACTCATAGAAACAGAAATTTGAAATTAGGATAAGTGGCAGTTATAAAGATGAGTCTCGTGGTTCTTCGTTGCAGAGGGATTGGCCTGTTTTCATGCAGGCTTGGTGTGGCCCTCAGCTCCTTCACCCTTACATTCGTGGTCTGTGTGACCAGCTCCAGTGTGCTGAGCCCTGACTTGCCAATGCACATGCAGAATTTCTAGATAAGAGCCATATGGTCCAAACTGATTAAACCCAGATCCGGTAATCCTGCCTTCTTCAGTGACTGATGAGACACCTGGCCTCAGCTCCAAGGTTCTCAGACACCTCAGGAGCCTACAGTTGGCACCTTGTGTTGATCTGAAGATCAGCTCAGGTAACGCTAGAGGCAGAATGGAGTCTCGAAACCTGCAGGGAGGTAAGTGGATGACCTAGGCGGAGCAGAGCCCAGCACAGGGAATCCTCTGGAACAAAAAGTTCCAGTATATCTTATCTGTGCTATTATGGGATGGATGCCAGTGGCATCCAGGCCCTTTGGTAGGTGCCAGGGGAATCCTAAGAGCACCCCAGAACCTGAGTGCTTTGATGGTCAAGGGCAGCATTTATTTCCTTTGCACTTCTTGGGGTTTCAGTGATGGCTTCCTCATGGATATCCTACAGAGATGGTTCTCTGTCCAGTCTCTGAATGCCTCTGAGCATGCTGGGATGGCTTTCTCTTCCTATAGTGACATCCCTGATAATGGCCTGAAGATTCTCCTCTCAGTAAAGCCCTTGCTTCCTCCCAGAGTAACAGCACCAGTCTTGATATTTGAGAGAATTTAACAGAAGCTGGTGTTATATTCAGGGTCTGTGCAGCCTAACATCCTACCTTTCTGGAGCAGAATCGGCTAGGTCTTTATGAAAGCCCATCACCATACTAGATACCTTAGCGCTGGGAAAACTTGATTCTCATTCATAGCCCCCTCCTGCTCCTGTCAGGTTCTCATTTAGCCGAGGCTGGTCTTGAACTTGAACTTCCAGTCTACCTATCTCTACCTCCCAAGTGCTGAAACAATTCTCATTAAGGAAAAAAAAGTTTATGACATTTATTTGTGTGCCTGTGTGTGCATGTATGTGCATGTGACACAGTGCCCATGTAGAGGTCAAAGGACAGTTTACACAGATGGGTTCTCTTTTTCCACCATGTGAGCCTCTGGTATAGAATGAAGGTTTGGTGGCAAGCAAACCCACTGAACCATTTCACCTGTCCAATTATCATTTTTAATATAGTAAAGTATAAAGTATATAGTTACCTACATCTTAAAGTCTATTAAAGCCCATCATTAAGTATATTAATAGTGGCATGTAACCATCACACCTGTCTAGTTCTAGAACTTTTCCATCACCCCTCTCCATTAAACAGCCTCCCTTCCCCAAATGGGGTGAACTGCAATTCATTAGTGGCCCCTGGCAGCCACCAATCTGCTTTCTGTTTCCCGGTTTGCCTGTTCTCATACAGATGGAATCTTAAAATATTTGGCCTTTGAGGTTTCAAGATTCGTCAGCAGCGTATTGGTTCTTTATCCCTTTTTTCTTGTAATACATGGTGTTCCGGCACATGTATAGGTCACATGTTCCTTGTAAAGGTCATCCTAATGGCATGAAGTAGTCACTCATTGTGGTTTTGATTTGCAGTTTGCTAATGACAAGTAGTGTTGAGAACTGTGCTAGCTGGCAGGGTGTGTGTGTGTGTGTGTGTGTGTGTGTGTGTGTGTGTTAGGGAGTATACACACATAAGAGGTGTGTGGGCCAGGGGGCAGTGTCTAGTGTCTTCCTCAGTCACTCTCCACATTTTTTCTTCCTCCTTATTGCTTGAGACTGTGTCTCTCACTGAGCCCGGAGCTAGGCTGGCTTGCCCGCTGAGCTCCACATAGCCACCTGTGTCTTCCTCCTCCAGCCCCTCGAGCTGTGGTTATAGATGTGTGTCGATGTGGTCAGCTTTTCCGTGGATGCTGGGCGTCTGAACTCAGGTCTTCATGCTTGGCGGGTACTTTTCTAAAAGTGCGATTTCTTCCCTCATCCGCAGTGTGTTTGCTCCCGATCAGCCACAGCCTGACAATATTACTGGAGTTCAGTAAGGAGTAAAGGTAGTTTGAAACTGAGAGGGGGTACATTCACGTGGCTTTTATTTCAGCATATTGTTTTAATTGTTCTGTTGTTATTGATCTCTTCCTGCACCTAATTTATTTATAAGTTGAACTCTATCATCAAATATATGCGTACACAGGAAAAAACCATTTTCTATAGGGTTCAGTGTTCTATGTATCATTCATTTGTTGAGGTTCTTGGAGAGTGTCCCCTCCAGATAAGCAGAAGGCTGCTGAATACATCTTTATTTATTGTTTTTATTTTGCTTTATTTATTTATGTGGGAGGAAAGGTGTGGATTCCTTGCCACTATGTACATGCAGAGGTCAAAGGGCAACTTTGGGAGTCAGTTCTTTTCTCTCACTGTGAGCTCCGGGGATTGAACTTGGGTCATCAGGCTTGCTCTGCAAGCACTTTGACAGCTGTTCAGCCATCTTTCTTTACATCATTAGAGAAGTTCTCTCATTAATTCCTTTTGCATTCCTGTGAGCCAGACACCTAAGAGAACAACTCAGAGGTGACAAGGTTAATTTGGTGCCAGTGCACTTGAGCAGAACATCCGTGCCAGCAGAGTCAGCTGGAGGTGGACAGGAAGCAGAGAAGGAAAGAACGAACAAAGGGTAGAAAGGTGTCTGGGACAAGATACCCACAAGAACCTACCCCTAGCGACCCACTTCCTTCAGCCAGGCCACACCACCTGACGGTCACAGAAACTCCCCAGATAGCCTCACCTGTGGGGAACAAAGCTCCCAACACCTGAGCCCTTGCGGAGACACTCAACGCCTGTGCAAACTGTGGTTCTGTTTTGTTTCAGCTTTTTTACGTCACCAAAACCGTGCACGGGACTGCAGTCTGTGGATTGTGTTCTCTTTCAACCCTTTGTTCTGTGAGGGGGCTGTTTGGTTTTTCTACTTTCTCTCTGACACTGCTTCTCTTTCTCAGGGGCCAGTTGTCTGACTAGTACTGTGAAATACTTAATCTTCTGCCTGTCTTAGTTATCCGAAACCCTGAGGTGTTCATCTGTTTCTTCGGTAGTTTTTGTAGACTGTTCTGTCTTTGGGCTGAGCCCTGAAGTAGTCAATGGGCAGACAAACAGATATGTACAGATTACAAATCTTTATTTTATTTGTTTGTTTGCTTAAGACAGGGTTTCTCAGTGTAGCATAGTCTTGGCTGCCCTGGACTTGCTTTGTAGATCATGCTGGCCTCGAACTCACAGAGAGCCACCTGGTTCTACCTCCCAATTGCCGGGATTAAAGGCATGGGCCACTATGCCAGGTTACAAATGTATTTCTAAGATGGACAGGCAAGGAGAGAGAGCCACATTCCACTGGGACACAGAGGCTCCTCAACTTGGCCTTCCTCACCGATAGCCGTGTAACCCTGGGGTTTCCTTCTTGTAGCTTCAGTAACTGGGTTTCCTGTTCTGTAGTTTGGGATAGGAGTGTGACCTCCCAGGGCCTCTGCAGACCTTGAGATGCAAAACTCTAGATTATTAGTTCGCTTCTGCTTCCCTTTACAAACTCAGTTCTCCACAGACGCTTAAAATAGTTAATTTGTACATATTGATTATAAGCTGGGGCAGGGGGTTGCATTTAGACTCGAAGAGTGGCCCTTTGCTGCCCTCTAAAATGGGACATTGGCATTTTTTGGTAAAGCTTCAGAGGACTGAAAGTTCTAGTGACCCCTTAAGTTCCTCTTATGTGGGTCTGAGTGTGTAGCGGTTCTCAGGGTGCTTGCACAGAGTGCTTGCACAGAGTGCTTGCACAGAGTGCTTGCACAGAGTGCTGGGTTCATCTGCAGCACTGCATACACTGGCTATAGTGGGGGAACCCTGTGATCTCAATGCTACAGAAGTAAAGGCAATTGAATCTGAAGTTCCAGGTCATCTTCAGTTACATAGGGAGTCCAAGGCCAGCCTGGGCTACATGAGACTCTGTCTAAAAAAAAAAAAAGAAAAAAAAAGAAAGAAACAAACATAAAAAAACTCTCCCCCTCTCGTGCTCAGTACATTGGGAATTGTTCTAGAAGTTTCAATTGAAGAAAATAAGCTGTGCAGTAGTGGCGTACACCCTTAATCTCAGCACTTGGGAGGCTGTGAGTTCAAGGCCAGCCTGGTCTACAAATCGAGTTCCAGGACAGCCAGGACTGTTACACAGAGAAACCCTGTCTCAGATAATAAAAATAAGAAAATAAAAAGAAAGAAAAGAAGATAAGCTTGCTGCTATCGGTATGGACTGATAATAACAAAGACTCCCACAGATCTTTGGGGGATAAAGGGGAGAGTGAAGAACTATGGGAGTAAGGCCAACTTGGGAGAGTCCTGCTGTGACCGTCTCTTGTGGAGTCCAGCTTTTCTCTTGGGCACTGGCCACACAATATGGTTGTCAGAGTAGATGCTGCTTTCCTGTGGAGCCGACTTTTCCACAGAGCGCTCTAGAGTGAGGAAGGGTGGGTAGACGTATGCAGACGAGAAGATGCGATGCTCCGAGCCGAGCCGGCAAAGGCTCCTGAGAAAGATCCAGGAGAGTTCTTCCTGCAGAAGTCTTTAAAAGTACTGTGTGGAAGGTAGACAGCCAAGGAGCAGCCCCAGGGACCTGCTAAGCCCCGATGGCCTTGAACTTGCTGATTCCTGTTTGAGTATAGGAGGGAAACAATGAGAAGCTCTTCAGGCCAGCCGTGCTTGCTCTGTGCAAGTCAGACATCCTTAAACTGTATTCCAGGTCAGTGGGTCAACACTTCCCCCAAACTGCCTCACCCCCACTTCATTGACTCGTATTCTGATTTTAGAGATACTTTCTATGGAAAGGCTGTTGAAGTCAGCAATAATTAAACCATACTGGGCATCAGGTGTGGTGGCAGACATCCGTTATCCCAGAACTGGGAAGGCTGATCCCGGAGGACCAAAAAACCAAAAAGAAACAAACAAACCCTCCTTAAACCAGAACTTCATTACTGCACTATTTTACAGTATTAGCTACAAACCCAGTTTTAAGAACATTTGTGTTGACTGCTGGTGATGACTGATACTCAGCTGTGCTTAACCTGTGCACATGGCAACTGCCTCTGACTGGACCACTTACCAGGCCTTCCTTTCTCAGCCACAGCAAGAATTTAGCCAGTGACTTTGAAAAGTCTCAGGAAAACAAAAAACAAAAAAAGGTCTCAGGCTGTAGCTCAGTGGTAGAGAACTTGCCTGGCCTGCTCAATCCCTTACTCTGCAGAAAAAGAAAACACAGTAAAAAGCCTGTGCTATTCATTTAAATCTGTGTTTCTCAGCTAGTCTCCTTTTCGTGTGATGTGAGCTGTGGGGTTATTTTCCAAAATGGTTGATTTCAGGTTACAAGCCTGACTGCTCTGCAACCAACTGACCCTTTGATTATTTGAATAATTGTCAAACTCTACTCTTGAAGTACTTGGAGGCACTCTGGTTCTCCTGGAGAGACCAATAGGCAATCCTTCCATTCTGAAAACAGCAACAGCTGAACTGTAGATTAGAGTCATCCAGTGTTTTCAACAAACACTGGTGGTCCTCCTTCATAACAAGGAACTAAGAGCCCCTTGCTCAAAGTGGGCTGGGAACTCTATTCACAGGCCCACGTATAAGTGAGTGCTTCAGGAAGTTGTTACTGAGTTCTTGTGTGCACAGAGTCTATGAAGGAGGAGGAACCTGTGTGCACGGCCCCAGGAAGAGACCTCATTCCCTTCTCTGACAAAAGCTAGCAAAGAAGTTATGGAGATACAATTAAAAACTCTATGCAAGGGCTAAGGATGCGTAATAGCCAAACATGCAAAGCCCTGGGTTCTACTCCCAGCAATGCAGGAAGAAAAAAAGAAAAGCCGGGCCCAGCAGGAGGTCTCATATGAGCTTTCCTTGTGATTCTGATTCAGATCTGTTCGTTTGAGATAAGAGGTAAAGCAGCTCACCACCACGTCCTGTCTAACCAGGTGTTATGAATACTCCTATAAACAAACTCCGGGGCTGAAATGTCAGGTGAGAATTTTAAGCTTCCCGGGAACAAAAGGCTTTGTAAAACAAGAAGGTGTCATTATTGCTTCTGAGTTACAGGGACTACATCTTATCTCACCAGGCTGCACGTAGTGGGTGCTCCGTAGGCTTTTCGGAATAAAAGCTCACAAAATTGTTTCTCAAAAGAATAGCTTAACCAGGGGTTTCTTCTGTTTTTCCAACTTTGCCTCTGATATCTAGAAAGAAAATAGGCTTTTCGTATTTTTTGTTTGTTTTGGGGAGTCTTGTTTTTGTTTATTTTGAGACAGGGTCTTTCTATGTAGTTCTGGCTGTCCTGGAACTCGATACCCTGTTGGCCTTGAACTCACAGATATCTGCCTGCCTCTGCCTCTAAGTGCTGGGATTAAACCACACCCAGCTAAAATAGGCACCTAAAATGTCAGTTTTTAAAATAAGAGCTGAGAGAAAACTGGCAACACCTGTCTGGGCAAAGACTCCATTGTATTAAGTTTCCCAGACAGAGTTCGATTCCGCTAACTAGGCTGTCTTAGGTGAGATTTTCATTATTAGAGACATCCAGTTCTCGTCTCTTGCTCAGAGATAGTAAACTAGTGAGAAAAAAACCTCAGCCCCTGGACTATTACTCCCTGCAGGCTCCTTGGCCCTTTGCCTCAGTGTAGGCCATTGGTTACTTTCATGTGATGTAACTTTCACTCCTCTTTTACCTCCTATTAGTAGCTGGAAGTATTAACAACAGGGAGTGTTTGAAATTTCTATTGTTTTCCTACATTGCTCTGAGAGAGTTTTCCTAAAAAAACCAGGAATCTAAATGAAAGCATACCTGTGCTTTCCAAGATCAAATTAACAGTCATCTTGCCTCTCATTGAGTATCTTTTAGGATTTACAGTCTTTGCTTTTTACGTAAAAACACATCAGAAGTTAAGATAATACCGCCAGGCCTGGTGGCACAGGTCTCTAATCCTAGCTACTTGGGAGGGTGAGGGAGGAGGGTCACAAGTTCAAGGCCTACCTGAGTGAATTCAAGGCCAGCCTGTCAATGTAGACCTGTCTCAAAATAAAACACATTTTTAAAAAGACTGAGGATGTGGCTCGGGGCTGGGAGCAGTGGTGTGCTTATGTGTGCTTGTGAGAGGTTGAGTTCAAGGCCCAGTGCTGTGGGGAGTGGGGGGTGGAAAGGAGGGCTATGGGGAGCCCTGTAAGGGTCAAGGGTAGGGCTTGTGTGTGTGCTCCTCTGTGTGTGTCTGCAGTAACCTTGAGTCCAGATGTCAGCGCTGAAAACAAACAGCAGCATGTCTTCATATAGTAAATCCTGGCCTGGAACATCTCTTGCTTCAGCATCCTCTGAATTTTGAGATTCCGAAGGCCAAGCTGGAAAAGTCTGGTTTCGGCGGTCTGAAGCTCAGGGGTGGGAGAGCCCTTGCCTTGTATGAACAAGGCTCTGGGGCTCTGGCTTTGAACTCTCATACTGCTCAAAACAAAACAGAAACCCAAGACCATCACAGCAAGGTGGAGAGTTTCAGACCAGTCTGAGCTGTGTTCAAGACGCTGTCTCAGAAACAAATCTACTTTGAGGATTTCAATCCCTCTCCTCAAAAAAGTAAGATGGTTTTAGAGCTTTAAAATGGGTGGTTTTAGCTGGGCACAGTTCTGTATGCCTTTAATCTCAGCATTTAGGAGCTGGAAACAGACTCCTTGAGATTATACTAACCAAGGCCCTTAGTGAGACCCTATGGTGGTTTGAATGTGCTTGGCCCAGGGAGTGGCACTATTAGGAGGTGTGGCCTTGTTGGAGGAAGTGTATCACTGTGGAGGTAGGCTTGGAGACCCTCCTCCTAGCTGCCTGATGACCATCTGCTCCTGGCTTCCTTTGGATGAAGGCTTAGAACTCTCAGGTCCCTCTCCAGTGCCAAGCCTACCTGGATGCCACCATGTTCAGGCCTTGATGATAATGGACTGAACCTTTGAGCCTGTAAGCCAGCCCCAGTTAAATGTCCTTATGAGAGTTGCCTTGGTCACAGTGTCTGTTCACAGCAGTAAAACCCTAAAACAAACCCTGTGTCAAACAGTACGTATCCTGGGGATGTAGTTAAGTCATGAGTATTGATTATATTTGGTGACAAGTTTATCATCCAAAATGTTGTGAACGAACACGCACACACTTAGTTGCAGTGGTGAAATATGAACAGCAAGACCAAAAGGATGGAGCAGAGAAGGCGGTAAGACGTAGAGGTTCAGGGGAGAGGGGCTGGAGTGTGGTTCTGTTGGTAGAACGATTACCTCAAACGCACAGAGCCCAGGTTCCATCCCAGCACCAAAGAAACTGGGTGTGGCTCAGAAGGTGGAGGGAAGAGTTTCAGTTCAAGACCTTCATGTGGTACATAGAGAGTTTGAAGCCAGCCTGGGCTACATGAGACCAAGACTTAAGCGCTAGAGTGTGTGAACTGGGGTTTGGGGGAGAGGTGAGAATATGGATCTATCATGGAGGAAGGAAGAAATGAGTTTGATGCAGTTTGGAGCTGGATTTAGAAGGCTGGGAAAAGAGCAACAGGAAGACGTGGAGACTAGTGGGAATTACCCTTTTATGGGAAATAAATAAAAGGGTTTATGTTGAGGGCATTTGTGTGGAAGAGGTAAGGGCAGGCTAGATCTAGAGGATGGCAGGCTGAGTCTATATGCCTACAGATGGGTTCCCTGCAGTGTTCATTAGGAGAATACAAAGGCTGCTGGCTTGAGAGGTCTGTACCCTGAGAGCAGTCTGGAGTCAGAGAAGGGCTGCAGGAGAACTTGGCAGGTTGCTGGAGGCTGTGGGAATAAGTATTTGTTTTGCATTTAAGAAAGTTTTTGAAAGTAGAAGTTCTTAGAAGAGAATGAGTCCCGGGACCAGCTTTTACCTTGCGGTTTGGTCTGTTGTGGGCTTGGGGTGGTTCTGATGGGCAACTTGGGTGTGGGAGGAAGAGGAGGCACAGATCTGGTTTGCTGTGGAAAGACAGACTGCAGTTTTTCTAGGTGAGCTGAGAACTGCTCAGAGCTAACCAGTGTTCTGTAATGACTTACGTAAAGGTGCTTTGTGGGCGTGGTTTATAACTTATTTTTAATGGAAAAGAAAATAAACAAAGAATAACTAAGAATTTTTTTAAATTCTTCAATGTTTTGAATAATGGAAAAGGGTATTGGGAGTCAAGTTTTCTATAAAGAATAGATTAATTAGCCTCTGGGGAACGGTGACCAAATGCCTTGAGTCCCAGCACAGGGGAGGCAAAGGCAAGTGGGTCACTGTGAGTGCTAGGCCAGCCTGGTCAACAGATGGAGCGCCAGGCCCTGGCAGCCAGAGCTATGCAGAGAAACCCTGTCTTGAAAAACAAACAAACCAACCCAAAGAATTGATTTGTTAGAATGGTAAGCACCGTGTCCTTGCTTCTTCTATTTGTAAACTCCATGTTATAAAACTCATTCTTGTTAACACACATTAGCTTCACACACAGAGGAATTAACACAGCCAAACAGAGACTGTGAACATAGGGTTTCCGTCTTGCTGTAACACCATCAAAATGCCTGTCACACAGAAGCCACTCGGGTGCCTGTTCATAGGAACAAATGTTGTCAGGAGTCACAATGACCGCTCTGTGCTTGCTTGTCTCTGTCACCAACTTTCACCCTATGGAAAGCCCACTCATGGTAATCAACCGGGACCGTTCTAAACAGTTCCTACTGTGAAACACTTGCATTTTAATGCCCTTGAAGGTCAAGGAAAAAAACCCATATCTTTAAAGAAGTCATTTGGTTATTATGTCATTGTATTGAGATTTTTCAGAACCAAGTTAAAGGTTATTTCTTTGCTAGGCTGTTTTGTGTCCTAGTTTTGGGAATGCATGTTCTCAAAATCTCCGTGAGTGGGAGAAGGGTCGAGGTCACCCAAGGATCCTGCTCTAGTTGGATGGTGCCTTTCTGTTTATTTAAATCTGGGTTGTCTATATTCATGTCTTTCCTGTACTCCGCTCTGTTTATTTTTGGTTTTGTCCAAGCTAAGTTAGGATGAATTTGGTTCGTTCTGTTTCTGCCTCCTTTTCTGACATCACAAGCATTGACTGCATCCTAGGGCCATTTCTAACATCCCTCTTGCCATTTAGCTCAAAATACTTAATTCTAATAATTTCCAAGTGTTACTAAGAAGTGAGTTTTTAAGGCTTTTTTTAAAAAAGACTTTATGTATGTTTATGTATATGCCGTGTGTGTGTGTGTGTGTGTGTGTGTGTGTGTGTGTGTGTGGTGTGTATGTGCGTGTGTGTGTGTGTGGTGTGTATGTGCGTGTGTGTGTGTGTGTGTGTGTGTGTGTGTGTGTGGTGTGTGTGTGTGGTGTGTGTATCGTGTGTGTGTGTGTGGTGTGTGTGTGTGTGTGTGGTGTGTGCGTGTGTGTGCGTGTGTGCGTGTGTGCGTGTGTGTGTGTGTGTGTGTGTGTGTGTGTGTGTGTGTGTGGTATGTGCATGTGTGTGCGTGTATGTGTGTATACATCCTCTGAGGTCAGAAAAGGGTATATGATCCACAAGAGCTGGAGTTCAACATGGGACCTGAGAACTGAACTCAGGTCTTCTGGAAGAACAGGAAGCACTCTTAAGAGCTGAGCCATCTCTCCAACCCCAGGACTCAGTTCTTATGGCTATATGCGTGGATTCTTCTAGTTATCTTTGTTGGCTTTGTAATACAGTTATATTGTCAAAAGAGAGTTTCTTAATGTCAGAATTGAAATGCACTAAGACTTGCTTTGTGACCCAGTATGTCAGCCATTTTCATCTCTCTTTATAAAATGAAAAGAATGTTTGTCCTGTGTAGACAGGATCTGGGTGGGTAGCTCAGGATGGACTTGTATTCTCCTGCCTTCTATCTCAGCCTCCTGAGTACTGAGGTTATAGGGGGAGTGCCACCATACCTGGTCAATGGAATGCATATTGTGAGGTTGTTTTATCCTGGTATGCTGTAGTGTAAACACTGCTTAGATCAAACCTGTAAGCATGTTGCTGGAGTCTTCTACAGTCTGGTTGATGGTGACGTCTGTAGGGAGGGGTTTAGAGTTGATTGCTTTACCGGAGTCATGACATCCAAGTAGTATGATCGGTGTAACAGTGCCGGGAAGATATAGGAGGGACGGGAAGACGGATGAACATCAAGATGGGCATAGCAGGTTGGCAGTGGATCAGCATGGGCAGCAGTGGGTCTGTACTAGGGAGGGGGCCATGAAGAAATGGGCATGTTGCTGTTGGAAGTATGGAGACTGAGGGGCTGGCTGGATGTGAGTGTCAGGAGACGGGAGGAGCCAACAGTGTCTTGAGAGTTTTGTGCCTGTGAACGGGCCTTTAAGAGAAGAGGTCACTGTGGGGATTCCTCAGGCTCAGTAGTTTTCAGGTTCACCGTGTCGAGACACAGTCGCTTGGATTGTTGTGTGTGCCTACTGGCTATTGACAAGGTGGTGGAGGGAAGATAATAGTAGGCTTACCCTCTAGGGCATGCACCATCCTTCTGGAATGCCCCAGTAAGAAGAATGAGGTGCCTCTTTTTGAGGTGGAGGGGGATGTCACTCGCCTCTTTCCAGTCACAGCTCAATAGCTATTGGATTTTCCCCCTCAGCTGGCTGCTGTCCTCCAGACTAAACCACGCTGGGCAGATGCAGACTCACTAAGATAATGAATGGATGACCTCACCCTTGTTCTCCTTGCTCAAAAGATAAACTGGGCTGGGGTGCTTCGAATAATCATAGGAAACACCAAAAAATAGGAGACGTGGTTGTATTTCTGGTCTTTGAGTTTTTCCCGAAACTGGTGCTCTGCCCCTGCAAGCCCAAGAAGAGTCGGTTTCTTCGTACCGTCTGCTCACCCTAGCCTTCCTTACTGCAGAGAGACCCTAGACTGGACGAGGACAGTAGATATTTCCAAGTGGTAATGACCCTCATAGACCTATGTCTGTGCTCAGTACTGTCAATCCTGTCTGTTCCAGCTAAATGGTCCCTGTCTCAGGGTGTCCTATTCCAGGCCAGATGGAGATTGCCTGTTTGCTCAGTCCTTTAGATCACAGTGGACCATGAAATTCTCAGTTCTTTTAGAAATAAACAGTTAACGACCAGGAGGCATGTGGAACCAAGGTTTCACCTGCTCTTTTCTGTCACCTTGGCCTTGTAGAAGACCCTGCTTAGCTTCTTCATCCTTGAATTGTGAGAGACAACAGCCTAAGGGAACCTAAAGGTACAATTTCTTAGCTTTTAAAGTCACAGCAACACATACAAAAGGTGTCTGCTTGAAAAGCACGGTAAGTTACTACCTCCTGGCCACACCGTGAGGACTCACGTGCTGCCCCGCTGCCATCCCTGCCCAGACGGGGCAGGCACAGTTCCAGAGCCTTCCCACAGGCTGGGGAGTTCTGAACTGTGTGGGTGAATCAGCACTTCCTACCCCACCCTCACCTGGCTGACTCCCAGGGAAGGCTGGTGTGCGACAGCCCCTCCCCTTTCCTTAGAGCTGTGATTCACTCAGGTCAGGACCCAGTTTGAGCTGAGTCAGTGGGTGGGAGCCACGGGAAGGATGCAAGAATTAGCCTGCCTTCACTGCCTGGGCTGGCTCGCCTAGCCTGACTCCAGCCTGTCCTGGGTCCAGCATGGCTGAAACACATGCATCTCTCTACCTTTGATGGGCCTTGCTGCTTGCACTGGCCCTTGTTGTCAGCACTCCCAGTAGGTCTGCAGTGCCATTTATACTAGATGCGTGCTAGATGTTTGCCTCTTTTGAGACTGATTACGTTGGAGTCCAACCTCTGTATCTATCTGAAAGCCTGACTTTTATTCTATTAGTTAGTTTTCTGGATATTTATGTAATGGTGTTACTGTTTGAGGTCACATGCTATTACATGGATTTTGAACCCTTTGGCTTTTGTTGTGGTGGTTTGGTTAGGGTTTTTGAGATAGGTTCACATATAGCCCAGGCTGGCCTTCAATTCACTATGGAGCTAAGGCCTAACTTCTGGTTCTCCTGCCTCTGCCTTCCAAGTGCTGGGACTGCAGGTGTGGACCACCACACCTAGCCTTGATATATAGCTTAGGCTGGCTTCTAACTTGTGCTACACACACACACACACACACACACACACACACACACACACACGGAGCGTTTGGACACTTTGAATCTTTCCCCGCACTATTTGATGTAATGGGATCTTCTAAACACCAAGTGTGCTCACTCTTCTGATTTCCTAGCCTTGCTCTTGAGTTGACCTGGGCTTAATCACTGAAAACGTGAAGAGAGATGGGGTGGGGAATCTCTCTTTAAATCCGTTCTTAGAGAGATTCTTGCCACACTCACCCGACTGAGCGAATCTCCTTGCAGGGGTCTATATTGATTTACTGTCTCCACAAATGGCTGTGTCTGTTAAGTCAGTCAGCTAGAGGCCTGTTCCTCTTCATCATCTCTTTGATCTTCTAGAATATTTTACTGAACTCATTTGGTGTTTAGGGTGCTGGGCTAGGTCTTCTGCTCGTGTGTAGGGTGCTGGGCTAGGTCTTCTGCTGGTGTTTAGGGTGCTGGACTAGGTCTTCTGCTAAGAAAGTCAGAAAATGAACTACCTTACAGGGTCACATTTTCTTTGTTTGACTTTTCAAGATAGACTTCTCTGAGTAGTCCTGGCTGGCCAGGAACTCATGCTGTAGATGTTGCTGGACTAAACTCAGAGGTGTGCCTGCAAGTAAAGGCATGTGTCACCATGCCTGGTTCGGCACTTAAAAAAAAATTGTATGTGTGTGTGTGTTTGTATGTGTTCATGTATATATGCATGCACGAGCGACATTTTAAAAAAAAATATTTATTTTTATTTATCTGTGTATTTGTGTGTGCCTATGTTTATGTGAACAGTGTGTATACGAGGGCTCACAAAGGCCAGAGGTCATTGTAATCTCTGGAACTAGAGTTTAACCAGTTGTAAGCCACCTGATGTTGGTGCCAGGAACCAAACCTAGTTTCAGCGGAAGAGCAGTAAGTGTTCTTAACCGTGGATGCCTACTTTCCTGGAAGTAATAGGGACATGACCTCCTTGCTAGGGTCACCTTCCAGTGTTTCCACCTTCCGTAGAACTTGCAGTATCATTGGGCCTCAGACACGCTTCAGGCTTAGAGATGTCAATCATGCTTCCGACCATCTGAGCTCTGGTCCCCAAGTGCAGTGACCTGGAGAAGGAGCTTGTTTTGTGGTGGCTAAGGCAGATAGGCCAGGAAACCCTAAGGGAAGATGTACCAGAGCCTAAGAGTGGAGACCCTCAGGGGAAAAAAAAGATGCCAGACTTATTTCACCAAGTCCCAGAAATGGTGTCATTTTTAATGCTTCAGTTACTTCATAAAAATCATTCAAATGTGGTGGGCGCATGACTCTAATCCCAGCACTCAGGAGGCAGAGGTAGATGGATCTCCGTGAGTTTGAAGCCAGCCTGGTCTACATAACAAGCTATAGGCCAACCAGGCCTGTATAGTAAAACCCTTTCTCAAAAATATTTATATGTTCTTATGGTGCATGTGTGTGCATGTGTGTGTGTGCGTGCATGCGTGTGCGTGTGTGCATGTGTGTGCGTACGCACGCACCCACTCGTGTAGATGGACATACAGGCTAATTGCATTTTCTAGCCATTGTGACTAGATCAGCGACTATCAGCAGTGCTGAACACCCCTGCAGCCAGTTCTAAATCCTTTGGGTGTTTGCCTAGAAGTGGTCCAGCTGGGCCACACGGAAGAAAATACTGATTTTAGTTTTTTGAGAACCCCCCTACTGATTCCCAAGGTAAGTTTAGCCTCTGACCTACAGTGGATAAAGGTCCCTCTTTCTCCTCATCTTTGCCAGCGTGTGTTGTCATTTGTTTTCTGGGTGACCGCTATTCCGGCGTGAGATAGAATCTTACTGTGGTTTTAATTTTCATTCCCTTGACAGCCAAGGGTGTTGAACGTGTCTAAAAATATTTATTGATCATTTGTATCTCTTCTTCTTGGGAGACCTGTACAGTTACATAGCTCAGTAGTTTTTTGCTTGTTTGTTTGTTTGGTTGGTTGGTTTTTTTGTTTGTTTGGTTTTGTTTTATTTTTGGATTGGGTGTGTTGTTCTGTTTAGCTTTCTGAATAGCTTTTCATTTGTTTGTTGTTTGAGACCAGGCCTGACTCTGTAGCCTTGGCTAGTCTGGAACTCACTGTGCAAACCGGGCTGATCTCAAACTCAGAGATCCACCTGACTCTGTCTCTAGAGTGCTGGGATTAAAGGCGTGCGTCACTATGCCTGGTTTGTTGAGTATTCTGAGGTGGTTATCTAGATATTAATCCTCTGTTATCTATAGGATATTATCTATAGGATATCAATCCAATAGCTAGCATGTTGTCTCCAATTCTGTGGGCTCTCTGATCCCGACTCTGTTTCCTTTGCTGAGCAGAAGACTTTCATTTCATGATTCCACTTGTCACCTGTTGACTAGAATCCTGTTCAGAAAGTTCTTAGCGATACCTGTTTTAAAATGTCTCCTCCCGCCGGGCGGTGGTGGCGCACACCTTTAATCTCAGCACTTGGGAGGCAGAGGCAGGCGGATTTCTGAGTTTGAGGCCAGCCTGGTCTACAGAGTGAGTTCCAGGACAGCCAGGGCTACACAGAGAAACCCTGTTCCAAAAAACAAACAAACAAACAAACAAAAAAAAAAAATGTCTCCTCCCGGCTTCAGAGTTTTGAGGTCTTACATGAAAGTCTCTGGTCCACTCGTGGTTATTGTTCATGTGGGTTCAGAGAGAAGGCTCTAGTTCCAGTTTCCTGTGTGTGGATATTTCGTTTTCCCAGCACTGTTAAAGAAGGATGTCTTCTCTGCAGTATATAAAGTTGTCGTTTTTCTCAAAACTCACTGGGTTTGTGTTTGGGTCTTACATACTGTCCGACTGATCTCCATGTCTGTTTTTGTGTCGGTATCATATCGGCTTTGTAACAGGATTTGGAATCAGGTGTGGTGATACATTCAGCATTATTAATTGTGGGGATGGGTTATCTATGCAGGTGTGGAGGCCAGAGAACACTGGGTGTCCTGTTCTATCACCTATCATAGACAGATTCTTCCTGAACTTGGGCCACCAAGCCCTGGTGATCATCACCCTGTTTCCCCCTGGCCCCCAACACACACACCATTGCACTAGGGTCACAAATGTCTGGGTTTTTGTTTTTTAACTTAGTGCCGGAGTTTCAAGCCGTCTTACCCACTGAGCCTTCTCTCTCTGCCCAACATAACCTCATTTGCTTATCTGAACTATTTTTGTGTTTTTAGATGCAATGTAAGATTTTCCCCCATCCCCCACCCCCACCCCCACCCACCCCCGCCGGGCGGTGGTGGTGCACGCCTTTAATACCAGCACTTGGGAGGCAGAGGCAGGCGGATTTCTGAGTTCGAGGCCAGCCTGGTCTACAGAGTAAGTTCCAGGACAGCCGGGGCTACACAGAGAAACCCTGTAAAAAAAAAAAAAAAAAAAAAAAAAAAAAAAAAAAAAAGAAGATTTTTTTTTTCTATTTCTGTTTTAAAAAGTGGTATTGGAATTTTGATGAGATTGCATTGAATCTGTAGATTGCTTTGGGTAAGACAGCCGTTTTCAGCACCAACTCTTTCGGTCTCCTACTTTAGAGTGATCAAGGTTCCGGTTGCTAACTCCTGCTATGTGTTTTATTTCCCTAGAACACCTCCTCCCCTACCTCAGAATGGGACCCTGGCTCCTACCCTGTTTCCTGTGAGCTAGCCAGTGACAGCTTTGTGTGGGGATGCCTGGGAACCAGCAGAAACCAGAGTCTTTGGAGATGGATTCTGACACGTCGCCCAGCTGCAGGCTCGGCGACTTGAGCAGGGGCGGCAGTCTGGAGAGCCGGAGCAGCAGCTCTCGGTCCAGAAGTTTCACTATGGTGAGTGGTTGCTTTCTTTAAAGCTTTTAGGTACTTTGGTTGGTTTGGCCCCGCCCTTCCGTCACCCCTGAGGAGTAGCTTATGAAGCCCTGTTGGATGTCTTGGAATACTTCTCTGAAGTGAACTGGCATTTTCTTTTTAATCACTGTAAATTCTGCACGTGGCGGTGGCAATGGAGGGACCCTCTGGCCACAGATAATAACTTAGGGTAGCTTAGCCCCAGAAAGCACCATGCCTGAAGGCACTGATAACCCTGGCGGGGGCAGGGGAGCCATTCCACAGTATAAAGATGCCTCACTTTCAGACAGACTTGACTTTACAAAGCTTGTGCTTTTCGATGCAGACCCTTACACGGCCTAACAAACCCGAGAATGTTAGGTCTTTTGAAAGATTTGTTTGTTTGTTTTCAGATTCCTCTCCCCCTCCCCCACAATGCTTCCAAAAGAAATCTTGGGATAGTAGGCCACCTATTCTGTTCTCAACCTGATTCGGGCAACAGGCTTACGAAGCCACTTCGTGACACATCCCATGTCCATCCCCTCTGGAAGCAAAGCCACATTTTATAGTCTTGAGTTTTGACTTTTTTTTTTTTTTTTTTTTTTTTTGAGATGGGGGTTTCTCTGTATAACAGCCCTGGCTACCCTGGAACTTGCTTTGTAAACCAGTCTGGGCTTGAACTCTCAGAGATCTTCCTGACTGCCTCCCAAGTGCTGGGATTGAAAGCATGTGCTACCGTGGCCAGCTTGAGTTCTTATTCTTGATGTGTTTTTAAAGCCTAATCTGCCAAGGACATATTGGAGCATCCGTTAGAAAATAATGGGCTTTTGGAAGGTTGGAAAGAGTAGAGAGGTCTTCATAGAGTTGATTTCTAAGGAATTTACCCTTAATCTATGTCCAGTTCTTTGAGGGTTCAGGGCACTCCACAGTTCCTGATCATTTTCCTCTATGACTTGGGCAAAAACAGTCATCCAGATTCTCTGCCAAGGTTTTAAAATTTAATTCTCAGTGAGCTCTCAGGAATCCCCGCCCCCAACTCCCAAAACTAATGGGCTTTATGTCCTATAGTCACAGATCTACCCACTTGCGTGCCCCTTAGTCACAGAGCAAGAATGGAAGACTGTTGAGCTGTGGGGGACTGCTCTTCTCCGGGTGACGTTAGGCACAAGTTTACATAATGTCCCAGGATTTTGATAAGCCATTTGTTTTGTGATTTCTAGAGGAAAGACGGGATATGCAGACCAGTTAGTAAGTGTCCCTGGGCTGCCTTCTTCCCTGAACCAGACCAGAAACTATTCCGGTCTAGTGAGCTATTTGAAGACATGGCCAGAGAGCTTCTATTTAATTCATTAGACATTATTAAAATGCCTATTATGCACAAGAGCTGAATGGAACTTGATTTTATTCAAGATCACATCAAGATGTGTGGGGAGCTGGAGTAGTGTGGCACAGCCTCTAAGACTCTCCAAACATCAGACAAACAGGAGATCAAGGGCTCTGTGGCCAGTTTAAAGAAGTTTAAAGCCACCGAACCCCAGCTTGTAAGCCTTTGAAGCTATTCTCCGTCAGTTCTGTAATCAAAACTGTACACAGACCTCATTCTTTGCTGGTTTGTTTGTGTCCCTTTCTTGACAGAAGTACAGGTTGAAGTTAGCCACAGCAAAAAAAGAAAAAAAATTACAACAGTGTCTAGTTAGAAATAAGCATAATTAAACCCTTGTTCTCCCGTAGGGAAATACCATGTGTACTTACAGTGGCTCTGCCTAGGTTGGCCAGAGACAGCACAACATTAAGCTGCGAGTCATCCCTCTGCCTTTATTCTGTTTTGGCATCAGTTTACATAATTAAATCAGTGAAGCATTGCTCAAATGTCAAGCAGGTCTTTGGCTCCTTTAAGAACATGTGATCTGGATGGAGGGATGTTAAAAGACACTGGCTGCTCTTCCAGGGAACAGGGTTCAGCACCCACCTGGCAGCTCACAGCTATCTGTAACTCTAGTTTTAGGGGATCCAACACCCTTTTCTGACATCCTAGGTACTAGGCATACAGTGTGAATGCAGATAAAACAGCTATACGCATAAAATAAAAATAAAACTTTAAAAAAAAAAAAATCGATCACCAAATCAGAACCCACCAAGACAAAGTGTCCGCGGCTGCCAACCTGGGAACAATCAGTGAAGAGTCTTGGTTCGGGTCTTCTTTCACAACATTTGTTTGGTCTCCTCTGCTTGCTTTGCCTGCTTGTGAATGAGTCTTGCCATGCAGCCCAGGCTGGCATAGACTTGACTAGACGTAGCCCACACTGGCCTCGAACTTGCCACGATACTCCTGCTTCAGCCCAAGTGCCGGGATCACAGGTGCCACCCCACCAGGCTCTGGTTGTCCTCATTTTTTTTTTCTGAGACAGGGTTTCTTTGTATTATAGCCTTGGCTGTCCTGGAACTCACTCTGTAGACCAGGCTGGCCTCGAACTCAGAAATCTGCCTGCCTCTGCCTCCCAAGTGCTGGGATTAAAGGCATGCGCCACCACCGCCCAGCTTGTCCTCATTTTTACAATATGTATTTTCTTTTCTTTGGTCTTTCTGTTCCCTTTATGCATTCTTCAGGTTGTAATTCAACTAAATGTTTTTTCTTTGGGGGGTGGGGGGAAAGAAAAGCCTAACTTAATTATAGGAGTAAAAGCCAGGTGTCTTTAAGGTAGATTTTAGAGTGTGTGTCTTAAACCTTCTCAGGTCTTAGTTCGACTAAAGGTTTGGATCTTTTCTTCTGTCTAGTATCCTTCTGCTTGCCCACCCCAAACATGCTTGTTCCTAATGGGTTCTAACATAGTCTTATCTGTGTTATTGACTTTGTTAGTATTACTGTCATTCAGTTAGAGTGTGTCATACGCTGGGGAGCTGGCAGTGGGTGAGTGCTTGTGAAGTGTCAGGACCCGGGGTCACATCCTGGAACCTCTGTAAAGCCACATACAGTAGTGTGCATCTGCAACCTCGGTGTTCCCACTGAGTGATGCAAGGCACTGAAGGGTAGAACCTTGGAAGACCAAGGACCAGTTAGCCTGGCATACGCAGAAGCAAACAGAAGACCGAAACAAGAGAGAGAGAGGATATGCCTGCCGTGGCACGTGCATGCTTACACTCACATGAGTGTGACTGCATACACACACACACACACACACACACACACACACACAAGAAAAATTTGTCATCTACCTTTTAAAAAATTACTCTAGGGGTAGGACTTGGTGACACATGCCTATAGTCCCAGCACTCAGGAGACAGAGTCAGGTGGATCTCTGAATTAAAGGCTAGCCTGGTTTACAGAGTGAGTTCCAAGACAACCTAGGCTACACAGAGAAACCCTGTCTCAAAAAACAAACAAACAAACAAACAAATAAATAAAACATTTATGAAAAGGGTCTTTGTAAAAAACAAACAACAACAAACTCTCCTGTCAGCATATAACCTTCCTTATCAATGCAGACAAACTTACTTTTAAAATAATTCAGTCTCAATAACTAAGACATTTATATTTGTCTTCATTTCCTTGCATACTGTGTGTGTGTGTGTGTGTGTGTGTGTGTGTGTGTGTGTGTGTGTGT
>JANHMN010000006.1:48460869-48567371 GCA_030674055.1 Rhabdomys pumilio
GGGGGGCGGGTCAGAGAACTCCAGAGAAGCCAAACAGTCCTTTTATAGCAAGCCAGGTTTGTACCTGGTTGTTGCTAGGTAACTGTTGGGCGGAGCTAACATGCTAACACCAAGCCTTCCCTAGAATCCTCAGAGCTATCTATTTCCTCTCTGGGGCCATGCTTCTGAGCTTCCAGAGCATTTGGAAGGGGAAATTCCAGGTTATAGGGGAGTCACTCTTAGAGTCAGGGCTCCAGTCCCCACTGTAGGCTGTACCTTCCTGCTGTAGTCATAGCTAACTTAATGGGACCCAGTCACCGACAGACAGGCCACACTCCATAAACTCTGACTTCAGAATATGTGTGTGCGTGAAACAAAGCTGCCAAGGGTACTAGCCAAAATTATGGAGATGCTTTCAAAGGGTGAGGCTGAGTGAACAAGGAAGTTGGTGTGTGTGTGTGTGTGTGTGTGTGTACACACGTGCGTGCACGAGTGCTCGTGAGGAAATGTGTACTCTCTCACAGCATGACCAGACTGACTTCAGCCATTGGCATTTCTGATTGTGCTCATTAGGTGAGTGTATTAACCTTGGGTGTTGCCAAGACAGCTAAAGGTCTGACCTTGTTACTAAAGATGCCTCTGGGTCTCTGTGACCCTTGGGAGATGACATAAGCCCTGATACACCTGGAATCAGTGGCTTGCAGGTTGTAGGTTGCTATGACAGCAAGTTACAAAGACCTCTTCAGTTTGACTCTCCTCCTATTGCCCAAGTTTCCTGGTCCATGAAACGGGATAGACTTTGTCCTTCTTCCCACTACTTGCTTGGTGTGTGAGCATTTGAGTTTGGGGAAGATGGCCTCTGCCTTGGGAAGCAGAATGAAGAAGGCCTTGTGGAGCCTACGATGATGTTTTAACTAGAGTCCCTCTACCTGTGGCCTGTCTTATAAACCTAGCTGTGTTTCTGAAGCTTTCTGTGAGGTTCTTTTTCGGTTTGCTAGCGTGCAAGCATGAATGTGATGTGTGTGTGTATGTGTCTGTGTCTGTGTGTGTGTGTGTGTGTGTGTGTGTGTGTGGTGATGTGGGTGTGACAGAGGAGGATATCTGTTGTGTTCTTCTATGACCCTCTACCTTCTTCCCTTGAGTCAGGTCAAGGTTTCTCTCTGAACTTGGAGCTTAGTGATTTCAGCAAGCCTCATTGGTCTCTGCCTCTGACTCCCAGTGCTGGTGTTTCAGCATATAACCATGCTTGACTTTTTATGTGAGTGAGTTCTGGGGATCCCAGTGATTGAGTATCAAGCACTCTTCCCCTAGCAAGCCACCTACCTGCAGAGTCTCAGTCTCTTTCTCTCTCTCTCTCTCTCTCTCTCTCTCTCTCTCTCTCTCTCTCTCTCTTCTGTCATTGTTTTGAGAGAGGGTCTCACTATACAACACAGGCTATCCCCAAACTTTCAGTCTTCCTATCTGGCCCTCCAGCATACTGGGATTGCAGGTGTGTGCCACCATGATGCCTGGATCCTCAGAACTAAACTAAACAGAACTAAAATGTATATAATGTCAAAGAGTCGGTGTGAGTGAGACCGTAACTAAAAAAATCATTTGATATTTGTTTTTTGATATAGGATCTCACTAGGTAGCCCAGGCTGACCTAGGCTGGCTGATCATATTCCTGATCCTCCTGCCTCAGTCTCTAGAGGACCTTAGGTTTCAGGGATTCCTACACAGACCCTACCTAAAACTTGTTTTCTTACTCTCTAAAGCTTGTGAGGTGCCAAATTGGACTGTGTTTCTTTATTCAGCAAAGGCTTGTGCCTTTTCCACAGAGTGGGCACAAAGTAGTGCTAAATACCTTTTTTTTTTTTTTTGCCCTGTTACTACCCCAGTGTGTATGTGTGTGTGTGTGTGTGTGTGTGTGTGCATGCGCGCACACACACAATGGCCACTCACAGGAAGGTTTCCTCTCTATCCAGTCCTCCTGAGATCACTGTTTCCACTGTTCTGGTCCTTGGGCTACAGATGCTTAGGCTGCAGTTGGCTTGCCTCCCACACCTCTCTTGATGCCCCTCAAGCCAGGCCAGGACTGGTGCTTGGTGTGATGCTGGCTGCACTTTGCCAGGTCACCAAGAGGAGGGTATGTGTGTCCTATCTGGTGTCTCCCCTTCCCTGGGATCAGATTCTGTTCTCTCCCAGACTTGGAATTATGGTCCTCCTACTAGAAGATCAGGAGAGCTTTTCCTTTTGAATAAGATGAGGCTGGGTCATCTTGAATCTGGGCCTGGAGCCCACACAGCTGAGTCTTCAGGGTGAAGGGAGGCAGCTTGCCAGGCCCTGCAGCAAGGGTAGGAGCCTCTGACCTCTGACTTGGATGAACCACTTCGAGGCAAGACTTCTGCTCTATGTTTCCAGCTCTTCTCCCAGAAGTGCCCTCTGTGTAGGGCTCCTAACCAGCTGGGTGGGAACTCCTGAATAGGGTTGGGCTTCCAGCTGCCCACTGTAGTCCTTGGAAGTCACCGCAGTTACTGGAAAGGCAGGGAGACCTCAGGCAGTGGTGGGGGGGTGGGGGGGACTGTAGCCAGGGCTGCAGCCTCTAAGAGGGCAAAGGCCCCCATGCATCTAACCCCATTGCTTTTATGATACAGCCACAGTGTGACCTCCTCTAAGCGTAGGCACAAAGGATGACAATTCTACCAATGTCCGTAAACGGCATTGCTAACACTTATTTCCCGTCCTGCTGGGATGTGCCTGCATCAAAGAACACAGTGTTTCCTGCCTTGGGAGACTCTACCCTTTGCCGAAGCTTGTTGCTATTTTTGTAAATTTTTTTTCTGGGAATAACTACCTTCTGTGCCTTTAGGCCAGATTGTAAAAAGAACACCTCGCCATTTCCTTTTAAACCTTCCCCCACCCCTCCACCCAGTCCTCTACCTCCTACAGCCTTAATTCTAGGAATGATCTGCAATTTCTGAAAATCAGATCTAGTCAGGGGGCGTGGGTACACACTTGTAATCCCAGCTCTTGGGAAGTGGAGGCAGGAGGATCTGGAGCGCAAGGCAATCCTGGCTTAAATAGTCTGAGGCCAACCTGGACTACATAAAACTTCACACAAACAAACAAATCGGTTCCACGTGATCTCAAATGTTTGATCCTTGGATTTCAGATTCCACAGAGCACTGAGCAAGGCTTCGGTGAGAAGGAAGAGGCCCAGAAAAGGCTAAGTACCTTGAACCTGGGCGTGGAAAGGCTCTAAAAGGCCCCAAGGGCTGCTATAAAACTGTAGCTGCTACATTGTAGCACCAAGGGCTTCTACCTTCATGGAAGCCCATGCTAAAAGCACAGAAACTGTCCTCCGTGGCAGGGGTGGGGATGTAGGGGGTTGGGAGCTGAGATCTGCCCTGAGGCTTCAGCCTGTGACATAGGTGATCCAGATGAGCCATTCTTACTTCTCAGGGTCATCGAGGGACCTGACTGAGATCATAGGCTTAGCACATACCTGGCTCACACCTCCATTGCCACAACCATTGCCCATACCACAATGGGGAAGTTCCTCATAGCCCTGGGGACCTGAAGCAAGACCTGAAGTGACAGCCACAGCAGGGACAGAGAACTCTGGCATTCCACAGAGGTCCCCATCTAGCAAGCAGCCTGTGGCTCCTGGCTTCCTGCTTAGAGACACAACCAACTGGTTTAGATTCCACAGGGGAACAGAGCTGCAGGGCTTGCCCACTTTCTAAAAATATGAGTCCTGAGTTTATTTTCCTTCTCTGGGGCTGGGTTCGTTTGCCTGGCATCCTGCTCAGAAACCCAGCATTGGACAAAGCACACATCTGAGCTCACACTTCCCGCCTGCCACTTTTTGGGCCGGGGAGGACACAGCCTCCCTTCCAGGTCTCCTCCCTAGAGGCAATGCCAGCCCCAGCTCTCCCAGAGCACCTGGGAACTGTGTGGCCGGCAATGACTCTCAGATGTGTTCCATACATAATCCCTTTTTTACTATATAGACCAGGCTGACCTGATACATAGATCCACCTGCCTCTGGCTCCTGAATGCTGGGATTAAAGGCACGCACCACCACAGGGCTGGCAGAGTCGGGAGTTCTAGAGGCCCTTTGTAAGATTCTGATGCACAGCCAGAAAACAGGAAGTGTGTCCGTCTGCCACACTACCAAGGTACATGGTGTACGAAGTACCCTAAAGTGCTGATCCACAGTATCTTTGAAGTAGGGACCCCATTACACTTACCTTTGCAGCCACAGTGTACCTAATGTGGCATCTGGCACATAGTAGGTACCCAAAACAGCTATTAAATTGAATAGTTGTGAGAGAATAAGAGTATTACAGAAGCCAGACTGTGGTGGCGCACACGCCTTTAATCCCAGCACTTGGGAGGCAGAGGCAGGCGGATTTCTGAGTTCGAGGCCAGCCTGGTCTACAGAGTGAGTTCCAGGACAGCCCGGGCTATACAGAGAAAAACAAACAAAAAAAAAGAGAGAGAGAGAGAGAGAGAAAGAGTATTACAGCAAGAGTCTGTTGCCAAGAATAGTTTGGCTCAGAAGACAGGGACACAGGCAGAGACTCCGAGATAGACAGAGTAAACAATAGGCTGAGGCCATTTTGAGGAGCTGAGCATAACCCCATAGATGACCAGTGGAGATCCCATTCTCGGACAAGGACCAGGCTATGACTTCTGCATCTTCCACACATGATCTCTGGGTGGACCAAAAGGTTAGATGTTAGTTGTGGCCAGCTCTTCATGGATTCATCCTACTAGCATCCATGCCCCTACTATATGCTAGGAGCTGATCACGTAGTAGTGAGCAGACGATTCAGGTGGCTTCCTCCACAGGCCTGCAGGTGGGAGGACAGACAGGCTGATTTTGAGGTGCGGCCGTACTGCAAAAGCGTAAATGTGGGACTGCCGCACTGAGGGCAGGGGAGATGGTCAAGTTGATACCTGGAGGACCGAACCAGAGCTGCCAGAACCAAAAGGCCGGCAGAGTGAGCTCAGGCAAAAGAAATCACACAGACCAAGACCCAGGGCAGGTCAGGAAGAGGTGGGTGTGTGAGAGACAGATGCCTGTGCTGTCAACAGACAAACACTGCCCATGAATGAGGAAGGGCCTGTAAGAAGAGCCATGGTCCTTTATCACTCAGGTCCTACAACTCAATAGTCATTCAACAACAGCACCATTCAGCACACCATAAAATAAGAAGGGAAAAAGGCCCTGTTCTTGAACTTGTTATTGTGTGAAAGGTGGGAAGAGAGCTGTGGCCAGGACATAGGTGGAATTCCTGACAGGGTAGGTGGGTGGGGCCCAGGAGTGGAAGGGCAGTGTCATCACAGGCAATTAGGAGTTGGGAATGTGTCAAGTCAACTCTAATCTCCACACTGGAGCTCTGTGACCTCAGCCAGAGGGTTTCAACATCCCTGCTTGAAATCAAAGAAAAGGAAAATGCCCAAGCTTCCTAGGAAGGCACAAAACATAAAAAATACTGCATGTTTTACACTACACAGTGCTATACCAGTTCCACCACGGAGCACCCATGGTGTTCCTCCATGTAGCACCCAGAGTGCTCCTCCATAAAGCACCTGTGGTTCTCCTCCATGCAGGTGCTCCTCCATGTAGTACCCATGGTGCTTCTCCATGCAGCATCCACGGTGTTCTTCCATGTAAGTGCTCCTCCATGGACCACTCATGGTGCTCCCCCATGCAGTACCCATGGTGCTCCTCCATGCAGCATCCACGGTGTTCTTCCATGTAGGTGCTCCTCCATGGACCACTCATGGTGCTCCCCCATGCAGTACCCATGGTGCTCCTCCATGCAGCACCTGTGGTGTTCCCTCATGCTATTCTTAGCGTACGCCACCACACTGTAACTTTGCTTAGCAAATGTTTGGGGAACCGAGCCAAGGTCTATGCAGCTGGGAACAAGGAGCCCTATCTGTTCAGCTCGTGGGGGTCTCAGTCCCGTGCTGCAAGAGCACCATTTCTTCTAATTTTGGTTGTAAGCCTAGTCTTTAACGGCTGAGCCATCTCTCCAGCCCAAAGAGCACCATTTCTAAAACCGGTTCTTCTCTGTCCATCCGGTTCCCAGGTTGCATCCAGGCAAGTGGTGCATGGCAGGCTGGGAGGGGCCTGTGGGCCAGGCTAATAACACTTAATGGGAGATGGAGTCTCAGATGCAGACAGCAGCCACACTGGCTGATCCCCTAATGACAGAGGATGTTCGGTGGGTGTGCCTCCTCCTGTGTGGGTTGGCTGCCTTCAGAGGCATCATCATTTGAGTGTCCTGATTAGACTGCTTGAAACATGGACCTTGAACAAAACTTACCTATGGGTTCACACTTTGCTTTTGAACGTTTGTTTAAAAGATGCATGTCCTTTTTTAATTGGTTACATGAGCATGGGTCTGTAGGTTGATAGTGCATTTCTGAGTTCGGATGCATATGAAGTCTACAAGAGCACGCTGGATCCCCTGGAGCTGAAGATACAGGCAGCTATGAGCTGTGTGACCCGAGTGTAGCGAAACAAACTCGGGTCTGCTGTATGAACCCACTCCTGAACCCGAGCCCAGCCTCCAGCCCCTCGTTTTGTATTTTGAACTGTGCAGGAGGAGAGAACACGTGGAGATGGAAACTGGTATATCTGTGAACATAAAGATGAGCTTAGGCCTGACCCTGCCACAAACACACTGGGCACTCAGCCTGGCCCAGGTCACTTCTCATCTCTCCACTCTTCATGGGACTAGCCAGGAGCAATTAGACCATGCTCTGATAAAAAAAAACCACCTAAGGTGTCTGTGGCTTAACAAAATGAAGTCTATTTTACTTACAGACACCCTGTATGTCTGGTATTCCTTCTCCTATGGCTGCGGGTACCAGCCTATGGTTTGACACGGTTCCCCAAAATCCATGTATTAAAATGTTCATCCCTAGTGTAACAGTGCAGGAGGTGAGGCCTCCTGGAAACTGTTGCCCCTGACTGTTGATTTGTTACCCAGCAGCTTTGCTAGGTGAGTGAGCTCAGCCCTCTCTTGCCAGCTTTGGCATGTCTTCTTACCACACAATCCATCTTCCACCAGAGAGAAACCCTCACCAGATACAGCCCCTCCACCTTGGATTTGTTGAACTCAAAACTGTGAGCCAGTTGAAACTTGTCTTGTTTATAAATGGCTGCATGGTGGTATTCTGGAACAAGAGCATGTGACAGACTACAACCGTGCCCAAAATGTCCCTGTAGCAGAGAAGGATGAGGCACTGGGAGCATTTGGTGGGCCAAACTTGGATGATATCTCTCCTCCTACCAACCATCCCTGGACTGGGCTCATTGCATCACACCATCAGGGTGTCAGGAAGTCAGTGTGCTCCCACCAAGAGTCAGCTATGGAAAGTATGGAGCAGGGTCTACACAAACCCCATTGCTGTGTGCTCTCATTCATGTTCCATTTTGAAATGAGTGCCAGGCAAAATTACATATTGGAGCCACTAAGACTTCCCTGTCCTCGCAAAGTTCAGTAAGTGACACCCAGAACCACAGCAGTCACAGTCCTGGACAGTCACAGGGGCATAGCCTAGGGCCAGAGCAAGTACGGAAGTGCTTTCACTGGTCTCTGCAAACAGCATCTCTGTGTGTGCACAATTGTGTGTTTCTGGGGCTGGAAAGGTGGCTTAGTGGTCAAAAGCACTGGCCGCTCTTGCAGAGGACCAAGGTTCAGTTCCCAGCACCCACATCAGGTGGCCCACAGCTGCCTAGAACTCCAGGGGACGAGACTCCCCTTTCTGACCTCCACAGGCCCTTGGACACATGATACAAACACTCATGAAGAGACACACATACACATACATATACTTATCCCTTGGACACATGTGACATACACTCATACAAGCAGAGACACGTAGACAGATACATATACATGTAAGTAAATATTGTTTAGGTCTATTGACCTTAGCTCTGCTATGTGATTGTTATTCAAGTTATATTTATTGGAAGTTGTATTTATTAAGTGGGGGAGGGGTCTTTTTCCAAAGCGTTGCTCACAGGGCACGGCATTAGGTATAACTCATTTAGTCTGCCTCAGTTTCTTCCTTTATTTCTTTCTCAAGTGTAACCCCACCCACAAAGCAATATATCAAGCCCTGATTTGCAGTATTTGCCTATTGTGCGGAAGTAAATACTCCTACACAGCCGGGCCAGTTTCCAGCTCATGACATCACTGAACTGAGCTGGGAAGAGGAATTCGTGCAACAGTGAACCACTGTTCACAGGGGAAGGGAGCTCAGAGTCAGGCCTTACGGCTCTGCCTCCTACTGCTGAGGTACAAACGTGTACACATGTGGTGGGCAAGGCCAGACCACTAACCTGGCAAAGCAGCCCAGGACATCCATCTTGGAGTCTGTCACCAGGCTCTTGGGTCTTGGCTAAATGAAGTAATTCTGGAGCAGATTTTGCCCGGTGGAATGAGAAGACCAGGGAGTCTACAGGATGCTCATGTCTTCTGACATCACCAGCTTTATAAGAAGACTACAGCAGAAAACATGTCTGAGAGCTGCCCGGGGACTCAGCCGGAATGTTTGTACTGAGCCCTCAGGTCAACCCTGAGCAGGATGTATGTGTTATGGAGGAAACTGAGGCAGGAGCATTTGGGATCCAGCACAATCCTACAGCTAGTCAGGGCCAGAGCTGCTATGTGAGTCCAGACGGTCTCACTCTTGCGGTGACCCTGAGCTGCTGTCCCCCTCACAGGGGTCTTGTCCCAGGAACTTCCCCTTCATTCTGGGGCTCACTGAGCCTGAGTCCTATGGTTTGAGGGACATGAACCAAGGCAGGCCTGGGTTGTCTGGCTAGCAGCTTAGCCAACTTGGGAGACATTTATTTTAGAGTACAGGCCAGGCATGGTGACATGACTTTAATTCCAGCATTTGGAAGCCTTAGGCAGGTGAGTTCAAGGCCATCCTGATTTGCATAAAAAGTCTGAAGCCAGCTAGTGAGACACAGTGAAACCCTGTCTGAAAAAAACAACCAACAGCCATGAAATATAAAACTTACCTGAACCAAGGCTCCTGCGTGTTTTTCTTTAGTGTCTCTTTTCTCTGAAAAAGAGAACAAAGCTACTTTTTCAAGTGAGAAAGCCAGCTTTGGGGGGAGAGGTCTGAAGGAAAGTCCCCCAAATACTTGGCCTCACTGTCTTCTCCCTGCGGAGTGGAACATGGCCCCTTGGGTGTGCCTGGGGTGCAGGTTGCTGGGGAGTGATTCAGGTGGGAAGGGCTGGTACATACCTGCTTGTGGAGAGCAAGGAGAACCAAAGGGAAGATGGGAAATTCCCTGTGGGCAGGAAGTTGGTGGAACAGGAGGAGATAACCCACCCACCCTTCAGCATGCAGCTTGAGGAAGAAGTAAGGGCTTATTCCACGCTTAGGTGTTATCATTAGTACAGACAGCTCACAGGTAACAGCACCAGTAAGCATCATTCCTGAAGGGCCATCTGAGGGAGGGATCAACCAGGCTGCCCTCTGGGTTTGCAAGGTTCTTTTATAAATGGGGGTATGTGCTTGAGTCAGTAGCTCTTGGCGATCCTGGAACTCACTATAGAGACCAGACTGTCCTCAAACTCACATGTGTATCTGCACGTCCATGTGCATAGACAGACCTGTGTGTGTCACCTAGGTCAGTTCCCAAGGGCCTTAGGACAATCACAGCCTGATCTCCACAGGCACACACTGTTCATTCTTTACTGATGACAGAAGTACTCTAGAGAGAGGAGGTGATTCCAGAGCTCAGACAGGGAAGGCAGAGAACAGAAAATAACATAGGGGTTGTGGTGCACACCTGTAATCCCAGCACTTGGGAGACAGAGGCAAGTGGACCTCTGTGGGTTCAAGGCCAGTCAGTTGCCTGGTCCATGCAGAGAGTTCTAGATCAATCAGGGCTATGCAGTGAGACTTTACTAGAAGGAGAGGAGGAGGAGGAGGAGGAGGAGGAGGAGGAGGAGGAGCGGGAGAAGGAGCAAAAGGGAGAGCAAGAGGAGGAGCAGGAGGAGCAGGAGGAGCAGAGGGAGGAGCAAAAGGAGGAGCAAGAGGAGGAGCAGGAGGAGCAGGAGGAGGAGCAGGAGGAGGAGCAGGAGCAGGAGGAGGAACAGGAGGAGGAAGAGGAAGAGGAGGAATGTTTGAATGAGGCTGACATGCAATATCCAAAGTCAGCTTGAAGGGCCTCCCATTGACTAAATCTGACATCATTTACGTATGAAGTAGTGATAATAGATTATAGCCCATTACAGTCTATTAAATAAAAGAGGAATCCATGCACATTAATTAATTATACTAGTCATCATTATATTCATAAGCATAGTTATCACTAATGATTAACCATAATGATTTATTTGATGAGTAAAAGGATTTTTATGTAGTTTCAAAATACTTAACTAATTACAAAGGAAAAATAACTTTATATCGAGAAGTCTGGGGGATGCTACCCATTCAAATAGCTCAGGTACACTGGGGATGGCATGGCAGAAACCACACCACGAGAAGCACAGCGTCACTTCCTGCTGTTCCTTCCGGAGTTGAAACCTCCACCCAATCTCTGCATCACAGGACAGAAAACTCCAGCTGATTTAGCAATCCTCAAATGCTGTCCTCATAAATTGATAAAAGACCTGAGACTCTGAGACTGACGGGAGATAAAAGACATAGCCATCAAATACTGCACATTTCTGTGCTGGATCCTTTTGCTCACGTGAAGGAAATGTCAAAGCTGTCAGATTCAAAATGGAGTTGTCTGTGTCAACCTTAGCAGTAACAGAAGGAGACGGAGCTGGGAGTTTACAGCTGGGAGGATGGCTGTGTTGGCAGTGTCTGCAGTGCAAGCATGAAGACCAGAATCAGTCCTCAGCATCCAGCACTCGGGTAAAGGTGGGGCTTAGCGCTCTGTCTGCAATTCCAGCCCAGGGGAGGTAGAAACAGGTGGAGCCTTGGAGCTTGCTGGCTAGCCTAGCTCAACCAATAAGCTCCAGATTCCAGAGACAGCCTTTCCCAAAAATGTCATAGAGAGTGACTGAGATAGACCAGTGACATGGACTTGGGACCTACACACACACACACACACACACACACACACACACACACACACATATAAAGGGACTGTGGGTTTCTGAAAGAACGGTATTTATAAAAGCTACTACTTCTACTGGTACAAGATTTGCTGCAGAACTGTCCGTTTAACCCTAGACTGACAACACTCTGTAGTAATTAACCACTAAGGATTGTAGACTCAAAAACGTTTGGTTTACTCCTCCTCCTTGTATGTTTACAAACACCCCCTGGCTTTAGTCTCTTGGAATATGCCATAGTTCCTAAGGTATACATGGTCCCACATGCAGAACATCCCTAATAAACACCACTACTGTTTTGGTGTTGTTTTTACATGTGAACTCGTGTATATGCATGCATGTTTAAACATTTGTGTACATGGGGGTGCTCATGTGTCTGTGTTTCCATGTGCACAAATGTGCACAGAGGTGTGGGCAGAGGATGGCTCGAGATGTCGTTTCTCGGGCGTCATCCACTTTTTAAAAAATGTATTATTATTTGTGTGTATGATGTCAGTGTGGTGGTTAGAGTTGCTTCAGGCTTTTACCTTTATGTGGATTCTAGAAATCAAATCAAACTCAAGCCATCAGGTTTGTATGGCAAGCACCTACCCACTCAGCCATCTCTGGGGCCTCACCTTGTGGATTTATTTATTATTTTTAGATAGGGTCTATCATTGGAGCTCATCAAGTAGGTTCGATGGTTGGCCAGCAAAACTCAGGAATCTTCCTCTGTCTCCTCAGCCCTGGGATCACCAGCACACACTACCACACTGTGTACACTACCGTGCTGCGCACACGAGGTTTTCCCAAATGGTTCTGATTTAAAAAACAAAAACAAAAACAAAAACAAAGCTTTTTCTTTTAAAGCTTTTCTGTAAGTGTGTGAGTTTTTTTGCCAAAAGAGTTGATGACGGGGCTGGAGAGATGGCTGTTCTTCTAGCATGTTGTCAGTGGGGGGCTATGCTGACCTTATTTTCAGCAGGTCAGCACCAGAAACTAATACGATCACCCACTGGCATGTGGCGCATTCCCACTGTTACTTACTTACATTCCTGTATAACATTTGTACACTTTAAAAGGTCCCTTTGCAGCTGGCTAGGGCAGGGCCAAATGGTCACCATGTGACACACCGTGACACCACAGCTTCCAGAGTGAGATTTATTTCCTTTGAGGTGGTGGGGTGGGGTAGGGTGAGGGTGCCTGATGTGAAGTTCACAAAGACTAAATAAAAGGTTTTTTAAAAGGTCCCTCTAGATACCCCCCCTCTCTCCTCCCTCTCTCTCTCTCTCTCTCTAACACACACACACATATGCACACCAGCTCAGGCAAAACACTCACACACATAAAATAAAAATAAATTTTAGGAAGAAAACCCTTCTTTCCTCTCTACTGTGCACTTGTTTGGTTTTGTGTGTGTGTGTGTGTGTGTGTGTGTGTGTGTGTGTGTGTGTGCTTATGTTTGTTGTAATAGTTAATTGCTCTCTAGTCGTTCAATAAAACTGACATTCCACAAGGTACAGCAAGTTATCCCATGGCTTTGCTTACCTCCTGGCTCATCTCCAGGTAATCTCAAGGATGCATAGTTCCCGAAGATCCAAATCAAACCTGGGGCCTATCAGTCCTGCTCAGGAGAGAAAGGGAGATCAAGTACCCAGCCAGTCACTGGCACCTCAGCCTAAGCATGCTCATTTCCTAATGAAATGGTCTAAAGTAGGGGAGAGGAGAAAGAAGGGAGCCATGACTGAGACCTGACTGAGACCATAGAGTTGAGCATGGCTGCTCATGCCTATACTCCTTAGTTACTTGGAAGCCTGAGGAAAGAACCTGACATTTGAGAGTTCGAGGTCAGTGCAGTGACCTTCACCTCTGGGAGTCTGGCCCTCTGCCAGCACTGATCTCTGACATCACTGTGCAAGCATCTGTAGCGGTTGCTTCACACCTGCTGGCCTCAGAACATTCCATTCTGAGGCCCTTTGCCAGGACCAGTGCATTTTCTGGCCAAGGGTGAAGCCCCAGGGAGACCCCACAGGATTTTGGCTAGGAGTTCCAACCAGCAATTATCAGCCTCCTCCGCCTCTGCCTTCTCCTCCTCCTCAGCTAGCCTTTCATCTCTCATCTGCTGTACCTCAGGCTTCTCTCACTCCTGTCAGGCCTCAGCCCTCAGGGCTGCCTGGTGCCACTCTGGAGGAGGTCCTCAGACAGGGTGACCTTGGCCCACCCAACGTGATTTAAAGGTCAGGCCAGAAATGGCAGCTTAGCACCTGTCTTGTGAATTTGGATCCCCTCCCTCTTTATCTCCAAGGTACAAGGAATCTTTTCCATCTTCACTGGCTTTATTGTGACCTGCTCTGTCGTACTCTCTAGCTTCTATCTGTACTGGGTTGGGTATTGTCTTAGTTAGGGTTTTACTGTTGTGAACAGACACCATGACCAAGGCAATTCTTAGAACAACAACATTCATAATTGGGGCTGGCTTACAGGTTCAGAGGTTCAGTCCATTATCATCAAGGCAGGAACATGGCAGCATCCAAGCAGGCGTGGTGCAGGAGGATCTGAGAGTTCTACATCTTCATCTGAAGGCTGCTAGCAGAATACTGGCTTCCAGGCAGCTAGAATGAGGGTCTTAAAGCCCACACCCACAGTGACACACCTACTCCAACAAGGCCACAACTTCTAATAGTGCCACTCCATGGGCCAAGCATATACAAAGCATGACAACTATCTTGCTTGGAGAAGGGTGTGTCTGTTAGTCCTGGAGACCCTAAGAACCATTGCCCTGGTGTTGTCTATGGGCCTGTTGGTCCCCAAGTTCTGTGGGAGTCCACTCAAGTTGTGGTCATCATTTAGGGCAAAGAAGCCCCTAAGATGAGATAGCACTAAAACCATGTCCCTATGGCTCAGTGACAGTGCCACTCCTTTATCCAAAGGCCCATTCAATGCAGACTCAGTGCTTTCATTACCCAGGGAAAGCTGACTTCCTCGTGATTCCACCTTGACTGGGCAGTGGCAGGTCATGAGCATGTGCTGTCTACACACCAGGGATGTTGCTGATGGTCCTGTGTGGGTCCTCTGAAATCCTCTCATGGCAAGTGGTGGGCCCTTTATTTTCTCCATTGAAGAACCTGTGAGCCTAAGGTCTTCCAAGGTTACAGAGACAGAGAATGACAGACAAGGCACAAACTAGTCACTGGACTCCGTTGCATCTGGCCCCCATCTAGACTCTTAAAACTGCCAGGTGGAAACAGGATACTCTGGGCTTCACTGTGCAAACAGTATGTTAGTTAGTTCAATGGGCACACCCAAAGACAAATGGGTAGGTGGGTGGCATCATCTAATCTCCTGTCTCCATCTGGGTAGGATGTTGGCGAAGAGCATAGAAGAGCTAATTACAACTCGGAAGGGGTATTGGCAAGATAATCCTCAGGCTCGGGAGGCTGAGGATTGCTGTGAGCTTGAGGCTAGCTGGGGCTTCAGGCTAAAACCCAATCTCAGAAAACAAACCCAAAACAAAACAAACAAAAGAGAGGAGCTGACTTGAAGAGGTTATGTTCTCCTCCACACCACTTGCAGCCCCCAAATCCACCCCACCCATGTGCTTACAGGAACCCACAGAGTCACGAAGCACCCAGCCAGATCCCACATTCACAACACGACCCAATGACCAGAAACAGACTTCACATTGCTTGGAAGAAAGGCCTTTCTGCAAACCCACTGCATTCTTGTTTTTAGAATAAATGGGAGCTAGGGCCTTTTGATCCACTGGCCACACTGTGAATTGAAGACCCTGCAACTCAAAGTTGTCCTTGGGAAGAAGGGGAGCAGAACTCATCCTGTGGCCTCAGGGACACAGCACTCCTTCCTCCCCTTCCCCTTCTGGGACCCTCAAAGACAGCACCACTCTGGCAGTTCACACTGGGCTATAGCCATATAGGCGGCTAAGCTTTCCTGCAGGTGTGAACTCCTGTAGGTGTGAATTGGCTGCAGCAAGTAGCCTGGAGTCTAGGAGTCACAGAGCCTAGCCAGGCACCCAGCACTGATTTATGTTTTGTAAATAGTGCTGAGGTGCACATGCGTGCTTGCATGCGCATGCACATGTGCGGTCTTTGAGCTATGCAGAACAGGCAGTATGACTGTCGGTAGAAGGGTAGAAACCGGTTGCCCCATTCTCAACCTCCTCCTCTCCTTTTGAAGGGGCCATGGCTTTATCACAGTCAGGAAATGGTGAACAAAGGTCACATCGAGGCTGTAGAAAGAAGGCCTAAGTTATTGCTGTATCTTGATGTGGCTTTTCCCAAGACCACATTCTCCTGATTCCTGCTGGGAGTGACTGTTTAAAAGGTCAACAGCTAGTATTACACAGGCAGGGTGGGTCTCAGAAGCACTTATTTTCCTACCAAATAGCACTTGTGGCTTTGAAAGGCATCCTCCAAATTTATTTTTTTAATGCATCTTTCCTCCCTTTTAATATATCATTTAAAAAAAAAATAAACATTTTCTATAAAAAGAAGAATAAAAGTCTAAACTTTTGTGCTGACTCAGTACAGCAAGGTCAGGGTGGACAGTTGAGAAGTCCTTGTGAGTAAACAAACAGTAGTGTCTCCACAATGAGGACAGACTCTTAGCTGACCGTGTGGCTCTCCCATCCCTCAGTGACAGACCTTGGCGTGGTTGCCAGCTCCCTAGCTCCTCCTGCATGCTATGGGCTTGAACTTCCTCGACAAAACTTGGCCCCCTATCTGCAAATACAAACAGAAAGGGCCACTTATCTGTGTTACCCAACCAATGTAAACACCTGTTCCTGGTCCCTGCCCACACCCCCAAGGTCAAGCTGCTGAGCCCAAACTAGAACACAGGGGTAGATTTTCCCCTCCTGTTTCCTCCTGGCAAGACTCCTGCATTCAAGAGCTTCTTAATCACAGAAACACAAGTCTAGATGACTCTCAGCAGTTACAAGGTCTAGTATCGAATTCTGCCAAACTCTCAGCCATTTTCAAAAGAAACCACACAACTGTCACCCTCTATTCATTCCAATGACACAACTCTTTCAAACAGGAAGTCTCCTGGAAGTCCAGGCAAATTTTACTTCAGATTTCAGGGTGGGCCTGTTCCCCTCTACTGTGGTTTCAGGTCAACAGACTGGCTCCTGAAGGGTGTGACTGTGGGGTGGGGGATGGGAGGGTGTCCATCTCCATTCACACCTGTAACAGTTGAAGTTCAGCTTTGTCTGGGTCCCATCTGCTGTACGACCTTGTGCAAATCCCTTAGCCTCCCACTAAGCCTTGGCTTAGCTGCTGGTAAAATAAGGGCCTGAACTACATGGCTCTTAGGCCTTGCTATAAGACAAATGTGTCCTTTGAAGTCTCGGTCCCCCGTGAGACTCTGTCAGGACACTTTACTGAGCCATCTTCCCTGCATGAGTTCAAATCCTCACTGTCCCCACTGAGAAAGGATAGACAAGAAGAAGATGGGAGAATCCCTGGAGGCTACCAGCCAACCAGTTGACCATTTGGTGAGTTCCAGGCTCAGTGAGAGATGTTCTCTCTAAAAACAAGGTGTGTGTAAACAACACATTAATTAAATTAAATAAAAAGGAAGAGGAAGCTACACTAGAGGTCTCCCTTGTCACCCCAGGCTGAGTAAGTCCTGAAGAGAGATCACTGAGGATTCAGAAAGGGGGCAGCCAGAGACGGGCCTCACCAGTGCCTGGATCCGGAACTGACCGCTTTCAGCACTGTCTTGTGGCCCCGCAGCATGTGGTCCTTTGTTAGATGGACCTTGCTGGCTAACTAGTTCATTCCCATAATCCTCGGTCAGTGTGCTTGCTGCCCATCCTCACCTTTGAGTTTAGCAGCGGCTTGAGTCCTGTGAGGAAAGCCACACACACTCCCACCCAGCCTCCTCAGACAGTCTGTCAGCTAAGGCTCCTGTTTCTGGTGTCAACTTTGACAACTAGTTTCTGCTTTTATAGTTCATTTGTCACTCTTTTCCGGTCCTACCCATTATCCTCTCTGATTCAAGCTCTGTGTGTGTGTGTGTGTGTGTGTGTGTGTGTGTGTGTGTGTGTGTGCACGAGAATTCAAGGAGGCCAGAGGAAGACTTCTACTGCTTCCTCAGTCATTCTCCACATTATGTTTTGAGACAGAGTCTCTCACTGAGCATGAATTTCACAGATTGGGCAGCCAGGCTTGCCAGTGAGCTATCCCCGTAGCTCACTGCCTATCTCTTCCCCCGACCCCTACCCCACACCTCTAGTGTTAAGAGTTTATAAACATCTTTTGTGTAGAGGCTAGGGATCTGAATTCAGGTCCTCATGCTTGTATAGCAGGCATCCTACCAGCTAAGTCGTCTTCCCAGCCCTGCTCTTTCCCTATCCTTTTAGAGACACGGTTTTGCTATGTAGCCCTGGCTATCCTCAGACTTCTGAGACAAGCAATCCCCTTGTCTAGGCTCCCTGACAGCGAGGACTACTAGTACTAGTATGCACAATCATGCCTGCTTTAATTTAGTTTTGTTGTTGCTCTAGCAGAATACCCGAAACTGCATAGTGTGTAAGGAAAATCTATTTAGGATCACAGCACTGGAGTCTAGGAAGTCAAAAGGAAAACAGCCTCACACAAACTTGCTTTTGATGGTAACTGATCAGCTCTGCAGAGAACTCTCTCATGGAAAGAAGCCGGTAACCCAATCCCATGAGGCATCACCTCTCAACACTACCCCACTGAAGACCTCAGATTCCAGCACACGAACATATGGAGGACACACAGAAACCACAGCAGATGGACAGGAAGACAGAAAGAGTGTGTGTATGCCGGGATGATTGTACTGGATTGCTGTGGGTTTGGTCTAGCATATTGTGTTAATTGGGTTCCCAGAATTACTCAAGAATCCCATATGTAATGCACTGAGGGTCCCTGTCCCCAGCTCATTTCAACTGGCAAATAAAGTTGCCAGTGGCTAATGGTTGGGCAGAGAAACTGCCAACATGTAAGAGTCGGGGATTATGACCCAGGAAGACTGCAGGCCTGGGTCCAGGGCGGCCAGGATGGAATATAGGTTTTAATAAGTAATAATTCAGTAATATCAGAGAGAAGAGTATGCTAGCCACATGGAGGTTTGGAGAGGCCCCACCTTTGAGATGTTTAAGGCATATTAAAATATAAGGCTGAGTGTATGTTTCTTTCATTCAAGGATCCAGAACATTGGGTGACAGGAGATCTTGAGTAGTGTTCATTGCCTACTGCCACACTGGATGGGCTACCGAGCACTGGTCCAGTGAACTGCCCTTCCTTGGTTCTGTCCTTGGCTTCCCTGCTCTGTCCCTACATTCCTCGTTATCACGTGCGCTAAGTACTATTTCCCTTTCTCCTTTAGAGATTCCTCCAAATGTTTCTGGGTTTACCATTTAGTCCATCTCACACACTAGGGCATCCAGCTGCATGCAGCCTTTAGCTTTGATGCAAAGTGCCAGTTCCTGACTTCTGTGCTCTCCTGTGTCTCCAGGCTCCAGCCCTCTTGCTAGGGCATTCTGACATCTCTCCTGATTCCACATCCCTGGACTAGGATGTTTCCAGAGCACATATAACATTCTCTGTTCCCTGCTCACTGTCCTGTTTTTCTATCTAGTTCCTTCAATGTATGGTCCCTCCCATGCTAGCTCCCGCCTTTCTCTGATGGACGTTACAGCTGTCACATCAGTATCAGAGCCTGAGTGACTGCACTGCATCTTCCCGGCTCTTTAAGTCCTTGGACATGGGCTTACCCCTGCCCAAATTCCCGATAGCCTGAATCTGACTCCTTCTATGTCATTCTCCAGGTTTTTGTTCCAATAGACAGTTGTTTGAAGTTCCAGTGCCTGATAGGTGGGTCACCTTGGGCAAGCCACCAAACTTAAGCCCAGCTTTCCTCATCGTAAAGGTAGGGACAACACTCCTCATGTCACAGGGAGCAACCCACAGGATGATTTATATGAAGCTCTTTGCACAGATCCAGGGGTGTGGAAATGGCCCAGTTACCAGGTATTATTACTGCCTCCGATTACTGCCTCTTCACTGATGGGCTGGCTAGTTTTATGTCAACTTGACACAAACTAGAGTCACCAAAGAGGATGGAGCCTCAGTTGAGAAAATGCCTCCATAAGATCTGGCCATAGGACATTTTCTTAATTAGTGATTGATGGAACAGGTCCCAGCCGATTGTGAGTGGTGCCATCCCTGGGCTGGTGGTTCTGGCTTCTATAAGAAATCAGGGTGAACAAGTTATGAGGAGCAAGTCAGTAGTCACCACTCCCCCATGGCCTCTGCATCAGCTCCTGCCTCCAGGTTTCTGCCTAGTTTGAGCTCTTGTTCTATCTTTCCTTCAATAATGATCAGTGATATGAAAGCAAAAACAAACCCTTTCCTCCCCAACTTGTATTTGGTCATGGTATTTTATCACAGCAATAATAACTCTAAGACAACTGATTCCACTTTCTATCTTAGAGGATAGGGTAGGACCTTGAACACCTGCTTAAGCTGGTTTACCAACCCTTTGCGAACTACTAACTCACCAACATGAGATGAGCCAGTTTTGTTGTTTGTAAACAGGCACCCGGACTAGTCTACTTCTCCAGCCCCACAGATGGTTTTCTCCTTCTTCATCAACCCTAAGCTCCTGAAAACAATCCTTTCCCCACCATCTGCCTCTCCCCCTGGCCTTTGCTCAAGATGTTTCAACTGAACTCCATAACCTAAATACATCCCATGTTCTTAGAACATTTCCCAAGACAGGTTTCCAAGTCTCCTCCTTCTAAAGGCCTTTCCCATCACTTCAGACGTACTGTTTTCTTTCTTGGAATGTCCTCAGCACTTAGCTTATGCCTCCTTTGTCCCACAGTTCACAATGCTGCATGATAGGTGTCTGTGCCAACAACCCTGCTCACATAATGTGGCTCATTGATCCAGACACTGGCATCCCTTAGGAAAAAGCCTTGTCCTCTTCATCTTTCCCCAAGAATATGCTAATAGTGGGTAGAGATGGCACGTAGGTGTGTAGATAGATAGGTGGGTGGATGAATGACACACTTCTGAGTTATCCTTGCTGTAGTCTTTGAGTGATTTCCAGGCTAATCTTCCTAAGTTGGCTCACTTCGTGACCCAAATACCTTCAGAACTTGCATTGTTTGCCAAATACAGTTCCTCAGCTTGGATCTGGCTTCTACCCCTCCCCAGCTCGTCTCACTCAGCACCCCAGCCAACCCGTGTCAGATGTTCTCCACCAAGCAGCTCTTCACACTGTGACCCTCAGATCTATAGGATCATCTTTGTTTCCCAGAAGTGCCGAACCAAACCCTATCCCAGGCCCACAGAAGTACACTGCATTTTCAAAAGATCTCAAGAGCGTCATGTCCACAGGGAGCATCACTGCTGGAGGGTGTCCTCAAAGTCTTGCCAATTGTCTGTCAAAGTCTCATAAAGAGGATAGAGAGGAAACTCAGTTGGTAAAGTGTTGGCCTTGCAAGCATGAAGTTTGATACTTAGCACCCAGTATGGCAGTGTGCTCCTGTAATCTCAACCCTGGGGAGGTAGGGAGAGAAGGATGCAGAGTTTTCTGGTTAGTCTAGCAGATCAGCAAGCTCCAGGTGTAGTGAGAGTTCTCATCTTACACAATAAGATGGAAAGCGTGGTGGTTTGAATATTCTTGGCCCATGGAAAGCACCACTATTAGGAGGTGTGGCCTTGTTGGAGGAAGTGTGTAGGTGGGCTTTGAGGGCTCCTAGTGCTCAAGCTCTATTCAGTACAGAAGGGACCCTCTTCCTGCTGCCTTTGGGCAAGATGTAGAACTCTCAGCTCCTCCAGCACCATGTGTGCCTACATGCTGCCATGTTTCCTGCTATGATGATAATGAACTGAACCTCTGAAACCGTAAGCCAGTTTCAATTAAGAGTTGCTTTGGTCACAGTATCTGTTCACAGCAATAAAACCCTAACTAAGACGACACCTAATGTCAACCTCTGGTCTCCACATACACACACATGATGTACATAATGGCATACACATTACAGACAGACAGACAGACAGACAGACAGACACACACACACACACACATACTGCAGACAGACACACACACTTCATAGCAGTCTTTTTTTAAAACAGATTTATTTAATTTTTATTTATATGAGTACACTGTAGCTATCTTCAGACATGCCAGAAGAGTGCATCAGACCCCATTACAGATGGTTGTGAGCCACCATGTGGTTGCTGGCTCTTAACCTGTTGAGTCCACTTAGCAATGCCTGTGTGTGCACAGATGTAGGACCTGTGGTACCGGAACCTGGGTAGCCTTCCAAGGGCTGCGTCCTCCAAGAACATTTACTCTGGGCAGTTTGTTTGTTTGTTTATCAGGCTCTTACTATGCAGTCCAGGATGGCCTCAAACTCTTGATCCTCTTGCCTCAGGTTTTTAAGTGTTAGACCAATTAGAGGTAAAAATCCCATAAATCTTCCAGGGCAGAGCTTGCCTATGGCTCCTGTGTGTGTAATCCCCTCTAGCCTTCTTTCTCTCCTACCTAGTGTTGGGGGGTTGGAAGGGTGAAACAGGAGTGGGGAGGGAGTGGTAGACAAAGGAACCCACAAAGTAACCAAAAATCCAGATATAGTTCCCCCTAAAGGCATGATAAAGAGAGATCTGAACTTCTCCACCACAAGACATAGCAAACCATGCTATTACAGGCAGTACCCAGCCCGCCTTCTTCTGGGGCCAGTTGATCTACTAGAACAAGTGAACTTCCTGCTCTTTGGTGGGGCCCTCTTCCTCCTAAACTGTCCTCATCCAACCTCTCTTCTCTTGAATCTTCATGGTGGGTATATAGCTTTCTTTGTTTACATTACAGGGTAAGAGGGGTCCAAGATCAGGACCAAGCTAAGCACAAATCTACTTCTAATGATCACTCTATTCGAGATTCTAGCCAGTGCAGTCAAACAAACAAACAAACAAACAAACAAACAAAAAAAACAAATAGAAGATGTCTGTATTGGAAATCAAGACACAATCCTGTATGAAGAACTCAGAGAATCCAGAAAACAATGGTCAGCACTAAAGAGCCCAGCGATGTTACAGGATACACAAGGTAGTTAAAGTATCAACTATATTTCTATATAGCAGCAATGAACAACCTGGAAATGGAGTTGAGAAAACAGTTCCGCTTATCCTAGCCTAAAATACTAGCATAATTCCTACCAAAATTCCAGCCAGGTATTTAACAGGCCTAGACAACTTGTCTTAATGTTTGTTTGGTAGGAACTAGATTAGCTGACACGATCTTGACAAAGAACGAGGTGGGAAGAGTCACTCCACCCAAAGGCCTACTATTTAGCTCCAGTTATCAAGGCTATATGGTGTTTGTGGAAGGAAGCTCAGAGATCAAAGGAGCAGAATAATAAATCCACACAACTATATTCAAAAGGCCGGCAAAGGTGCGGAACCCATTCAGTAGAAAGATGGTTTTTCAAATGGTACTGCGGGAATTAGATATTCCTGGCCCAAAAGAACTCTAATCCTAGGATGTGGTTGGTTCAGACAGAGTCTATCTAGCATGCTCTGGGTTTGATCCTTAGAGCAAGGGAGGTGTGGAGGGGTGACACAGAGACTTAAATCTCACAACTCAAACAAAAGACTAACTTGTTTGATCACTTAGATACAGAAGGCAAAATATAAAACTCAGAAGAAGCAGAGTCCTGGAAACAGGGCTAGGGAGAGATAGAGTTCTTATGTAGTATCAAAGACCGTGAGAATAAAAACATTGCCTCACTGAGCAACAGACAACAAGGGTTGCTAAGTGAGGCTCAGGTGTCCAGGAGAGACAACAGCAGGCTGTGGTTGAGAGTCTTGCTTGATCCAGGTATATAGCATGCACAGACACTGTCACCACAGACCATTTGGCCTCATGAGCCTCCCTCAGAAACAATGCAAAACACATACTGAGCACACAAATACTAGTCAAATCAAATGAAAGGCAACTCCAGGTCAGGCAGCACGGACAGAGAAGCCAGCTTCCAGTCAGCCCCCTTCTCAAGAAGCTCCTGTCCCTACTGAGGACATTCTCATCTCCCCCTCAAGCCCCATGCCCAGAACTATAGGTCCCAAGATGACAGGCTCTAAAAGCCTGTTGAACAGCAGTTCTGAGAGAAACCTCACCCCACCATAGTGTCTCCTGTGCACTGTCCTGAAGCAACATAGTCTCTGAAATCTGAAAGACTTGGTGTGCCCATTTGAAGGTTTGGAAGTCTCCAGAAACCAGGCCTATTTGGTAATGGCCATATTTCACTGGAAATACAAGGCATGGCGGCAGGTTACTGAGACTACATGAACAGCATTGTGAAGCTCTTACCCCTCAGTGACTGATACAACTGGTCACTCACTGGTCTTCAATGGTCTCCCATCCACCTTTTACACCGGCTCAGTTCAGGAGCCTCCTTTGCTTCATCCACCACCAGGACCATTGAGAACTACTCAGAAGACATACGATGACTCTGCTTCTTCAGTCCACCAACATCCCCCACAGAACACTGTCTCTTGTCTAGAGTCTCTCTATATACTTGCCTGCTTCTCTAATCTCATTTATGATGTATAGCTTAAGACGGGTTTTTAAACTAGAACCCCTAGCTCAGAAGTCTAAAGTTCTTGCTCTGGCTTACAAAGTCCTGTCTGGCATGGGTCCTGTTCTCCATTCTTCTCTCCACTGTCCCTCCCCATTTCCTTTCTTCCTGGCTCCTCAGATGGCCTTTCTTGTTTCTTTCTCTGCTCAGTTCACCAAGAGCGAACGCCCCATCTAAGGGCTAACTGCGTGTCACTCAGGTCTTGGCTCAGTTTCAGAGCGAATGACTTCTACTTTACACCCAGTCTCAGTAGATACCTGCCATTGAACCACCACTGTGGTTCCTGTCACTACCTACTGACAGGTCAGACCAGCAGCTTTGCAGGTAGATTGGCCTTTTAGAGTTGGTTGCTTTGACTTGGGCCTCAGATGGCCAGACCCTTGTCAACCTGCATTGATTTATTTTTATATGGAACCTTTCCCAGGTTGCCTGTAGCAGAGCGTAGCTGAGACCATCTCAAGGTCTATCAGCCAGATGTTGCCTACCAAGTGCACTCCTAGTACTTTTCAAAACAACTGCTTACAAAAAGATGACTGCACAGTAAGGTGGTGTCCACCCTAACTTTCCTGTTTGATGGCTTTCACGCTTGCTCTTGGGTTGCTCTGTCCTCTAACAGAGGCTCCACAGAATCAGGGCTTTTTCTACCTTTCATATCAAATAAAGTCAGCATACAGGAAGCACTAACACTTTGCATTCAATTTTCACAATACCTTGGAAAAGCTGTTTGTTCTCTCTCTCCCATTGTGTAAATGACTTGAAAGAGGCTCCGCTTACAGAACTTATTCAGGAAGTGGTAAGGATCCAAATTCAAACGCAGCTTCATCTAACTCCACAGCCCAAATCCCTCGCCTACACAGGAATGATGGGAAGAGGACAGTTACAAAGTTGGTCCTATGTCCAAAGATGAAGGAAACAGTGAGCACAGGCTAGACCTCAGTCCCCTGCACATATGTAGCAGAGGAGCTGTTTGGTCTTCAAGTGGATCCCCCAACAACTGGAGCAGGGGCTGTCCCTGAGCCTGTTGCCTGCCTGTGGATCCCCTGCCCCTAAATGGGGATCTTGTGCCTTGTCTGGGATTTGATGTAAAAGGGTGGTGTGGGTAGATGGAGTGGGTGGGGTGTCATGTTAGTCAAGGAGTGATACCCAGAGGGGGCTTCTCTTTCTCAAAAGAGAAGGGGAAGGTGGAGTGGGGGAAGGACTTGTGTAAGTGGTACTGGGAGGAGAGGAAGGGCTGATATTGGGTTGTAAAATGAATAAATTAACAATAAAAAAATGAAGGGGAATATTCTTGATGTGCTGATCAGATTACAAATTGTCCTCAATTGTTAATACAATGTCCCCCAGACAGACAGTGTCATAAACATGAATGGAGACCTCTATGTGCCGGAGACACAAGTGGTCAGAATTGACTAAGGAATACAACTATGTCCTTTTTTCTAATTATTTGCCAACTCTTTTCAAGGAAGCCTGGTAAAGCCCTATCTTCACAATATCTAGATGTCTGAGCATTTTACTGGTCCACTATTCACTGAAAGAAAAGGCCTCCAGCCTGTGGGGTTTCAAGGATCTCCAGCCTTTTAAGATTCATCTTGAATCATGCCAGTTCTCTCAGAAAAAAACCCCAAAGTGATTTGGACTAATAGTCCCATTTAAAAAACTTTTTATGATTAATTTATTTATTTATTTATCTATTATTTCTTGTGTGTTGTATGTGGGTGTGTGGGAGGGGTATGTCACAATGCATATATGGAGGTCAGAAGACAATTTCCAGAAATAGGTTCTTCCCTTCTACCATCTGGGTCCCAGGGATTGAATTCTGGTTATCAGTCAGGCTCAGCAGCAAATGCCTTTACCTGCCAAGCTGCCTAGCCCTATGACAGACCATTCTTGCCTGGTACTTTGAAGGGCTCAGAAAAAAAAAAAGTGCCAGGTCCTTTGTGGATACAGAAATCATAAACTGGACACACTATATATTTCTCCATAATATTCATGCAACTATCAGCCTCTGTTATTGGGTAGTGGAGATGTGCATGGAAAACAGAAAGAAAAAGAAAAGGTTTATGTGCGCAGATCTCTGAGGAAATGGGAACGTTATTTCTTCAGTTGGCAAGGAACCACAACTTGGCCCAGCCTAGCTCCATTCAAAGGATACATATTGCTGCTTGCATACTTTTCTATGGACTACAACAAATAGTTGCTGGTTGGATCTGCCCACGTGCCTGTGGGCTTCAGGGTCTAAACCTGACGTTGCATCTGTATATTTGGTTTGCGAGACCGTCAAGGACACAGCTCACTTTCTACGTACCAGGCACACAGATGCAGAGGAAACGGAACACCTACTCACATTGAAGTCTCAGCCTTTGTGCTGGGTGTCAAGCTCATCGTCCTATTACTTCCTCATACAACCCTAGGTTATTCCCTTTTCACAGATGAGAAAGCTCAAGGTTTGAAGCCAACAACTCCGGGAAGTTAAGACAGTGTTGGAGCTGATAATCTAGACCTAGAGAAACCTTGGTTGGCTACTTGTTTCTTCCTTTGCTCCCTTGAACACAGAAAGTATTTCTTTTGCCTTTGGGCTTCCCTGAAGTTTCTAGTTCAGAGTAAGTAGCTCTGAGGCCTGACTGCCACAGCTCATGGCACTGGCATGCTGTTCACTGCCTATGAAGATGCTTCTGCTAGCACTGACACCAGCAGACTCTGCATCATCATGGCCACACTACTATCCAGAGTGTGAACTGGAGAGACAGACCCATGCACTTGCTTCTACTTTCCAAATTTTTGAGCTCAACTAGTCAAGGTAAACTAGACAGGGAGCTCGAGGAGCCTGGGAACCGGGAAGACCACCCTTTCAAACCATGGAGGACAGCAAGCGATTAGGCATGACATACCTACTCTTTGGGATTGACCCAGAGTCTAGGAGGGAGAGCATCAGTCAGGTAGCTTGTTTCTCATCTTACTTCCCTACACATGGGCTGTGCTCTGTGTCTCCTCCAGGGGCGGGCGGGCAGGCAGGCAGGCAGGCAGGCAGGCGTATAGGCTGGCTACGTTCTTCGATCAAACTAAAAGGAGAGAATGGCTAGGTTTTCTAGAATTGGTAGTACTTGGCCTAGCAGTGGGTGGCATACAATCCCAGCACTAGGGAGGCAGAGGCTAGCATGGTTTACAGAGTTCCAGAACAGCTAGGGATATCCAAAGAAACATCTCAAAAAACAACAAAAAAAAATAAAACAAAGAACAGGTATGGACCTTTCTTGACCTTGAGGGGAAGTAGGCATAAGCAAGGCTAAAAGGACAGTTTAGATACTTCAGTGCAACTGCCACAACGACAAAATGAACTTCCTACGGGTTGAATGTTACCAAGCACTGTACAGAGCTTCATGTCATTCCTCTTGCTTATATTATCTGTGTCCTTGATAGCAAATCAATCCTTTGTAGATAGGAGCACCCTTCAAGCCACAACTCTGTATCCCCAATGCTCTGAAAAGTGCCTACTATGTAGATCAGATCCAATGAGTATTTGTCTTGTTTCCCATCTTTCCCAAGTATTTATATAAATGTTTAAATCCATGAATCTTAACATCAGCCTGACAAGATAATTTAATTCGTATGTCAAGTGGAACATAAAAGCATCTTACACAACAGAATTTATAAAACTTAAGTTACCTGTATTTTATATTAGCATAAAGTCAAAAGCACCAGTCTGATTGTCTCAGGGCCAGCCTACACAATGAAAGGTTGTTTAGCATTGTTATGAAAAACATTTGGGAATTCTAGAAAGAACACCAGTTAGAAATGAGACTCACAGCTATTTGGGAAGCTATGCATCTAAAATTGTGAATTAGCTGAACGTAGAAAGCATTCTTTCTTCGGGCAGTTCACAGGGATCCTGGGATTGCAGGGATCAGATTACAGATGATGTTTTAGCCAAGGCAGGCCACAGTGTCTTGGATAGTTACAGTTGGTGCAGTCCTCTAAGTCAGTCTCTGCACCTATGGAAATGCCATGAGCTCAAGGCCAGCCTGAGATATTGAGAGAATCTCAGAACAAAACAAACCCCTCAGACGTTCTGTTGCCAAAGATAGGACTGGGAAAGTGCTTCAGCTGGTAGAGTGTCTTTCTAAAATGAATGAGATCCCCAGCAGTGCTGAAACCCAGAATGACGCCATAAGCACCACGGTGACGTATGCGCCTGGGAGGATCAGAAGTTCAAGATGATCTTACTTATCTACCTACTTGTTTATTTATTTGGCTTTTTGAGACAGGGTTTCTCTGTGTAACAGCCCTGGCTGTCCTGAAACTTGCTTTGTAGACCAGACTGGCCTCAAAGTCACAGAGATATGCTTGTCTCTGCCTCTTGAGTGCTGGGAGTAAAGGTATATAACACCATGCACAGACCAATCTTTTGTTACATACCAAGTTCCAAAATAGATTGGGTTATGTATCTTTGAGAGAGACAGAGACAGAGACAATGACACACACACACACACACACACACACACACACAGAGAGAGAGAGAGAGAGAGAGAGAGAGAGAGAGAGAGAGAGAGAGAAAGAGAAAGAGAGAGAGAGAGAGAGAGAAGTTATACATAAAAAGGTCATGTGAGAATACATGCCTCTGCAAAACAAAAGGCGGCCTCTGGAGAAACCAACTCTGCCAACCCTTGGACATGCAGACACGCAACTTCCAGAAGTGGAAGAAAGTCATTCTTTTAAACTGCCCAGTCATGGTAACGAGAGCAGTCTACTATGAGCGTGAAAGGTGAAGAGCAGAGACTATTTCTGCTTGCACTTACTTGTCTAACGTCCAGGGTTGTCTAACGTCCAGGGGTTCCTGAACATTGCTTTATCCTTACAATCCTTATAATAATCGCCTTTGCTTTAAGCAAACTCAAATTATCTTTCATTTTAAGTAAATAACACACCAGAGTCTAGATAACTCAAAGTTAACCCCTAAAGTGTAGACTTTAGTTTCTTAAAATTTATTTTTACTTTATGCATGTGGATGTCTTGCTTGCATGTGCATCTGTATACCAGTCGTGTGCCCAGTAATGTCACGGGTCAGGGGTATCAGATAGTTGTTGAACACCCTGTAGGTGCTGAGACTTGAATCTGGGTCTTCTGGAAGAAAAGCCAATGCGCTTAACCACTGAGCCATCTCTCCATCCCCTGAGAGTACAAACACTTTAAAATCACTTCCAATGGGGACCTAGGGCACATTTAATTTCATTTCTGCCCTGAAGTTTCTCATTCTGGATAGAGATCTTAGATACAATTGGAGTTGTTAGAAAGCCTGAGGTCTTTCTTTACCCCTGGTAAAGTATTCTCAACATTCCACCACTTACTTCCTATAGTGAAATTATTTGCCGTTTATAATAAAAATCCCACAATTACTGACCTTGAGTAGTTAGATTCCCAATTACTAACACTGAGAGACAAGATACCTCTCAGGATGATTTCTGATCTGCAGAATGAATGCTTCTCTCCACACTAATCTTTATTTTCTAGGGTAATACTATCTGTTTATCTTTGGTAGATGTGGGGAAGGGAGGAGACTAACTGATGACACTGGGAGGAAGTTCATCCCTTTGTCTTATTCCTATTTCTACAGATTCAACACAGGGCCTGGGTCATATCAGGCTTTTAGAGACAATGTCTTCTATGCATGGCAGCACATGCCTTTAGTCCCAGCACTTGGGAGACAGAGATAGGCAAATCTCTAAGAGTTCTAGGTCTTCATACTGAGTCCAAAGGTCCACAGAGTAAGAACATACAGCCAAGGCTACAGGGAGACTCTGGTTTTTTTTTTTGTTTTGTGATCCTACCTCAGTAGTGAGTTCTGGGATTACAGAATATTTTTTAATAAAGCATGAAGATGACCCTGAATGACACTAATTGACCCACTGAAAGATTTCCCAACCAAATAAAACAAATCATGCCAAATCCAAATTACAACACTTTATTGCAGCATCGGCAAAGGTCAGATTTCTGAAGCTGGTGAAGATTGGGCAGCATTTCCATGTGAAATGTTACAACTTTACAAGTTTTGTTTCTTATTGAAATCTACATGCAGAAACTGAAACATGGTAAAAGAAAGATGCAAAATAGAAAAAAGATGTAATCAAGTTGTAGCATACAGATGTGTTCTTTTAACTAAATTACTATGCCTATTGGAAAGCAAATGAAGGATACCTATCCTACTAAATTAACAGACTGTCAGAAACAGACTAAGAACCCTCATTCTATTGGGGGAAGGGAACAAAAGGAAACGAAAACAAAAGCAAAGGAAAGGCTCTACTTGTTTCCACATCTTGTTTAGACAGAGGCTGTAACCCATGAAGGTCAACAAAGTACTCTGATCCGCTTCTTGTTGTCCTTCGTTCTTCTGCGACATGCTCACTGGCACCGTTTGTTTTCAATGATACTTACAATGGGCTCAACGATCTCCCCGTTCTTAGGCTGGTGTCAGACCTCCTAAACCATCTGCACTAATGCTGTGCATATTAACAGTCTTCACAGTTTCTTTCACTCTAATAGGCAACTTCACATCACTGACTCTGATGGTTAACACAGGTTTTTCTCCCTCATCCCTTGCTCCTCTTGAAACAAACTCCTTAACAAAACCTTTCCTGGTGGCTTATCTGGCATTTGGATATCTTTCATCATTGTGTTGTCCTGCATGTAAGTGTTTACTACAAGATTTTACTGCTTGCTCTATACTTTTCTACTGTAGTCCTGGAGCCCCCAAGTGTATCTTCTTCCAACATGGGATGTTCAATTCAGAGACACTGTAACTTAAATCAAGTTTAAAACTCAAGTTCATTTCCCCCATACCATTCCCATCTCAACCGTTTCTTCTCCGGCTCAGTCACCTCATGGACGCTCTTCTTGGTGTAACTGCTCAGTAGTCAGTGAACCTTCTCATTTCTAGACTGCCATTCTCAAGAGAAGATTAACCCTCACGTGATTTCCATTACAAAAGGCCTTTCTGCCTTGTCTGGAAGCGTCGGCTTGTTCCGGTGTTGGCAGAGGCTGGTGTTTCTGCCTCATGGCCCCAGCCTGTCCCAGGTTTAGATTCGCAACTCTCTAGACCGACATGCTGAGATGTGTCCGCTGCTTTCATTCAATTGCTGGAGGACTCCACTATCCACAACATCAGATACAGGACCTAATGAAATGACACGTGCTGCTGGATCAACGTCTCCTAAAGTACAAACAGGATGGCGTTAGGAACTTTACCACATGGGGCAGGGAAGTGTCAATCACCAGCAACCACCATGCATAGCTAATGCTTCTTGAAGATCCTATATGCTCTCCACTGGAGGGAGGGACAGCTCCTACACCACCTCTTCAACTAACTTCCCCTCCACTCCCTCCCTCTCCCACACTTTTGACATGGTCATACACTGCCCAACCTGGCTTTGTACTTACTACATAGGAAGGCGAGGATAACCATCAACTCCTGATTTTCCTGTCTTCTGCTCCCAAGTCATCGGATTATAAATAGGCATGTGCTGCCATACTTGGCCCTCTACATATAATTTCTAAGATGCTTAGAAATCAATATGGTAAAGTGTAACCTCAAAAACATTGGACTATAATCTTATTTGGAAACAGTTGTTGGCAGATGTAATCAATTAAGATGTAGCTATGCCAGAATAGGCTGAGCTCCCAACAGGACACTGTTCTTACAGAAAAAAGTATGGACACAGACACGCACACAGGAAGAATGACAAAGACACAGACTAGGGTGATGAACCTACAAGCTACGGAGCCGCCAGCAAACTCTTGGAAGCTGGGATGCTTGAACATGTTCTCCACAGCTCAGAAGAAGTCAGCCCCATCCACATTTCCTGCCTCCAAGACTGAGACAACACAGCTCTGCTACTGAAGCCACTCAGGGCAGGTGAAGGAACTGCTACACTATAGCTTAACAAACAGCAGGTCAGAGTAGCAAGACACTTTCAAGGAATAAAATACAAACACAGAGCCGGGCAGTGGTGGCGCACACCTTTAATCCCAGCACTTGGGAGGCAGAGGCAGGCAGATTTCTGAGTTCGAGGCCAGCCTGGTCTACAGAGTGAGTTCCAGAACAGCCAGAGCTACACAGAGAAACCCTGTCTCGAAAAAACCAAAACCAACCAACCAACCAAATAAACAAACACAGAGAAGTGTATCCTGAGCTGTGTTTAGTCAGGAAAAAAAAATCTCTTCAAGAAATGAACTAAAAAAGGAGGGTAAATACCAACACAATCGTTCCCTGACAGGAAAAAACTGAAGACACAAAAGTCTGTCCTGAAGTAATACAAGCAGCTATCTGAAACAGAGTAACTAAGTGCAGTGGATGAGGACCAAATCTGTAAGACAGACTTCTAATAGAGTGCCACGTGACTATCTTATAGGCAAAGAATTATCCCCAGTGATTCTAAGAGCTGAAAAAGGCATTTCTAATACACACTCGAGTTAATGCTATTCTAGGAAGTATGTAACAAAACTACCAATTAACCTTAAAATGTTGACGTAAAGAAGTTCCCACACGGGGTGTTGTGGAACAGAGTCTGGAGTTACAAGAGTTGAAGGCCCACCACAGCTACATCATAGGGAGAGTCTGTGTCAAAGAAAGTCATGGGCTGGGGGCTTAGCTCAGTGGAAGAGCACATACCTTGTTGGGTTATTTATGTGGGTAGGGAATATAAAAAAAAGTTGTGAGCCAGTTGCCCTAGCTGCTTGAAAAGATGAGATGGGAGAACTAAGCCAGGGACCGACTGCTTAAGTCAGTGAATAACTGACAGGCATCTGCAAAGTTTAGAGAACACTGCACTAATCCACATGAACCTGAAGCAGCTGGGTGTCAGCATCAACACTGGCTGAAGATGCCATAGTGTCAGCTTCTAAGAATAGCTGAACTGAAAGCAACTTGCTCTGAAATCAACTACAGAGCAATACAGAAAAAAACTAGAAAATAGTTTTACTTAAAGCACATTCCCTCATAAAAGGTAAATACTTGTAACTTTCTAAAGGACTGAAGTTTTAACGTACGTTCTTACCAACTGATTAAGCCTATCAAATCCTAGGCAAAGAAGCTACAACTACTGCAGTAACCAGCCAGCGAGTAAACTTCACTTAACTGCCGTGTCATTCATGAACATTAATAACATTAATAAAAAGAATCATCACCTCAAGAATCTATGTGGAAGCAGTTTCTCAGGTGTTTATCTCATAGGCACAAGGTTCCCTCCCTCACACAGAAAACTCCTTACCACAGCACACTTAAAACACTGGATGATACCACATTCTACCAATGCTATCTTGAAGTGAAAAGCAAAGAAAACAAACAGAATCCAAACTACCAGAAGATTCCATTCTGTCATTTCTTTTTTCCAAATAACTATATTTCTTCACTTAGAATTTAAATTGTAAAGTCAGAGACCACTTGCTACTCCAAATGGCTTAACACCTCTTTACGTGTTTGTCTTCTTTTACAATGTTCATTCACACCTATATTTTTAAAGCATTTATTATATGATACAAAGGGCAGTTAAAAAGACTTATGTGACTTTTTTACCTGCATGTATGTTTATGTACCATGTACATGCCTGATCTCATGGAGGCTAGAGGAAAGTGTCAGAGCCCTGGAAATGCAGTTACATTAGGTTGTGACTCTCCATATGGGTGCTAGGACCCAAATGTATGTCCCCAGAAAGTGCTCGTAACCACTGAGCCATCTTTCCAGCCACATGCCATTCCTGCCCCACTTCAGGCTTGAACTCAGAAATAACACCTGCTTCTGTTTAGCTAAGTACTAGGATAAGTGTGTGCCACCATGCAAGGCTCAGAGGGTCATTCTTAAAGATGGATGTGCTGGCTAGTCTTATGTTACCTTGACACAAACTAGAGTTATGAAAGGAAGGAACCTCAATTGAGAAAAATGCCTCCATAAGATCCAGCTGTAAGACATTTTCCTGATTAGTGATTGATTGAGGAGGGCACAACCCACTGTGGGTGGTGCCATCCCTGGGCTGGTGGTCCTGGGTTCTATAAGAAAGCAGACTGAGCAAGCCAGGGAAGCAAGCCAGTAAGTACTCCTTTGTGGCCTCTGCATCAGCACCTGCCTCCAGGTTCCTGTCCTGACTTTATTGAAGAACAGCAATATGCAAGTGTAAGCAAACAAACCCTGTTCTCTCCAACTTGCTTTTTAGTCATAATTCTAAAACAAGTTGGTATCAGTATACCGAGAGGTATTGCTGTGACAGACCTGACCACTGGGCTAGAAAAGCCATCGAGTGTGGAGAGTTCAGCGGATGTTCTGTGGGAGCTCAGGAGATAACAATGTCGAGAGCAGTGCAAACCATGAGCCTGGCTTAGGATATTTCAGAAAGAAGTTTAAAGACTCCATTAGGGCCATTTGCTCTTTTAAGATTCTGTGGTTCTGGTTAACTGGGGCTGAACAATCAGCTGGAATTAACAAGATACCAGAACTACTAAAGTGGAGCCTTTGGTTTGCTGGGATACTCAATGTTGGTCGGTTGGTGCTGAGAATTAAGTGGTGATTAAGAAGAGACCAGCAACAATGAGGTGGAATTTTCTAGAAAGTGTTTCCAGAGAGCAGAGAAGCTTTGTTCCAGAGGCAACCTGGTTGTACATCATGTTGGCAACAGAACTCAGCAGTTTAAGAGTCACCCAGGAGGTACTGGTTTTAAAGACATGAAGGAGTTACAGAGAGCAGCTGAGGCTCGGCACTGTGAGAGGCCATGGAAGGCCATTACTGAAGGTGCGGCCTCAATAGCAGGTGAAGGCCTGAGAATGAAGGGGTCATGAAGAGAAGCTGAGAGGCTATTGGTGACAGTGCAGCCCAGTGGCAGAAGAGGACCCCAGCAGTTTTGGAGATGCCAGTACTATGGGACGACCACCGAAGACACAACAGCAGTGGAGTGGAGCCCTCCAGAGCCTAGAAGACAAGCTGTGTGCTACAGAGGGCAAAGCTGCAGAAGTGACCCAAGCCCTTTAGAGTCCAGAAGCTCACTGAGTGGATCCCAGACATTGGACATAGTATTGTTTACACAGTTGGAGTTTTGTTTTGATTGTGACTGTGTCCTGGTTCTTCTTCCCTCTTGAAATACATACTTTAAAGTATGCAATTTAATTTTGATTTTTACAGGCGCCCACAGATAAAGGCTTTGACTTTTAAAAGAGATTTTGGATTTTTTAGGAAGAATGAATATTTTAAAGAGACTGAAGTTTTAATGTGCTTAAATTTTTAATAACTGTGGGACTTTTTAAAGTTATTTATGTTTTTAATGTGAGATCTTGGGAATGAATAAGAAAGGAAAAGTGGTTTAATAGTGATGTGTTTCTGTGTTAGGTTGACAAGAGGTCAGTTGTACTGGCTGGTTTTGTATGTCAACTTGACACATGCTAACAGTCATCAGAAAGGAAAGAGCTTCAGTTGAGAAAATGCCTCCATAAAATCAAGCTGCAAGGCATTTCTCAATTAGTGATCAGCGGGGGAGGACCAGCCCAGGGTAGGTGGTGCCATCCTGGGCTGGCAGTCCCGGGTTCTATAAGAGAGCAGGCAGACATGCCACTCCTGGGCATATACCCAAAGGATTCTCCATCCTACCACAAGGACACTTGCTAAATTATGTTCATAGCGCTTTATACATAATAGCCAGAAACTGGAAAACAACCTCGATGTCCTTTAGCTGAAGAATGGATTAAAAAAGAAAAAGTGGTACATTTACACAATTACTTAGCTGTTGAAAAAAAAAAAGACGTCATGAAATTTGCTGGATGGAACTAGAAAACAAAATATCATTCTGAGTGAAGCAATCCAGACCCAGAAAGATAAACATGCTGTGTGCTCACTTATGAGTAGATATTAGCCATAAAGTACAGGGTAATCATGCTATAATCCAGAGACCTAGAGAGGCTAAGCAACAAGGAGATCTTAAGAGGGGGTGCAAGGATCTTCTAAATAGGTTTTTGAGAATGGACTGGGGGTGGGTGGGGATGGGAACAGGAGGGATCAGGTTGGGGGATGAAGGGAGAGAGTACTAGGAGAGATAACTGGGATTGGGGGACCTTTTGGGAGTGAGGTAGAAACCGAGTGCAGTGGAAACTCCATGGACTCTATCTACGAGGATGACACTAGTGAAGTCCTAGTAATGGGGACACAGAGCCTAAATTAGCCATCCTCTGTAACCAGGCAAGGCCTCATGTGGAGGGACTGGGACACCAACCCAGCCATAAACCCTCCGACCTACAGTTTGTCATGCCTGCAGGATGTGCTGGGACTAAAGCCTAGCATAATTGTCATTAGAGAGCCCAGAGAGACTTTATCCAGAGGAAGAGTTCCACAGCCAAATATCAGTGCTCAGAGTCCTTTGGAGGAGGAGGAAAGATAGGAGGAGCCAGAAGGATCAAGGACACTACAAGAACATGTCCCATAGAATCAACTAATGGGGAGTCAAGTGGGCTCACAGAGATTAGGGTGCCGTATGGGTCTGACATAGGTCCTCTGAACTCTGAATATATATTATGATTGTGTAGCTCGGTGTTCATGTGGGACTCCTAACAGTGGGAGCAAGGGCTGTCTCTGACTCTCTTGCCTGCCTTTGGGACCTTTTCCTCTTACTGGGTTGCCTAATCTGCCCTTGATGTGAGAATATGTGTCTGGTCTTAATATAGCTGTTATTTGTATTTGGTTCTTGTACCTGGAAGACTTGTTTTTTTCTGAGGAGAAAGACTGGGGGAGGATAGGGAGGAGAAACTGTACTCGGGCTGTAATATTTGAGAGAATACATGAGAAAAAAAATAAAAGAAAGCAAGCCTCTGCATCAGCTCCTGCCTGCAGGTTCCTGCCCTGACTTCCTTTAGTTATGAACAGCAACATGGAAGTGTAAGCTGAATAAACTGTTTCCTCCCAACTTGCTTTTTGGTCATGATGTTTCGTTGCAGCAATAGAAGCCCTAACTAAGATGATGGATAATTTTTTTTTTTCAAAGTTGTGGTGTTAGATAAAACAGGCCAAGAAGTTAGCTGAAGAGTAGAGAAGATGGAGAAGAAAATGAAGTGATGAAACATGGACCGTAAAAGTCTCTTTATCTGTTCAACAAATGATGCTATTCAGCTTCTGATAGATGCCGGGGAGTAAGTACCTCATAGGAGAGACAAGATAAAACAGTCCTTGCCTCTAAAGCAACCTTCTGTGGGAACAGAGACAAGCTAATGGTAATTCAGCAGGAAGTGCTCTGTCGAATACATTGAGTCATGGCTGCATATCCTGACTTAGGCCAGTTCCAAGAATACCAAGGAACAGAATTATCTAGGGTTGTAGAAAAGCAGGATATAGCTCCAGAATGAGGGAGTTTGGAATACAGTTAATTAAGAGGCAAGCTTGGCCAAGAATATGACAAAGAACATTAAGAAATGTTAAACAAGCTGTGTAATTCAGACATTATCCTATAAGCTCAGCATGAGGAGCCACTGAAGGGCTTTAGGTAGAAGGCTTCACAAGGTCAGATGGCAGACTGCATCTCAAAATACTAGGTATAAAGCAGCAGCCTGCACTCAACCTTAGCTAGACCAGTGTTGCAGTATTCCACAAGAGAAGTAACGGTCCCTTGATCTGAATCATGGCACTGATATGGAAAACATGGGCAAATCTAAGAGTTATTTAGTAGAATACCACAGAGAAATTAACTTATTGTTTAGACAATTATTAATTAGAATTGAAGAAAAGAGATGAGACAAACCCCAAATCTCCTTTTCAGGGTGCAGATAAATGGGCTGGCAATGTTTGCAATAACTAAGCTGAAGAGCACAGTGGGAGAGGGGGGCATCATCGTGTGAGTTTGTCTCAGACACACAGAAACTCAAGTTCAAAGTATTGGTAAGACTTGATAGCAAATGGACCACAGCAGGGATGAACTGTACAGAAAATAGAAGGCTAAGAGGAGGCTGAGGACTGAATCCACAGGAGAAGGACCTTTGTACTGTCTATTCGTGCTCACAGAGTTAAGTGAGGTGGAGAGAGTGGGATGGAGAGAAGGGAAAAAAACAGATCCCAGCAGTCAGAGAAACTAAGAGATGGGTACATCAGGAAAAGAGAGCCAGGTGTGGTGACAAATGACTTTAATCCCAGTAGTCAGGAAGAAGACTAGAAGCTGATCTCTCAGTCCAAAGCCATAGAGCTACTACAAAGTGGGACCCTATCCTAAAAAAGGGGGTAGTGGGACTGGAGCGATGGCTCAGTGGTTTGAAGCACCTGTGCTTTTTCAGAGGAGTCAGATTTGATTCCTACTTCAGGTCCGGGGAATCCCATGCCTCTTCTGACCTCCTCAGGTACCAGGGATCTACGTGGCACACAGATATACATGCAGGCAAAACACTCATACACAAAAAATTAAAAGTGTAAAAAAAACCCCAAAAACCTAAAAAAACAAAAACAAAAAACCCCTCCAAAACCAGAAAACAAAGCTTGCACTGTGAGCATGACTCAGACAATGCGAAGGGGCAGTAAGGGTGCCCAGTAAAGCTTCAGCATAATGGCGGGCTAAGTCACAGCCTTCCCTGGAAGAAAGGAATAACAGACAGGGCTCCTCCTCTCAAAGGGGAACTCGAAGGGAAACGGGACAATGCTAACGAAGAGTTTAGGAAAGACTCAGAAGGGCATACATGTTCATATATTAATTTATATATTTATGTATCTATTTCTCCACATGTTATTTTTCTTTCCTACTTCCTATAAAGTACTTCATATTAAATCTCTCATTAAAAAAAATGACTAAGCTGGGCAGTGTTGGTGCATGCCCTTAATTTCAAACAGAGGCAGGCAGATCTGATTCAAGGCCAACCTGGTCTATAGACTGAGTTCTAGGGTAGCAAGAGCTACACAAAGAAACCCTGTTTTGAGCCCCTCCCACGAGAACAACAATAATAGCAACAACCACCAAAAAAACAACAAAAGACTCAAAGCCAAAACCAACAAGAACAACTAGGGCAGAATTAACTCTGAAGCACTCACAAGTTCATTTTTCCACTGGACTCTAGCTCTGAGAGCACTGACACTTGTTTTCTTCTACTTTTCAACAACTCAACATATAAAAATGATTAAAAGACATTTACTCGAGTAGAGAAATCTTTGGTATTGACAAAAATACTTGAGAAATTACCTACACCGAATGGAAATGTCAATACTATGGGAAATATTAAAATAAAAATACTCTAGACTTGGTCCCTGATGACGATAAAAGGAGATAGATATTATCTGGAACACTACAGCATACACTTTAAGCTACTTTTAGAAAGTGAATAGGCAGGAAACAAATACTTCTCACCGCTTCTTAAGCTACTTTGTAATTTTAGTGGCAATGTAACAGGCTTCAATAAAATTAAGCTCTATCATTGAGTCTAATCATAAATTCTCAATTTGTTCACAGAAGCATCACCAACAGAAACACTTGTTAGGAAGAAGCCAGTGAAGGTTACTTACCTCCCACCAGTCTTAAAGATTAGATCTGCATTAGGTGCTCCCTTTGGATGTTGGTAACGAGGCCGCCGCTCACGATTAGTGTTTGCTGGAGCTGGGCGCTGTGCAAGAGACTGCAACATTTCTGTGATTAGGAGCAAAGAGGAAAATGCTGTTAGCTCTTGTAAGTATAGAACTCTACAAACCTACGAAACACCAGGGAAATAAAGTTCATTAGTCCTTACATGTAGGTAGCTGACCCTTTCAAAGAGGAACATTAGATAGGCTAATGATTACGAAGTATTGAAAACATGAAAAAGCAAAGGAAGTAATAACTGTGATAACTACATTGAAAACACTCTAGGACAGCCTAGGGGTGTTGTTCTCCGCAGGCACTGTCCATCCGGGTTTTTTCCAACAGCAGCTCTCACGGGACTTGGGCCCTGGTTGGAATCTGCCTCCAGCACTGGGGCTACACATCTGGCTTTTTATGTGAGTGCTGGGAACTTCAACTCAAGTCCTTATGCCTGCATAGTAAACATTCTACAGACTCTACTTTATAGCCCCAACTTCCCATATTTTTATTTTTATTCAAGTTGGTAAGATTTATTTTTATATCTGGTTGCTGTGGTGCACTTGGGGGGCAGAAGCAGGTGGGTCCCTAAGTTGAAGGCTAGCTTGGTCTACAGAGAAAGTTCCAACATAGCACTATACAGAGAAACATTGTCTTGAAAAAAAAAAAGGAAAAAATTATTATTAATTTTAATTCTATACATGAGCAGATTATGTACATATGAGTGTAGACAAAAGCCAGAGGACTTGGTTACAGGCAATTTGTGAGCCACCTGATGTAGTTGAAGGAAATTAAACTCGGTTCTCTGGAAGAGAAGTATGTGCTCTTAACTGATGAGCCATCTCTCCAGCCCCTCTATACATTGTTAATAAATGATCTTCCTTTCTTTTCTTTTTCTTTTTCCTTTTCTTTGAAATAGTCTTACTAGGTAGCCCAAGCTGTCCTCATGGTGATCCTTCTGCCTCAGCCTGCAGAGTGATGGCATGTAGGTCAATGACCTGTGCTACCATTCCTAACCTGTACCTTGATAATCTTCTTGTTCTTGTCGTTCATTGATGTCTAAGGTGAGCTTTTTCATTCTCATCCTCTCCTCTTGTTCTGCTTGTTGCTGGTTCCAATGATTTGCCGCAAGTTGGGATGACATGGGCACATTGAGAATCTTAAACTGGAGGAAAAAAACGACATTGGAATCAAAAATAGCCTGATAAAATAGCAAGGACAATTAAATGAGTTTACAAAACAATACTATCTATCCTTCACTGAAAACCAGATTTGTCAAATCTGTATTATGCTAAGAAGAAACAAAGCCTATAGGTGGATGGGCACTGGAAGGCTACCAGGTTTGACCGACTTCAGGAACAGCAATGCTCCTGAAGCACACACCCGGAGACAGGACCACTTTTCATCCTACAGACACGTCATAGGTGAACAACAGCAAGATGAGCAGCACACTCCTTCATTTCTCCCTGCCTTCCCAGCTCCGACAGAGACGTGACACGAGGAGGGAGGGTGACATAACTGACACAGAGGCCAGGTCCTTTCTCAGAAAGCCCATGTTCAGTATGATGTTTCTAGCTTAGGAATGCACACGGCAGACAAACCTAGATAAAAATCAATAAAATACAGCCCATGGCTCCCTGGAAAATTTTAGGTAAGCTATGATAATTAGCTAAGCACAAAAATAAAATAAGTGTTTCAAAACCTAAACTCTGTGGCCCAACAGTGTGTATGCTCCACATAGGAGACTCATCTATGACTAGATCAAAGGCACGGTGTGGAAAGGCAGGCTTCTGAGAGCTGTATGTGCTTAGTATCCCAGACCTCTCTCTGCTTGAAACACGCCTCCAGACTGCTCAGCCATCATGGGCACTACTCAAGTTTAACATTACACAAGATCTGATTCATTGCTGTCTGACTTGAAAACTTAGTTCTTCAAGTGTTCTTTATCGCCATTTTCCTTATGATGGACATCAGTCAGTCAGTGTCCCTCTCAGACTGCAACAACATGATAACTACACACACAAGGTCAGACATACTATGTGTACATCTCACTGACTGTATTCTGTTTTTATGACATTAGATAACATTTCACATACCAAGATAAAACATACTAAGTTAAACTAATTTTCTAACCCAGGTTGATTGAGATGGCAACAATAAAGAAGTTAAAAACCCAATTTCATTTTTTTTAAACTTTATCTATTTAGATAGTTAAAAAAAAAACCCTGATTTCTTAATGTAAATATACACCAGTATCCTAATACTTGGTTAGGAGGCTGGTTCTCTCAGTCATTATACTTCCTGGTCTCAAGCATTTAAAAATATATGGAATTTTTTAGAAGGAAATAGTCTAACAGTCTTACAAAATACTAGAACAAGATAGCCAATAAAAAACATACATAGATAATTTTTTGATAATTGTTATAAGATACTTTCTTCTATTACATTTAAATATTCATTTTTCTATTTATTACATTCCTGTGCTAAAACCTGAAACTTCTTCTCAAGTTCAGTTATGAAAAACTTAATTATATTGCCAGTATACTAATAAAATAGTATGAAGTATTATAAAGAAATTTTCACATTTTGTTCTCAAAATGTATTTAGTATTTATAAAACTAAAATTGTCTTTATCACATTTTATATCCTCTAAGAAACTGTATAAAAAGAAAAGTTCTCAAGTATTGTGTGTTTAAAAGAACATTTTTAAAATGTAGGAATAAGTTTACATCTGCTACCTTTACCAAATACTCAAAGGTGTTGCTTTAAGTTGCATCGTGCACATAGCTAAATTATAAAACTACGTATGTATACATACTATGAAGAGCCACGTTACAGTAAGTACTGATTATCCCAGTCAAAATGTAAAAACCCAATTTCATTTTTCAGATGAAATAAGTCAGAATTCCTTAGGAATACTGGCTGTAAAACAATGGTTTTTCTTCCAGTACTAAGTTAAATAAACTTTGCCTTTTTCAAACATTCATGTTATTTGCACCTTTGCTTGTAGGGAAGGAGAGAAGTGGGTGCTGGGTCCCTAAGAGCCGGAATTACAGATGTCTGTGGGATCCTGGTTTGTTTTATGGTGCTTCAGACCAAACTCTATCCTCCTGATTGTATCACAAACACTCAACTGTTGAGTGATCTCCCTAACCCCCACTTAGCATTTTTTAAAAATAAAATATGCTAAACTATATAGCAGAGCTGCATGTTAAATGTTTTAATTACTCAAATTCATAATATGTAAATGTAAAACTTGTTCTGGTTCTCCTTTTACTTCTCTTCACCTACTCACTTCACTGATCCAGTTTCCCGCTGCTGACTGTCACAGTAAGGTGTCTCTAAACACAAATGTAGTACAAAGACATCTTTCACTGAAGGAAAGAATTAAACACTCCTATACAGCAATACATTTCATACTCATAGAAAAGCCATTGCACTAGAAGGCCAACTGTCAAAAGCTAAATTTAAGAAAAAAAAAAAAAAAAAAAAAAAGAACAAAATACACTTTCTTACTCAGACCACAAAATACCATGATATTTTTAAAAATAATTTTCCTGAAACTGGCCTTCAAATTAATGACCCTGTTTCAGCCTCTCAGAATTATGAGTATGCATCACCATGCCTGGCCATAATGTACATCTTGATTTACTGTCGAAGCCTACGTGTTGTATAAGGACTAACCAGCATGTTCAAGTTGATGACAACGCATTCTTATGTATACCTGGATATAACAAAGAGGAAAACTAGTATTGTGTAGCTTTTATTCAGAAAAGATATTACTAAGTTTCCTTTTAGTTAATAAAACTAGAATCCGAGATACATGTTATTACTTTCGTAGCTATGCAGTAATGGGAACCAAGAAACACTTATTACAGTTGCTAAATACTGTCCTTGACCCGACCCCTTGTGCCATTGTAAAGCCTTTGTGCATAGGATATGCCTTAAAATGTTAGAATTAAATGACCTTTTCAGACTTTCTTTTTTTGTGCCAAGAAAAGCCATTGGCATGGGTAGGGAGTATGAAGGAAGAGCACAGAGAATAAAGGAGACTGAAAATATGATGAGTAAGATTTTTTTAAAAAGCCTAGGTCAAAAAAGTAAGCAAGCCTAGGGGAAAACATTAAAACTGGGATTTGAGAATCCTGGTTACAGTGGCAAATTACCAACTCCAGGTAGCCAAAAAGCAGTTTTGGCAAAGATCTGGGCACAATCCCAAATTCAAGAGTCTTACCAAAACTGGCTCTCATTTTCCTCCTTAGAGACCGAATGAACAGAGAGCACACTCATGGTCTACAGACAGTAGAGGGGTGACGCCTGGTTAGAGCACACACAGGCATACCTGTACAGAGAAGGGTGGGAGGTGATGAAGGAAGTATTTGACTTTACCATGATAACTTTAATGTTAGTCATGATGTAGTCTTTGCTAGCCCTATTATTCTACTATTACTGAGGCTATTTTATACACTAGCCAGCAAAATAAAGGTACAAAGTACGACTTCTATGATCACTTATTTAAACAGGAAATTATGGATAGAAACAGAGTTACTCATCTAAAAATTTAAAAACAAACAAACAAACAAACAAAAAAAAACAAGAGGGGAATTGTATGTAGTCATGTAACGCAAACTCAGGCTGGGATCAGCACTGTGGAGGGTGGGTGAACACAGGGTAAGGTGACCCTCAACCTTGGGGTAGGGTGCTGATAATTATCTTAATCTCTCCTTGTTTTCTTACTGAAAAGGAAGGAGGGGTGTCCTTCTTAACTTAGTGGGTTGTCTTTATCAAGGGGTAGGCCCTCAGCCCTCATACCTGCCTAGTAGCTTGACTGCCAAGAACAGAGACTCCCAGCCATACTCCTGGAGGTCAAGAGTCAGGGCTCCTCTTCCATGCAGGGAGTTAAATGACTCATCTTGCTTATTTCCAGGGTTTGAGTACTGGCACCCACTCTGGTTCTTAGGAAGATGCAGAGGGTGGTGGCTACTGCAGAGTTTCAGGTTCTGGTGCTCTTACTTAACAACGTTGAGGGCATGGAGGTAGCCTCCATGAGCCCCAGGTTCAAGAGGGGGCTAGTTCTAGGCTCAGGTCTCAGCAAGCGTATAAAGGGAGTCAGAATCTTTACACGGGCTCCCATCCTAAGGATGGTGCTGCAGAGCTGTTCTTTGTCCTCAAGACAGAGAGGCAGACATCCAAGACCAACGTGGTGTCACCAGGAGCTAGCCCTGCTAATCTTTCAGGGATTCCTGCTCACCGTTAACCTCTTCATGGGACCTTTCCCCCCCCCCCCCCCCATAGGATCTTTTGGCCCCTGTCTCCAGGAAGACCTTCAGAGAGAGAGAGTGAGTGAGTGTGTGTGTGTGTGTGTATTGAGTGCATATTGTCCCTGCACCCACTGAGCCATCTTACTAAGCTGGTCTCAGTACTTTGGCTACAGATTCTTCTTTCAGGCATAGACAGTACTCACTAACGAACTATCTGCAGGCACAGCCTCCCTTCCTGCTTGTCCCTAAGCCTGTTGTCTCCTTTCACTTCCTTTATCCTTCATCTTCCCAAGTTGACACTGTGAATTCCTTTACTAAACCAGAGAGAAAGCTCCAAGAGGGAAGAATTTGCTTAATTTATGTTCTACACAAAGGGCCCAGCATGAACACAAATGAGCCAGATGGTCATGTGAATAACATGTAAACCAGTTAATTAGACTTGACTACCTGTGACAGCTACCTTATTTCCTAAAAGTTGTTATTTCTTTCATTCTAATACATATCATTATTTTACAAAAATGTTAATTGTAACATGAATTAATTTAGAAATGAACCTAATATAAGAAATGATAAAACATAAAAGCAGAACTGGTACTTGTGCAGCAGGAGCTGTTTCTGACAGCTTGCCTTTATCCTTGTATACCATGTTTTATTATCTCAGTAGGGGATAAGGCCCATGAGGACAGTTGGTACTCCATCCTTTGTGTGACCTATAGTCCTAGAACCTAGACACACACACATGCTTACTAGTACATGGCGAATGCTCAGTAAATATCTGCTAAATGAACACATGAATCCCTAAAGTAATGGCTTAGTAGCCAGCGAAATGACTTTAAGGGACCATATGCTAACATACAGCAAAGAAAGAAAGAGTAGAGTAAAAATGTAAGAGAAGGTGTGGGATCAGATAACAGACTTCAAGAAAACAGTCGAACCTTGGCACTAAGTACTTTCTTGTATATGTTAGTCCATATCCTCCTCTCCCTTATCCCATACCCAGACTGAGCGTCCTTACATAGTTTTCTACTCCAAGTCAAGGAATTTATATGTTCTTACAAATATATACACATTTAGAACTTAAGAGCCCTTTCCATGAACACACATTCAGTTTAAAAGTCAATCAGTGCATCTATCAATCAACCAATTATCATGAATAATATCTCTATCATTGAATACGCTAAAAGTTTACATCTCTTTTTGTAGGAAAACGGTAACTTGAAATTTATTAAACAAAGTGAATTCTCATATCTGATAACCAACAAATAACTGTAACTACCCAGGGGACAAATCTTACCTGCTGTTTATTGCCCTTTCTTGTTAACATGACAAATGGCATCGTGTCTGCAGACTCTGTCTCTCCTTCCCCACCACCAAGAGGGGGCCCTTTCCTCAGCTGGCTTTTGAGATGCAAAGGAATAGCAACATCAAGTTGGTGTACTTTAACAGATTCACCACTTCGCTGCTTCAAGACAGAAATTTAAAAAGTATATAAATATTCTGAAACACACATAGAGAGATACAAAAATAAACTACAAACAATTCATTCAACATAGTATTTGCTAAAACACAATCTTAAGATTCAGAGACTGGGAAACACAAGACAAAGACATGTTTCTCCTCACTGCCCAAAAAGTTTTTGAGTCTGACCTACAAGGAACCCTGTGATTCTGTTTACTGCACCAGCCTCCACAGGCACATAGCACTGGGGTTCCCACAGACTGAGTTCTTCAAAAGCATCCTGTCCCTTTCCCTCTCATGGCACAGAGAATCTCAGGGTCTGTGAAGTCTGACTCTTCCATGGTTTATTACCCTCTCCCCAGCACTCATAAGCAGCACTGTACATACAACAGGTACTCATCAAACACACAAGAACAAAAGAAATCCATAGCAATTCACATTAATTTCTCAGTTGTGGTATCAACTGATTTTAGCATTTATAATAAGTTTTCCAAAAAATTAATTGCATGAATCTTCACTGATGACTTACTTTGCATTAAGTTTGGAGGTAGTAAGATTAAAACAAGTTAGCTCTGGAGTTTGGGAGATGGCTCAGTAGGCAAAGTGCAGGCTATGTGTGCATGGGGACCTAAGTCTGGATGGCTAGCACACATATAAAAGGCTGGGTATAGTATTTGTAGTTCTAGCCCCAGGAGACAGACACAGGAAGATCCCAGGCAGGGGCTGTGTAAGCAAATCTCTAGGTTCAAAAAAAATGTGAAAAGTGATAGATGAAGACACACAATGTCAATTTTAGTGTGTACACACACACACACACACACACACACGCATGCATGCAGACGTGGTGTGATTGATTTAGTGTACCTTCAGAAAGCTCATAAGCGTTTAAATGAGACATACACATAAACTATAATACATTAGAGGCATCACCTACATGGAGTATGCCTAGCTGGGAGAAGGCAAGCACAGGGATTTCATGAAAGACTGAATAGAAACAGGGCTTATGAGAACATTAAAGACTTAGTGTAACTTCTTCTAAGCAGATGGTAAAATAGCAGTTTTTAGAATACAGAAAAAAAAATTAGGAAGAACAGATGCAAAAGTAGGGTCTGAGATAAAATGAATGTAGAGATCCTGCATCCGTGCTATCAATTCCTGACTGCATCCTAATGAGTGCGGCAGACTGACGCCTCTTAGGTCTCAACATTGCTTTTCTAACATTTAAATCGTCTTTTGTTGCAAACTTCATATGTTCAAGAGACTTGCCTATCAAGCAAAAATTTTATTGTTTTCTGTTTTCTAGTTACAATTCATCAGAATTGGCATGAAGTACCTCAGATTTATTAGATTTATAAGGATCTTTTACTTAAAAAATGAAAAGTGCCATGGTAGGTAAATCTTGACCTATAAAATATTTTTGAATTATTACTGATTAGAAAATTAACATATTCTAAGGTTTTTAAATACAAAAGTGTGCTAGTGTCTGTGCTAATTCCTCTATTTTCTCTCTGTGTGCCTCAGCCTAAGATGCAACCACTGTTAGCAATGGGTTGTTTTTCCAGTTTCCCTTACATACTAACATATACAAATAATCAAATAACTATTTCCAAGCAAACTGTCCTATACTAAACATAAATAATTAATTTGCAATGCCAGAATGCCAGAGATTGAGTCCAGAGCTTTGAACATGTCCAGGTAATATCCTACCACAGATCTGTGTCCCCAGTCCAATCACCATCACCATCATCATCAACAATCATCATCATCAATATCATCAATCATCATCATCACATCATCAATATCATCAATCATCAATATCACCATCCTCCTCCTCCTTTTCTGAGTCAGGATTAAGCTCACTAAGTTGCCTATGGCAGCCTTGAACTCATTCTGTAGTTCATGTAGGCCGTAACTTTGTGCTCCACCTGCTTCAGTTTTCTGAATCATGGGGTTATAGGTATGGCACATATTTTTCTTTCCAATCCTATTCTGGGACATCTTTCTATTTGAACATATACTCATGGGGTGGGCAGCATATATTGATGCATGCATATCTTATCTGATTCTTCATTGATAGATACTACTATTTATCACTGATGGACACACCAAGACTTATTTTACATTTATTTTGCATGGTTTTCCCCTAGGGGAGTAACAGAGGAGTATAGGACATGTGCTCCAGTGAGTACGCAGGTCAGAGGACACCTTGCAATGGCTGGTTTACTCCTTCCACCATGTGGGTCCTGGGGAGGAATTCAGATCTTCAGGCTTGACAGCAATACTTTTACCTGCTAAGCCATCACATAGGACCTAGTAGTGGTCTTGAGACATTACTGGGTCATGAGGATATTCATTGATTGGTGGAGTCATAATCTGATGGTATCACTGAGAAGTATCATCACGAACTTAGGAAGTGAAGCCTTGCTAAGGCTTTAGCATGAAATCCTTTGTAGAGTCACCTTAGAAGGAGTACCCAAGTTGGGTGTGGGTGCTAGTGCATGACTTTAATCCCAACACTCAAGAGGTGAAGACAGGCAGATCCTTGTGAGTTCAAAGCCAGTTTGATCTATAAAGCAAGTTCCAGGCAAGACTGATCTGGCTATACAGTGAAACTCTGTCTCAAAAAATCCCAACAAAACAAAACAAAACAAAACAAAACAAAACAAAACAAAACAAAACAAAAGAAGTTCAGTTCCCAGCTAGGAGTGCTAATCTGGGAAGTGTCTGAGGTGAGAACTTGTCTTTCTGGAGAAAGACCCTCCCTCTGAAAGAGAGTCCCTGGCCCCTTTCTGTCTCTCATTATCATGCCTCAGGCATAAAGCAATAATGGACTGAAAGTGGGGCCAAGGAAATCTTTCTTTCCTAGAAGCTGGAGTGTCACAGTGACAGGTCTAACCAACACAAGCCTGGCTGTAGGAGCAGGTTACTGGGGGCATGGATGTTCTCAGGAATGTGTCTTGTCTCTGGCCCCTGTCTGTCTCCGTGGGGTGATAGCTTCCTATACTACACACTTCCTTCATGATGCTTCTGTGCTGCTACGTAACAGAGTGAAATAAAGATAAATAAATCCTTCTTCCATTGAACTATTTCTTTCAGGCATCTGTCACATCTTAATCTAGTCAAGCACCTAATGAACCCAGTTCATTCCACCAACTGAAAAGCTCTCACATGTGTCTGTTTCCTGTTATGTGTTAGACAGATCACCATCTGTACCTGCCAATTACCAAAATAGCCATTTACCCAGGCTTCAGCATTTGTAGTCCTGCCCTTATTAGAACTGACTTCATATAGGACTTGCTCTTCCAAGGGTTCCCATTATTCTTGTCACTATGTTCTCTAATGCTAAGCTTCTATTTAGTTTTCAAAGGCAAAAAATTCTCCGTCTTAACACCTCTGAAATTTCCTCCACTTTTTCTTTTTTCTTTTTTTCTTTTTCTGGTTTTGGTTTTTCAAGACAGGATTTCTCTGTGTAGCCCTGGCTGTCCTGGAACTCACTCTGTAGACCAGGCTGGCCTCGAACTCAGAAATCCGCCTGCCTCTGCCTCCCAAGTGATGGGGTTAAAGGCGTGCGCCACCACCGCCCGGCCTCCTCTACTTTTTCTTAATTAACAAATTTTATATGTGTGGATATTTTGCCTGCATGTATGTATCTCTGCATTACTTGTGTGCCTGGTTCCTGTAGCGGCATCAGATCCCCTGAATCTGGTGTTACAGATGGTTGTGACCACCATGTGGATAGTGAGAATTAAACCCATTTCCCTTGGAAAAGCAGCCAGTGCTCTTAACCACCCAGCCTTCTTACCAGCCCACTTCTAAATTTAAACAGCTACATTTGACCAGCTCTATGTAAAATTTGTGCTATCAGGAATGTCTTTTCCACCATCCCATCTAAAGAAGGATCTTCCCTTTCCATAAACCAAAACAATCTATCCTTACCGATGATCACAATTTAGAAGAATATACATGGTAGTCTTTAAATACCTATCCTCTCTAAGAATGAGAATGTTTGTCTTATTTACTACTTACGCCTCACCTTTTGTACAATGTTACTCACATACTAGCTTCTCAATAATTATCAAATGGTGACCAACTCAATAAGCTTCTCTATGAAAACTGTTTTATTTCTCTTCTAGAAAATTACAATTATTAATTATGCTTTATTTGACATGCCTCTAAAATGACCTGAGATTTACTTTATAAATTAAGGGCTTTTGGACTAGTTATGGAAGCATATACATGTAATTTAAGCATACAGGAGGTTGAGGCAGGAAGACTGTAAATTTGAGGCCAGTCTAGGCTAATTATCAAGTTTAAGGCCAGCCCCAGCTATCTAATGGGACCTTGCCTCAAAAATAAAACAAAACATCAACCAGAGAGACACTGAAGGCTTCTGTGACAACCTACCCTCCCCCAAAAGAAGACAGTCCAGATAGGAAACTTTTTTTTCTTTTGTTGTTTTTTTTGTTTTTCCGAGACAGGGTTTCTCTGTGTAGCTCTGGCTGTCCTGGACAGGAAGCTATTAAAAGAGAGTCCTTAAACACTATGACAAAGATGCTGAAGTGCTCCATATAGCAGAAGGGGTTAGAGGGAATTTGCTTTCCTTCATGGGACTGGCCACTGGGAGTTTGACCATGTTCCAATGAGTATATGAGCACCATAAGTGGGGCATTTTTTGGGTGTGTGTGTTGGGGGGTGGGAGGGTGGGGGTGGGGAGGCGAGCACACAAGGATGGGAAGATAGACCTGGAAGGAATGGGAAGTGAATGTGTTCAGGGTAAATTGTATGAAATTCCCAAATAATTAATAAAAATATTATGTTGGATGAAAAAAAACCAACCAACCAAATAAAAAAACCACACAAACACACAAACACACAAACACACACACGGATATCTGGATATATAAAGACATATTTAATGTCTGAAAGAAGCAAATTGGTCTAATATATATATATAATGATATTCTAAACTTAATAGGTGAAATGATAAGTACTTTGGGGAGGGATGAAGAAGGAAGTATGCTAAACCCTTTAATTACTTTGTCAATAGTAAAATCTAGTTATTTCTTCTCTAAAGAACCAGTCTGCCAGCACAAAATGAATTAATATCTTAAACAAGCCACCACCTTGCTCTATGGCCTACCCTAGCTACTCCGTACTTCTCTTCCCTTTCCAGTAAACACTGATCAATAACTATCTCTATACTGAACATTTTCACTCCTTCCCTTCAACCTAACTTACCCCAATGCTTCTTCCTCAACGACTCTATGTTCTAACAAAAGCATGTTAAGTCAAAGGGGTTATCAATAATTTAATAAGCAGAAGTAAACAACCCAAAGGATTTTCTCTCCAATTATAGAAAAATGTAATCATTCCACATTACTGTGATGTTTTCGTAACTGCCGAATGGATGATTAAGGATGCAGTTCAATGCCCAGCTAGTGTGTACACCATCTTGGGTTTGATCTCCAGCAGCACAGACCAAAACAAAACAGTTACATAGCTTTGATGAAATCTTGTTTATTAGCTGGGGTGTGGTGGCATATGCATTTAATCCCAGCATTTGGGAGGCAGAGGCAATCAATCTCTGAGTTAGAGCCCAACCTGGTCTACAGAGTGAGGTCCAGCACTGCCAGGGCTACACAAAGAGATCCTGTCTCCTGTCCTACCCCCCCAATCTAGCTTATTAATGCTATGAACATAAAGATTAATTTTATTTTTAGTTATGTGTTTGCCTGCGTTATGTGGGTTATGCATGCAAGTGCTCATGGAGGCCAGGGTTTCAGATCCTCGGGGCTAGAATCACAGGTACCTGTTAGCTGTCCTACCCTGGGCTTGGGAAACAAGTTTAGTCAGGGCTCTCAAAAATGATCGCTCCCAGTCTTACAGTAATTACATTTATTCTCATTCTCTCTTAAGAACTGCTAGTGAGGATCTGGAATACAGGACGAGCTGGCAGTCACAATCTGTGTGTATTAGGGAGCTATGACACAGGGTGGCTGTTCAGATCAGGGGTCCTCATATCAATCAGAATCATGTGTTATACTACCATGCTCTGTGCTCCAGAGAGTGGTATTTCCTACCTGAAGGTTTTCTAGCATCATTTTGTCCAGAGCTTGAATGAAGTCCTCATCTTCTACACAAGGAACATGCTTCAGTCCGCCTCCCTTAATCATCACCTCCTTACCAAAGGAAAAAACCACAACTTATCTTCATGGTAATGTTTCACAGGTCAGAGCCTTTCTGTATGATGACGTAGTCAACATAACCAAAGGTAAAGGTTAAAAGAACTTTTTCCCAAGGGAAAACTCAAAGTGAGTTCCCAAGAAAGCTATTTTTTTTTTTTTTAATAATCACAAGCAAAAAATTCAATGACTAAAATCAAATACTCAAAACAACTATACAATTTGAAAACAAAACAAAAAATACGGTCATACATACAGCATTTTCTTCATCAGTCTCGTTCTCCTTGTTGGAATCTGTGAGGTAATCTGTATTTTCCTCTTCCTCCTCTTCTCCCTCATCATCATCATCAGAACCCTCCTGAAATGAGTATCAACAGACAAGTGAAACGTTTCGGTAGGGAACTTTACGTGCCTTATGAAGACGTGTAGTTTACTTACTCCTAGTCTCCTTTCATGGAGTCTGTTTGAAATGAATGATAGGACAAGTCAGAAGACCAACATTCCTATATGCCAGGAGCTAAACACTAATCACAGGTTAGACAGCATATAAAGCTGCACTAACGTAAATTACACGAGGAAGGAGTTTCCTGAAGCTTTAGTATTTCTCTCCCCTAAGAAAATTTCTCACTGTAGTTTTATTAAAAAACTAAAATTCATCTAATCCTACAAAGTTCAAATTTAATATCACCAGTAAAAAACCATGATATAACACTATGTAGGAATGTTCTCTTGTTCTTTATTGTTCCCTTTTTTTTTAACATTAAAAACAAAATAGAAATCCAATTTGCATCTCAAAAACATTACATGGGTCTATGGACCCACTGCTTCTAAACAGACACGTTACTTTTCTGTGAGACACAAAATTCATTCTTATTTTTAGTTTCCATTAATTAGTGAACACATGTGCTGTTCTTTCTGTGCCTGGTTTATTCTACCTAACACAATGCCCTCTCCAGTTCCATTCATACTGGCACAAATAACAAGATAGCATTTTCATAAGGGAGAATGAACATTTCATACTCTAAGCATACCACATTTTTATCTAAACCATAGAAATCACCAATGTTTGCAGAGCCAGACTTGATAATGACTAATATGATCACTGCACAGTGTATCTAGGTATCACAAAACCATATATTCCACAAATACGGTAAACAAGGTGTCACTAAAAGTTTTAAGTCCACTGTGCTAAACTCAGCTGCTTCTCACTGTACCAAGGTAAGTGACAAATACTCCCTAAAACCCATGACTTAAATTTGTACTACTGTTGGCTGTGTGTATGTGGAAAATAACTCCAGGTTCCAACAGTATACTCCTATACAAACATCTGTAAGGTTTTAGAGCTCTACACAGAAAGGTTTCACAAGGAATACAATGACCATAGAGTAACAGTGTTTCCTGCCAAGCCTGCAGACCTAGGCTTGATCACTGGAATACAGAATAAACTGAGAGAAGCAACTCCCACAAGCAGTCCTATGACTGATACATAAGTGCTGTGGTACACAGGTATGCCCATACCTACAGACTCACCTCTAATAAATAATAAGAGCTAAAAAAAAGTTAAAGCATAAAATTTCATTTTCTAAATGCAATAACTATTTAAGGTAATCTTCTAATTTAAAATTGAATTCACAAATGATGTTCTTAGCTATGCATGCGTTATATGCTTTTACTAAATAAAGCCCAGTACATAAGGCAGGATGGTCAGGAGTTCGAGATTGTACTGGCAAGTTCCTGTTTGAGCCAAGCTAGAGTGAACTGGGAAGAGGTAACCTCAATTGAGTAAACGTCCCCTTCAGACTGACCTGTGGGCGTGTGGTCCTAGGTTACATATAAGAAAGTAAATGGGCAAGACAGTAAGCAAGGAAGCAGTGTTCCTCCACCATCTCTGCTTTACTTTCTGCATCTAGGTTCCTCAGTGATGTCTTGCAACCTGTACCATAAACTACACCCTCCTCCGTCCCAAGTTGCTTTTGATTATGGCGTTTATCACAGAAACAAAAATCAAAGTAGGACAAAGGTTATTTTCAAATACACAGTAAATTCAAGGGCACCCTAGGATACATGAGAACATGAGATCCTGTCTCAAAAACAAGCAAACAGGCAAGCAAACAACCAAGCAAGCAAAAAGTTAATCTTAAATCCCCTCTGAAGGAAATGAATCCTCTGTGTGTGTGTGTGTGTGTACATATTTTGGGAGGGGACATGGTCTCTCACTGAAACCTAAGCCTCATTAATTCAGTTAGACTGGGTGGCCAATGATCCTCAGGGATCTTCTCAGCCTCTCCGCAGACAGTACTACAGGCTTCTCTATGTGGGTGTTGGAGATAAAATTCAGGTGTTCGAATGCATTTTGACAAATAAACCATTTTCCCAGCACCTCCTCCCCATGAATCAATTAATACACAAAAGATGCTTCCTATTTAAAAAAAAAAAAAAACAACCTAGATTGAGCTAAGCTAAATGAATTAACAACCCCCTCCTTTTATTGCTCAGTCAATAAAGCTCTATGTCGGGAGTGGTACAAGGACTCTCATGGAGTAAATTATCTCCAGGCCGCTTACAATACCTAATGCAATGTCAGCGCTACACAACACTGTTAGGGTATGACTAAACAGGTCTACATGTGTTTGGTATAAATGTATTATTACTCCCTTGAGTATTTTTTAGACATGAATAGTTGAATGCATAGATGAAGAGGGCCAACTAAACAGAATGCATTCATTTTCACAAATAAAATATTGAACAGGAATACATTTGTCCTGATCTCCCTATATACTAACATAATAATGGGTAAAATTAATACACCACAAAACCTGAACTGGCTAAGGCAAGCAGGAGAGGCAATGTAACAAAACAAACAAACAAACAAACAAACAAAAGCCCAATGTTGTATCCTGACTCTGGTACTACTCTGAGATTGTGAGCAAATTACTTAACCTATTTGTAACTTAAGTTTCTCACTAACATCAACTGTGTTCACAGGAAACAATTATATAGATAGAGTACCTACGATAGTGAATAGAATGATAAAAATGTTCAGTAAGTAACTATTATTGCTATTGTAACAATGAATCATACTTTTTTTTGATGAATTACATGTTATAGAAAATAATATTTTAATAGACTATCTACTTAATTTTCAACAGTTATTTGGGTTTCACACTGATACTTAAGAGAAAATATCCTGGTTGGGAGTTGCTACAACAAATAAAAGAACCAAGATGGGGCTGGAGAGATAGCTCAGTGGTTAGGAGCACTTGCTATTCTTGCAGAGATCCTGGTTCAGTTCCTAGTTACATGATGGCTCACAATGGTCTGTAGGTCCACCTGCAAAGTGCCCTCCTCTCTGGCACTGCAAACACATGCTGTGCATACATATATGTAAGTAAAACACTCCTACACATAAAACAGAATCTTAAAAAGAACCAAGCTGAAAAGAGAACTGTAGCTCTGTGGGGATTGGCGTGCAGAGCCTACGGTTATATGCATGCTAAACAGACTCTCTACCACTGAGCTAAACCAGCACAGTGCCCTACTGTTCCTAATGAGTTGAATTCTTGCCTTGTCTTTCTCCACTGGAGTAAACAGTTAGAATATTCCTTCCCATGTTTATCACTCCATAACACTTCAATAATTTCTCTGCTTCTGTTTGGAGGATAGCTATAGGTAAACCTTGGAGGTGAAGACAAGTATTCCAATCTTATTCTTGTCAAAGTCAACACATGTTTTTCAGATAGACATGCACCTCCTCCAACTGAACGTTCTGTGTGCTTTTCTCCCTAGCAGAGATGTGTCTGTGTAATGTTTCCTTTTTGACTCGAAATACAAGTTTAAAATGGTAAGCCATTCCAAATACAAAGTTCAATATTGAAAACAAAAAAAATACATTAAAAAAAATACACCTCAAATTTTTCACAAGAAAATTATTTCATATTTACTGAGGATGTTAGATTCATTAGACTTTGTTCATCTAATTAGTACCACAGAAAAACTCAAAGATAATTATTAGTCTCAAAATCTAAAAGGAATTGCTGTCTCATTTCTTTTTGTTATATAAAGTACTTAGCAAGCCAATTAAATTTATATTTCAGAATTTTTCTATAGCAATTTTATTTTGAAAATAAATTAATATAAAGCTCATTTATTATGCTGAAACCAATTATGGAAACATACTCCAGCTCTCAACTGTTAATTTATTTTTACCTATTTTAAGGGAGCTTTAAGGTTCCAAAGAAAAATTAGCAGCACATAAATATTTAAAAGTACATTCCTGTTGCCTATAAATACTAGCAAATTATGGAAGCCACAAAGTACCAACTCTTCTGCTTTTCCCAATCATCCATTTCTAACTAAATGACTTGGGTAGTTAAATCACGTGAGATATCTGTTAGCAGCTAGAGAATCTACAGGCTTAAGGAAAACCTGGTCTTACAGATTTTCACTTATACCTGTAGAAAATCTTAACCTTAAATTGCTGGGTCCTTTCCTTTTCATTCTAGATAGAGCTTTAAAAACATCTATTTTATGACTCTATGAACAATTAATATTCTTTTAAGCACTAAACTACATATTTTCTAAATATCTAAGTTCAATATAATCAACCCAAAACTTTACAACATAAACTCCACAAATACTTAAGTATTAATATAAGCATTTTTCAATGTTTAATGAAAATCATGCTTCTTGCTGGAGAGAAGGCTCAGCGGTTAAGAGCACTGACTGCTCTTCCAGATGACATGAGTTCAATTCCCAGCAACTACATGGTGGCTCACAACCATCTGCAATGGGGATCCAATAACCTCTTCTGGTGTGTCTGAAAACAGTGACAGTGTACTCACATACATAAAATAAATAAATAAATCTTTAAAAGCAAAAGCAAAAACAAAAAACAAAAAAACAAAAAACAACCATGCTTCTAAGCTATCACACTATCCTAACTGCTTTACGCACTCAACACAAAAAGTCATAAACACTAAATCATAATAATTTTATAATCTCGATGTATATAAGAACCAGGGAGTAACTGTTCAGTTCAGTTTGTGCATTAAATTTTACTCTCATTGTCATTCTACCTTACATTTATCCTATTTATAACAAAATGGTCTTATTTTTAATTATATATATATATATATATATATATATATATATATATATGTGTGTGTGTGTGTGTGTGTGTGTGTGCGCGTGTGTGTGTTAAGGATTTATCTATTTATTTATTTATTTTACTTTACGTATGATCATTTTGTCTGTATGCATGTGTACTATGTGTGTACCTAGGGCCTAGGGACAGAAGGGTGCTGTATCCCTGGAACTGGTAGTTGTTAGCTATCTATAATGTGAGTGCTAAGCATGGGTCCTCTACAAAAGTAATAAGCTCATAAGCACTGAGTGATTACTACTTTTTTTAAAAAAATTATTTATGTATATGAGTGGTCTATCTTCCTGTATGTCTGCACGAAAGAAGAGGGCATCATATTCCATTATAGATGATTATGAACCACTATGTAGTTGCTAGGTATTGAACCTCTGGAAGAATAACCAATGCTCTTAACCTTTGAGTCATCTCGCCAGCCCCCATCTCCTACTTTATATTAAATTACATGTACGTATACTTCTGTATTTAGGTATATACATGTGAACACACAGACCAGAAGAAGGACATGGAGCTGGAGATATAGGTGAGTCTGAGTCACCTGAAGTGGCTGCTGAGAACTGAATTCAGGTCCTCTGCAAGAGCAGTATGTGCTCCTAACTACTAGATCCTGACTCTTTATTGTTTATTTGAGAGGGTCTCTTACTAGCCAAGTTGGCAGGGTTGGCTAGGCAATGAGCCCCAGGGATCCATTTGTCTCCACTCTAGATCTATAATTTTAAGCAATTAACACTTTGCCTGGCCTTTTTTGTTTTAAGATAATGTCTCTCTACATTGGCCTAACTGTCCTGGAACTGACTATGTAGAGCAGGCTGGCCTTGACCTCACAGATATCTACCTGCCTCTGCCTTCCAAGTACTGGTATTAAAGGCATGTGCCACCATGCCTGGTTTGTTTGTTTTTAATTTAAATTTTGTGGATTGAATGGAGGTCCTCCTTCTTGCATGCAAGTATATCACAAAGTAAGCTATCTCCCCAGGTCCCAAGAAAACATTTTCAGTGGCTCCTAAATGGCAGGAAAACAATTTCATATAGTTTGGCCTAAGAGCATAACACCAAAAGGGCAAACTAATTATCATGTACACAATGAATTGCAAATTTCAGAACTACTACAGTTGGTAAAAATAAAGCAAAGTGTATGAATATTTAGACATTAAAACTGTTTTTAAGATTGTAAAGCCCAAAGATTACCCATATTCAACAATAAGATTAACATACAAAGAAGATCAAAACTATTTTTCTCAAACTGCTAATAAATAAAAATAAATATGCTATGATCAATCTAGGTCTGGTGTCTATAAAAAGCCTTAATTAAGGGGGTGTTATTATAATAGAAATATGTTACTAGCCACATTCTCAGTAATAAAAGTAAGGAAAAGATCTTTACTAATTAAAAAATCTTCACTCAGGCTGGAGAGAAGGCTCAGCATGGAAAAGCACTTACTACCTAAGTCTAAGACCTAAGTCAATCCCCAGGACCTGATACTCCTGAGAATTGATTCCTGAGCCCAGGGTATTTGTGTGTACAAATAAACAAACGTAATGGTTTTAAAAAGCATTCACTCAATCGCAGTATTCTTCCTCACAGCCCGACAAACGCATGTCAGAAATGAGAGTGCTTACTTCTTCTTCTAGCTCGTTCACTTCACTTTCATTTCCAGACTGTTCCTCTGTTTCAGCTCCTCCTTCTTCCTCTTCTTCATCCTCTTCAAGATTTTCCCCTTCTGTCATAGAATCTTTGGACTCTTTGTCATTTACTAGGCCTTGACAGGAGGACAGAGTGGGAAAAAATACATTTAGAAAGATAAATGTTATACTATGGTTTTTCTATCACTTCACTTAAAAAGTATGAAGTAACTTAACAGCCATTTTATAAGAACAATAAATGATCATAATTGAAAGTAATTGTGAGAAACATGAAAACAAATATACCTTTCTTATCCACTAGACTATAAAAAAGAAAAATAATATGTATGCACACCTTTTTCCCTTTTCTTATAGCTCCAAATACTGAAAAGATTATCCTGTTTAAACTCAATCTCAGATGAATAAAGACAAAAGAGAGCCACATAAAAAAGTTCAGTCTTAGGCACACATAAACTGACCTGTGCCATATTCTACAAATATCTCAACACTCTCTAAAACACAAAATAAACATATAAAAATCATATCACTTTAGTGGAGAAATTACATCTGGCTATCAATCTGAATGCACAGCTGTGTTCTACAGTTTAATTTTTTCTTCAGTAACTGTTTTCTTCCATGGGGAACTTGCTGCTCAAATCTTTCCCTTCCCATGGCACCTACGGTTCACTGTGCAGCTCTTCCTCACATTGGATTAATTTCAACCTACTCGCTCTACTTTAAAGACACACAAAACATAGGCCAACCTATTTCTCAACTCTTTCCTACAAATTGCATAGAATTTGTCTTTAGATGTTGTTCATCCAATATCCTTCTCTCTCTCTCTCTCTCTCTCTCTCTCTCTCTCTCTCTCTCTCTCTCTCTCTCTCTCTCTCTCTCTCTCTTTCCGGTTTTTCGAGACAGGGTTTCTCTGTGTAGCCCTGGCTGTCCTGGAACTCACTCGGTAGACCAAGCTGGCCTCGAACTCAGAAATCCGCCTGCCTCTGCCTCCCAAGTGCTGGGATTAAAGGCGTGTGCCACCACCGCCCGGCTCCAATATCCTTCTCAATGAAGTATCCTTGAACATGTCTCTTGAAATGTCACCTGACCTTCCTATCTCGTATAAGTCTACTGATTGCCTGGTCCGGAAGCACATGAACCTCTTTACAGTTGATGCTATTATTATTATCAGTTTTTTAAAATAATTTAAAACCAGTTTGTTAATTCTTTTCTAATAATTTCATAAATGTTGTAAGACCATTAAGGACAAAGAACTTAGTTTCAAATTTAGCAAAGGCTATAAATTGATAAGTAGACAGTAGGTTTAGTAAATCAGTACTAGTTATTCACAGAATTTTAGTAAACTACAGGAAGAATTACTGATAATATGTATTAATCCTTTCACTTTATAAATAGTGAATGTCAGAGTTTGAATAACCAGACAAATCTGTAACAACAAAAATTTACTCTAGTGCTCTAAGTCCTAGGGAGCTGGTGAAATTACAGAAGTACAGAGCAATTAAAGTACTATTTTCAGTTTGAGGGAAGAAGAGTACAGATGGAGGACACTCAGAACTAGCTGTTTTAATAGGGAAATTGATATTGAAGAAAAGCAGATGGTGTTGCAGGTTATGTCTCGTTAATCTAAGTATTTACTTATTGTTTACTGGCTTTCATATATAAAAGGAGCAGATCTTATATATGTATATGTTTAGTTGAATTTTAAACTATTTATTTATTTGCTTGTATGTGTGTATATGTATATTGAATGTGTATCATGCCATAGCATAAGTGTGGAAGTCAGAGAACAATCTGCAGGAGTCAGTCCTCTCCTACTGTGTGGGTTCCAAAACCCACAGTCAGGTTTGTACCTGCTGAACTATCTTAGAGACCTCTAACTGGATTTTAAAAACAAAATATTTGACTGATAATTATCAAAGGCAAACAACGCAAAGCCAGGAGTTTACAATCTAAATGTTAGCCAATAAACATAACAACCCAATGATGTGATATGAAATGTTATTACACCACTATCCTCTCTACTTTCAATATGCATCATTAAGAAAACTATGTAAGCAACTGTTCTGATACTCATGATTCCAATGTATCAGGAAAATAATATTATTCTAACATATTTTCATTTGGACCACAACAAAGCTTTAAAACCAGTTTGTAAGCACTGCCTTTTGCAATTTGCTTTACTATGCAAGAATGATCAAACTATGGATGAATACCTAGGAAACTGTCAATGTAAACAATGTATATGAAACATAGAAAGGGCTATGGGTAACAAAATGTAAAATATAGACAAAACACAGAATATTAAAATGTTAGAAGTGCATATGGGAATAAAATAAAAGCCATTTCTTCTTTAACGTAAACTGCTGGATGATTCAGCTTCCTGTTCACCAGGAGCAGCCAGAGCTACACCACCTCTGTTTCCAGAGATTCAGGAGAGCTTAACATGTCTTCCACACACTTGGAAGTCATAAGGGCATGTGATGGTTTGTCCTGTCTTATACATTAGCTGCTGCTTTAATTTGAACTTTGTTTGTCACATGAAAATATCACCTCCATCATTCTGGCAAACAAACCATATTCAACAAAACTCTACATTCTTGGTCTACATATGCCACGTTCATTTTACCTAACCTTAAGGATACCATTCTATCAGTTTGCTTGTACACTTCATACAAAAGTGGTAATAACCTGGCAAGGAAATCATTTTCTTTTCATCTCAAATTGTATAAAATATGTATATTTTATGGGGATTTGTTTATTTTGTAGGTTTGTTGTTTTGTTTTTCTGAGACAGAGTCTCCCTTAATAATCACACTGGCCTTTGACTCTTTGCCTCTGCCTTCCAAGTGCTGAGATTATAGGTGTCTGCACTGTACCACATATGGGGAAATTTCAAACAACCAGATTTGTTATTTTTGGATGCATTCTTCTGCAAACTTAAAATTTGGAAACACGAGTACTAGATCATTTAAAGCCTTTTAAAAGTAAATATTCAACCCATTTGGTTCACTGACTTAATTTTTAAGAGTACTTATTCATTATGTGCTAAATAGCCTCGAATTTAATTAGAACTACTTTTGGACTTAATAGTTTTTGGTTTGCTTAAAATTTAAGAAATATACTCTTTTGCTTTAGAATATATTTATTCATATGACTATCTTATTTTTACTTCTCTCATTTCTGTTCTTCGTTGTATTACCTGGAGCCCCCAAAACAAAAATTGGATAATCTTGGCCTTATTTATAGTTTAAAGAAAAATGTCTTAACCTATATATTCTATCTACCTAAAGATTTAAAAATCACTTTAAAAAGTAGTACAATGGTATAAACCTTAAGAGTCAAACAACAGAATTAAGCATGGCACATCCAAACAAAGGAATACAATATGTTAAAACAAACAAACAAAAAACCCAGATTTTTAAAAAGTCCAGTTACAAAACTACAAAAGCATGAAAAGTTAAAAAAAAAACCATCACAAATGATATTAACATATCACTCTTTCTAACTGTGGTCTTCTTTATAATTCTCAGGATTACTGTCATAAACATAATCTATATTAATACTATAAACGGCTTAAGACAGTAAAACATAATTTTAGTATTTTCCATTAGCTTCACTTTGCACTGGATACTATAAAATTAAAATGAGAAGTCCCCAGGTGCTTGAAGACAATGGCAAATGCTGCATGATACTATGCTTTATCAACAGGAAGTTTACTTAAAATACATACTCTGCAAACAACCTCTTCCTTTTATCTAACCTCTAAAACCAGGAGGAAAATGGATACTGATTTTAAGAGCTACAATCTTTATAGTTTCAAGCCATAACAATGACTCATTTTTCCTTCTTCATGTTCCTCATAAATAGTTCAATGTCTTTGATTTACAACAAGACAAAGGAATCTTGTTTCTTCTTCCTTATGCCCCTATTTGAAGTTGTACCATTTATGAGAATTTCTGGACCCTAGACTACATCTTAACAATTTCAAAAGATACAAAAACATGATAATTCTTTGTGTGAAGTGATTTATTTAATTAGAAATCTGAAAAGAAAAAGAAACTGGGAAACCTGGGTCAAGGCTGAAGAGCCCTAATTCACCCTGATCCTTGTGAAGTGAACAGGAAGGGACACATCAGTACTTGCACAATCAGTGCAGAGATTTGAACAGGCAAACACAAGCATAGTCTTCAATGGCGGGTTTACCTTGGAGATGGCAAACATCAATATTCTGGATGCTTTGGGGTAGGGAAGGGACTGTCATTTATACCTTCACTTCAAACTGGTTCTTTCAGACAAGCAATGTAATAAAGCAATACTCTAAATGTAACTGAAGGAAGGATGCATATGAACACACCAAGTACTAATGAGAAAAAAAAATAACTTTACCAACTCTGAGAAGATAATGATTTTGAAAATACTACAATAAAACATACTAACTAGGTTGGTATGACTTGACCTTGTACTTGTTAGCTGTTGACCAAACTAGTAAACTGTTATATTCCACAGAGGGTGATGTTCAGAGGCTAAGTCTTCTGGAACCACCTCAGAAAGCTAAAAAGCATTGTCCACAAAATCTTCAAGCAGCACATTTTCTCTAGACCCAGAAAAAGAGCCAGCTCCACTAGTGAATGAGATCTGAAAATTGGCAGAGTTGTTCCAAATTTTCAACAGGTACTCCCTTCTATACTTCAAAGTCTGTGTTCTCAGGAATAATACCAGCTGAAAATATGCTATATATGTGAGACACTTTCATCCAAAGGTTTGCCCAGACATCAGAGTCTAAAAGGAAGAGCAGCTGACAAGACTGCATCTTTTCCTCACTGTCACTTGCTTTAAGTCCTGTCTGAACATTTTATTTCACTTTAGTGAAGCCAACCAGATCACACCTAACACTAACTACTATTCAGTACTCAATATCAAAGATACAAAGTATGCAAATGCAAAACTCTGACTGACAACATTATAAAATAGATTCTAGAGATAATCTGACCAAATCCCCTTCATTTTCTCTCTGTAATAAATTGCTTACCTAGTTTTATTAAGAATTCTCGTTCCAAGTCTTGTACCTGCCTGATGGATTCTTCCAGAGAATTACAGAGTTTGATCTTTGGTCTTAGCAGCTCTAGTGTGTCACTGATCATGTAATCTATATCAATAGGAAATGGATGCTCTTTTGTCCAAACCTCCAAACTTTTCTTCCACCAAACATAACGCTGATAACAAATAAAAAAATAAATTTAGCTATAAGAAATTAATAACAAAAAATTAAAATAGTAAGTTGTATTGTGATGTTACCTAGTTATAATAACTAAGATAAAAGGTTGAACAAGAAACCTATAATTTTATTAATGAACAGCAGCAATGATTCTAATTCCAATTATTTTCTCCTATTTATATAATTTTTGAACCAGTTGTTGAGTTTAGTCTAAAAGATTTGTTTATTCTGGCTGTCATAGGTTAAAAAAAAAAAAAAAGAAGAAGACATGGAAAAAGTATAAACAGAATGTCAAGCACATTTTAGGATTACTACAAACAAAGTTGACACATTTAACTTTATAAGAGTATATTTGATGCCTTAGTTTTGATAAATTGTCATTATTTTCCTATGCTACTTGCTTTAAAAAAAGTTCTATTAAAGTATTTAAAAATGAACCCAAAGAAATAAATAGAAACATATATAATCATAAAAAAAAAAAAAAAAAATGAACCCTCCTCCACTTTTTTTGGAGACAAGATTTTTCTTTGTAGCCCTGGTTGTCCTAGAACTCAGAGATCTGCCTGCCTCTTCCTCCTGAGTGCTGGGACTAAAGGCATGTACCACCACTCCTGGCGAGGATAAAACTTTTTGAAAAATATATAAATAAACTATAAACATTTACTATCTCTGCTACACATTTCTGTCAAATTAGTTTGGAAAACATCTTTGTTGATTTTTGATCCTAAGTATTTCTCAGAGATTCTTTTCTCTGAGGATGGAATAGCAGGCATCAAATAAGAAATTCCACTTTGGATATTAATATTCTTTGGAGCAAAACTCAGGTATTTAATATAAACATCTCCAGTTTAAGCAAGTCTTACATACAACAGGGACTATGACCTTCAAACCTGCAAACTCCTTTCCTCATTTCTTGTTCATAAATGTATAAGATAAGGCAGTAGGGACAGAAGTATGAGAAAGTTAAAATGCAACTCCCCAACATTATTTACTCCTACTTTAATCCCAGCCACTATGTGAATGTATTTCTGGTGCCTCAAGTTATAATACCAAACCTCCCTTTTATCAAGAGGTAAACTGTGATAGCTGTGGCTGTGTATAATCAAATACTATTGAGGTATTTTACTCAGCAGCATCTTAAGCACTTGATGATAAGCTGTCCTTTCTAGTCAGGACTTACTGTGTTGTATTATACAGGGAATAGTGACTGAGGAACGTGTAAGCAACCTAGAAGTTAACTTTTGTGATACAAACCTTATAGACATTGTATGATTATCCCTGTATTTGTACTGAATTTAATTTACCTCATACTTATTCTAAATCACAATATGGAATAAAGAAAAATATGAAAAGCACAACCCAAGAGTTTACTAATAATAAATACATTTGCTTTCTACATTATATATGTTAATGTGAACTGCTATTTCTCTAAGGTAGGCAAGTAAACAATGAATAATTAGATAAATTGGATCTTTTAGAAACAAGCATTTTGGGCATAAAATAAAACAGACACGAGAGAAGAATGTTATCAAATCACAAGTAGCTGGTTGTGGCAGGTTATGATCCTAGCACTTGGGAAGAAGGGACAGGAGGTCAAGAATTCAAGGCCAGCCTGGGTACATGGTAACATACAAACCACACCAAACAAAACAAACAAAAAAAAAATCCCACAGGTTTTTACTTTAATTAAAAAATTATTGTATCAAATACCATAATCTGTAAATTATTGTGCCAAATTCACAATCTATATACTTCTCAAAATCAGCAACCTATCATTATCAATGATAAGCTGCAAAAAAATTAGTGTTTGTTTTATATATGAATCCATCACACAATTTAAGGTCTCTACAGTAAGTTACCCAACTGTGAACATACATAAACGATATATAATTTCTTTGCTAAAATTTCTGTTACATATGCATTCAGTAATATAAAATTGTATACTGTGCTTTCATACCTGAAAATATACAAGGAAGCAGTCAAGTTTTCTTTTACTGGATCCTCTGTCAAAGTATTGGCCACAGGTATCCAAAATAGTGCATACTAGTCTAATTCTAAACAGATGCTCAGGAGGGTCCAGGGAACTTGGAGATCCATCAGGGTTGACACCAAATGAAGTAAAAGAATAAAGAGTTCTGAAAATAACAGCCGATTCGACCATTCTGTAATTATAAAGTTCTCCTAAGAACTTGGCACTACTGATACGTCTCTGGTTAAATTTAGGTTGATTAACCTGAAAAACAAAACAAAAAACACCCCACAGGTTTTCACTGAAGAGTAGCAATAAAACTGGAAGGGTTAATTCTAACATAAGAGTACCAACTATTCAAAGAACATCTGTCAGAGAAATAATGATAGCTTCTATATTTCTTTTCTAATAATGTGGCTATATCTAAATAGCCTGTAATTTTCTAAGAAATGGTTATCTTTAAAATGCCTTAATAAAAAGAACATGTTAGATATTAAGTTAAATATTAAGCTATCATTAAATGAGCTTTTTCTAAATAGTTACAATGTAAGTCTTCCTATCAGCCCACCTAAGCTATTTTCTTTGTAACCTATAAATCAAGAAACATTAAGTAGCTAGTTATATAACATTCATATTAAAAGGAAAGTACTTAAAGATAATTTCTCTAATTCTCAAATATTTATAATTAGTAAGCTTATAGTTTCCTGTAAGTTAAGTCTCAATGATAACCTAGAAATAATAACAATTTAGTATAATCTCACAAAATAAACTTAAAACAGCTTCAGAAAAAGAATAAAAAAACCATACTAATGATTTGTTTGAGGTTGCAGCAGAAAATTTAATATATAAGTTTACTCATAAGTAGCTCCCAAGAAGCTGCGAATGATTTAATATAAGAAAGGAACAGGTTTTTGTTGTTTTTAAAGACAGAGTTTCTCTATAACCTTGGCTGTTCTGGAACTCTCTCTGTAGATCAGGCTGGCCACAAATTTACAGAGATCTGCTTGCCTTTGCCTCCTTACTGCTGGGATTAAACGTGTGTACCACTACTGCCCAGCTCAAATTAATATTTTTCAATAGTAGGATTTGAAGACTTTTATGTTCTCCACAAACTCTAATGGGTGTAACTATAAAGGAAATCTGTTACCTCCATTCCCAATCGAATATCTTCGAGTACTCCATCCACAACGTGGATCCCAACATCCTCCTGGTAGAGCACTAGCCCTGCTAGGAGGTTTGCCACACAGTGAATACTATTGTATTTCACATTCCAGATGTTTATCATACAACAAATAACATAATCTTTCACTTCTTGGTCCTGCCAGGGCAACTTTCGCATCTGTCTCAAAACCTACATGAAAAAAAAAATGTTTAAATAATTAAGATAAGCATGCATAATAATCCAGAAACTCTAGTCCTATTACTGTGCAGAGACATAAAAATTTTTAAATCTGAAACACTTTAGTAGGCTTTTATTGGTTTTCTTACATTACAAAGAAGTAAAATGAGATTTATTAATTATGAAAATTTATTATTATTCTCTAGATCTTTCCATAATTTCTACAGTATTTCCCAAAAATGTCCTACAGTATTTGGGTCTTAAAAGAGTCAAATGAGAGCTGATGAGATGGCTCAGTAGGTAATTACATAGCACATACACACATAAAGAAATATACAGAGTATAATACAAAAAAACAAACAGTACATAGTCAAAGACTAAGCTCACTGAAAGAAAAAAAGCCACGGTTTGCCAAAATTAGTATTATGATTTGACATAAATAATCTCACTTAAAGTCTATTTCTAACAAATAAACCCATGTTCAGAAACAGAATAGACGGCTGAGAAATAAACTGCACAATCAGAGTCACCTAATCTTTGACAAAAACAAGCAGTGGAAAACAACCAAACAAGACAGCCTTGCCAGCAAGTCATACTGGAAAACTGGCTATCCATAAGGGGAAAAAATGAAACTAGATCTATTCCTCTCCCTTCAGAAAAATCAATTCAAATGGATCAGACCTTAATGCAAGACCTGAAACTCTGAAAGTGCCAGAGGACAACAGAAGAAACATGTCAGGTACAGGAAAGGTCTCTTCAAAGAACTTAAAAAAAATAATTCTGAAAATTAACAAAGGAGTTGGTAAGACATTAAAAGGCTTCTGCACAGAAAAAAAAAAAAATCACCAGAGTGAAGAGATACAGAGAATGGAAATGAATTATTATTATTGTTTAGTTAAATACTGGCAATAAATACGTAAAAAAGTGTCCAAAATCCTAAGCTATTGAAGAAAGGCAAGAGTCCATGTCACCACAATCATAATGGCTATCAACAAGAAAACAAACACCAATCAATTCTGATACAATGTGGGAAGAACCAGTGGTGGTGGCACATCTCTTTAATCACAACACTCAGGAGGCAGAAGCAGGTGGATCTGTGGGTTCAAGGCCAGCGTGGCCTACAAAGTGAGTTCCAGGACAGTCGGGGCTATATATGTATATAGAAAGACCCTGTCTCCAAAAAAGAGGGGTTGAGGGAAAGAAGAGAAAGAAAAGGAAGAGAGGAAGAGGAGGAAGAGGAAGAGGAAGAAGAGGAAGAAGAAGAGAACCTGGCATCAGAACTGGTAAGAATATTAACTAGTATAGCTACTATGAAAGTCAGTGTGGATATTTTTCAAGAAAGCTAATTGCCATACCATATGACAAACCATAGCACTCTGGGTATTCTAACTCACTGTACCATAGATACCTGAACATCTATGTTTACTAGTACATTTTAAAAAAATAGTTAAGTTATGAGAATCAATAAAGATGCCCACCAACAGAGGATGAATAAAGAAAACATGGTACACAATGGAATATTACTCAGCTGTAAAGAAAAATGAAATTATGAGACTTATAGGAAAATAGAGCTACATAACATTATGTTAAGCAAGATAAGTCATGCTCAGATATGTTTCACATGTTCTCTCTCACAAGGGCTCTAAATTTAAATTTATGTATATGTGTGTGTGTGTGTGTGTGTGTGTGTATGTGTGTATTTGTAAGATACGAAGTACAAAGAAAGCTTGGGGACAAAGAGATACAACGAAGGGGGGGGGGCAGGGAAGGTGAACTAAAGAGGATAAAGGAATCCATGTGCTATGACACAGAGTGAGGGCAGGCAGAGTGCAGAGGGCAACAAGAGGAGGGTATCAGAGAGGGAAGGGGGAGGGAAAGTGTAATGACACATTATGTATGAGAAAGTGACACTCACTATTTGGTAACTTAAAAAAGATTAAAAATTGAGTGGGAGTGTTTGATACCCCCAAAGCCCACATAAAAAGCCCAGCATGACTACACACTCCTATAATTCCAATGCTGGAGAGGCAAGAACAGGAAGCTCCCTGAAGTTTGCTGGCAAGTGAGGACAGCTGAATTTGTGAATTCTAGGTTAAGCAAAAGAAAAACACCTGAATGACACTAACTTTTAGGCCTTTATAAATACATGTACATGCACACACACAAACCTGTATATATGCACACGCATACACACAAATAAATGTTCTAAGTCACTTAAGACGGAGGACAACCTAAGTTTTCTTGTGTGTAAAATGGGAAATAATAAGTACTTAAGACTTATTTCCTACTTCACAGTATGGCTCAAACAAGCTAAACTATGTGCAGTGCTTACTACAGTGACTGGTAAAACAAAAGCGCTCCGTGTGTCAGCTGTACTCTCTCACACTTTCTTACAAGTCCAATAATCAACAAAGCCTGCCCTGAGAACAGACTCTTTCTACTTCTGTTATGAAGAAAAACAGATATTTCTGGCAGACTGTGAAATTGTCCTTTCATGTGTCCCGCTTTCTAGAACCATCTTTCAAGCTCTAAGCCTGCTCTCCCCTAGCACTCTCATTGGATATGCCATCGCCATCACTACAGGCGCTTTCAGTGCTTTCCATACATTTACTCCTCCCTAAAACTGCTTTAAACAATCCTGAAAACAGCATCCCTTTTCACGGGTACACTGTCACTCCTTGTCACAGAAACCTATAAAGCTAACAAGGGAACATTCTGTCTACTGTCTTAAAGGTGGAATTTTTAACAAGATAACCAGAATAACTAAGATAAGTCAGTGGTTTTCAGCCTTTTCTGAAAAATCATCCTGTTGTGATCCTTTCCAGAAGAATAGAAATAGATATCCAAAATTATAAATTGCAGAGGAATCATGAACCTGTTCCCTGTCTAGCATGCATAAGGCCCAGGCTATCCCGAACACCCCTGCAAACACCAAAAATAAAACCATAAAAAGAATAATAATAAAAAAGATAAAAATAAGTTTTAAATATGTATAGCATTACAATTAAAATGAGAAGTGAAACATTATAATGATAAAAAGTTATAAAAAATGCAAAATACACATCTCTAAAATTCTGTAGCATCCAACCCATGAACGTCTTCTTAGGATAATTTGAACAATATCATTCCTAATGAACGCAGATCTACCCCTATCTGTCCTGGAATGCATGATGGCAGCACCATCACCAACCTCAAAGAGACCATTACTAGATCTGATTCAGATTTTACCTTCTCCGTGGTGACCTTAGAGAGATCCTTGTACAAAAGTTTGCGGACATACTCCTGAAGAGGAGGACGTTTCTTTCTCACTGTCTTTTCAGCTGGTGGAGGGTTGCAGTAATAATATGCATTCTCTACCATTGTGACATATCGTGCATCAAGATGCATTGCTTGTTTCTTTCTCATCATTTGCTCCTAAAAGAAAATGTCTAGATTAACCAAAACATTCGACAATGTATGCAGAAAGACACTTACCTACTCTGGAAAGCAATAGCATAGAAGCTGAGCAACACTAAGTTCTAAGACCTTGCGAGTTAATAGTTTCCTGTCTGTGGAGACATTCCTGATTAAATGGTGCAATACTGGATGGCATCAACTCTAAGAAGGAATTATTACCACTTTCAAACAGAACAGCTCAAGTCAGAGTTCTACCTTTATTTGATTCTTATTCCTTAATTTTACTTACACATTTGAGCCTTGTGCTCCTTAGGGTTAAGAGAGGCTGGAATAGTTATAAATCAAGTCACTTTTGTAGTAGTACTTTTTGACTATTTTATGGGGTATGACCTAAGGCCATTAGTCATAAACTAACACATTCTAAAAATTGTAGTAGCACAACAGTTTACATCCTAAGAAGTTAAATGATCCCCTCTGCTCCATCTTTTCTTTTTAGTCTTGAATCTTACCACTGAAAACAGAAGTTAACTAGAGAGTTCTAGAATGAATGCATTTTGGCTTCACTTGATGGGCATCACATGAATAATTTCTGCTAAGAAATCACACAAATCCATGTGTCTTCATTTCAAATCTCACCAGTAAATTACTCAGCCTCAGAACTAGGCTATAAAATAAGATACGTAAATGTCACAACCAAGATATGTATAGTGGGCTTGATTGCATAATCTACTTAACTAAGTACCTTAGTGTCTCATTGCTGTGAAGAGACACCACAACCAAGGCAATTTTATAAGGAACAATATTTAAATGGAACTGGCTTACAGGTTCATAGGTTCAGTACGCTATTATAAAAGTGGGAGCATGGCAGTGTCTAGGCTTGTTCTAAAGGCAAATAAGAGAAGACTGGCTACCAGGCAGCTAGGAGGAGGGTCTCAAAGCTCACTCGCACAGTGACACACTTCCTCCAACAAGGCCATACCACCTAATAGTGCCTCTCCCTGGGCCAAGAATATTCAAACCACCATTCACTACTCCTTAGTCCCCATAGGCTTGATCAAACACATGAGTCTACTGGAACCTCACCTAGTCATAGTATAATAAAAAATACATTTAGTCCAACTTCAAAAGTCCCCATAGTCTATAACAGTCTCAACAATGTTAAAATCCAAAGTTAAACGTCTCTTTTGAGATTCATCCAGTCACTTAACTGTAATCCCCTATAAAATCAAAATCAAAAAACAGATCATGTATCTCCAATATCACAGGGCATATATTACTATTCTAAAATGTCATAGTGAGGAAATACTGGACCAAAGCAAAACGAAAAACTGGGCGAACTCCAAACTGTGCATCTCTGTGTCTGATAAAAAAGCTTTATCTTCAGTTCTCCAAATCCTTTCATATTTGTTGATAGTAACAAAATTCTTTCTTTTGGGCTGGTTCCATTCCCTGTTAGCAGCTTTCCTCAGCAGGCAGCCCACAGTCCTGACATCTCTAACATCTTAGGGTTTCCAAGGCAATTTCAACTTTACAGCTTCTTGTTCTATCGTCTGAGATCCACACATGATCTTCTGGGATCTTTCAAAGGGCTTAGGTAACTTCTTCAGCTCTTTCCTCTACAGCAATCTAGGCTCTGGTTGACTGCACTTCACTGTTGTTGTTCTTGGTGATCATCCTGTAACACTGGAATCTCTAATTTGCTGGAGTCTTCTGCTGCAACTAAGCTTCACCAATAGCTTCTCAGACTCTTTTTATGACGTCAAGCCTCATATTCTTTGCATGACCCTTCAGTCCTGGGCCCTCAACTGGAACTGAGGCTGCACCTTCAACAATGGCCTTCCATGGCCTCTCACAGTGTCGAGCCTCAGCTGCTCTTCATGACCCCTTCATGCCTTCAAGATCAGTAGCACCTGGGTAATTCTTCCACAATTACCAAGTACAGCTGCAGCATGAGGTACAAACTTGGCTATCTCTGGTACATGGCTTCTTTGTGCTCTCAGAAAACAATTCCCAGAAGATTTCACTTCAGTGATGATGAAATCACTTTATCACCTCTAATTTCTTAGTTCCAGCTAACCAGCATCAATTGTGCCAGCAGTCCCTTCTATTCTTGACTCTAAAGCCAGAGCCACATGGCCAAAGCTGCCTAAGTTCTGCTGCTTGGTGTGGATGAAACATGACCCCCTTGTTCTATTACATTATCACCAGCTTTTCATTTCCCAACTCCTTCAGTGTCTTAGCTTGGCTGTCCTGGAACTTGCTCTGTAGACTGACCTTGAACTCAGAGATCTACATGGCTATCTCCTGAATGCTGGGATTAAAGACATGTACCAATACACCTCAACTTACTCTGTACCAGGCTGGCCTTGAACTCAGAGACTTGCCTGCCCCTTTTTCCTAAAATTAAAAGCATGTATTATCATGCTTTTCGTGGCCACTATTCCTCAAGATCCAGATCAAAAGCCTGTGTCCTCCATTTCTGGATTGTAGTTCATTCCATATTAAAAATCCAAATGAGAACAATAATCAGGTAATAACACCTATCATGGCATAATTATTATCTTGTTCAACTGCAAAAGCATAAACAATAAGTTTAGCTGGACAGGATCTTGACTCAAAGTCACCACTCCCTTAATCTGTTTATCTCCTTGAACACAGGAATCAGCTCCATTTCATTTCCTGGTGTCCTTTTATTACTAGAATCATACATTTTGTACTTTTCCTTTCTAAGCTTGCTCCTTTTCATCAAAACACTCTCCATGAGAGTGAACCTTTGTAACCACACAATAGAATTTATATCAAGCTGTTTTGATATAAATTTTCCTTTGCTAATGCAATTAGTTTAAATCTTTTCGTTTTAGCCTCAGCAGACTCTTCGGACAAAAGCAAAAAGCAGCCATATTTGTCACTAAAATATCACAAGAATAGGCACTAGGAGACATAATAAAATTCTTCTCCTCTGAAACCAGTACTAGAGCCAGACCTCCACAGTTCAAATCACCCTCAGCACCAATGTCTTCCATATTCCTACTAGGATGGCCCACTAAGCCTCACTTAAAGAATTCTACTGCTTTTCAAATCCAAAGTCCCCAAATCCATTCATCCAAACAAAAGCATGGTCAGGCCTATCACAAGAATACCCAACTCTTGGTACCAACTTCTGGCTTAGGATTTCATTGCTTTGAAGAGACACCATGACCACAGCAACTTTTGTAAGGGACATCATTTAATTGGGGCTGGCTTAAAGGTTAAGAGGTTCAGTCAATTATCATCAAGATAGGAGCATGGCAGCATCCAGGCGGGCATGGTAATGGAAGAGTGAAGAGTTCTACATCTTATTCCGAAAGCAAACAAGAGAAGTCTGGCTTTCAGGCAGCTAGAAGAATCTCAAAGCCCACACCTACAATGACACACTTCCTCCAGTAAGGCCATACCTCCTAATAGTGCCACTCCCTGGGCCAAGCATATTCAAACCACCACACTAAATATTCTCTAAATAATTGGAAAAGAGGATTTGTAATAACAATACTGACACAATGATAGTGCCTAAACGTTCCTAAAGCAGAGCTCTCTCTAACCTGGTAACTCCTCCTATACATGCTCTCTGTTTTTACACCAAAGTCTGCAAGCAGGTGCTTAGATATCAATAAATATAACAATGCTTAATAAACTTGATGGCCATTTCAAAATCATAGTCAGCTAAACATCTCTTCTAAATTAAAATTTTAAGATTATATTTTATGATTTTTTTCAATAATCTTTCAAATCTATTTATTTTAAAATTATGTGTATATGGATTTGCACATATACATATATGTGTATGGCTATAAAGGTTGGAAGAAGATGTCAGACTTCCTGCAGCTGGAGTTACAGGGGGCTGTGAGTCAGCTAAATATGAACCACTACACCACCTTTCCAGTCCCACTTTACAACTTTTTATTATAAAACTTCATTTTATAATTTTTAGGTTCTACTTCATGTATACATTAAAAACTGGTAGGGACATAGCAAGAAGAAAGATGATCCCTACCTAACAGTACTGAAGTACCTATTCATTTGAATAATTTGTCTAAGGGAGGTCATTTCATTATCTTTTAATTTAAAAAATGTATTATTAGCATGTGTATGCAAAATTTGTATGTGTGTGCATGTCACAGTACATGTGTGTGGGCCAGGGGACAACTTTATGGAGTTGGTTCTCTTTCCACCTTTGTGTGACTTCTGGGAACCAAGCTCAGGTTGTCAGGCTTGCAAAAAGTGAACTAGAGTGTCAGCTCAATAGTTCTTTGAACTAACTAGCAACAAGGTGGTTCTCCAGTATGGCTGTTCATTTGTGCAGGATGTTCTAGGTTAGGCAGAAATGCTGGTAGTCAGATGGTAGAGGAAGACAACCAACATCCATTAATACTTTTAATCCTTGAACTAAATCAAGACCCTCAACTTTTTACCAGGATCCGCAAGTCCTTACCAAAAGCACACTGGTCCTCAGGTGTGATTCTGGAGATCTGAAAAGAAATCGTCCACAGGTCTCCAGTAGCGTACATGCCATTTCAATATGATGATGAGAAAAGTCTGATAGAAGCATCTGAAATAGTAAGAACGATAAAAAAAAAAACAACAAAGAACACATCATTTCTAAGAGAGAGAAAACAATACATGCGTCTGTGTGTAAAACTTGTAAGACAAAACATAAAGTTGACTTTAGAAAGTTTTACTGCAGAACATTTTTTTGTTCACCATCAAATTTTCACTAGAAAAAAAAAAAAAAACCCTTGAATATATTTATAATCTTTCCTTTTAGAAAAAGAAACTGATATCAAAGTGTTTTCTGTATTAATTTTTAGATATTGTTATTTATTTTAATAATGTATGTGTATAGTTTATGTATGTGTGTGCATGTATGTGAATGGCTTACTTTAAATATAAATGGGCTCAATTTATCAACATAAAAAATATAGACTAGCTAATTAGATAAAACAAAAATAAGATCTAACCACTTGTTGTCTGTAAAAAACACATCTCACTAACAATGATACAGACTAAGTTAAAGGATAGAAATCAATGTATAAACCAAAGAAAAGCTAAAAACAAGCTGGCAGCTGGGCAGTGGTGGTGGCGCCTTTAATCCCAGCACTTGGGAGGCAGAGGCAGGCGGATTTCCAAGTTCAAGGCCATCCTGGTCTACCAAGTGAGTTCCAGGACAGCCAGGGCTACACAGAGAAACCCTGTCTCGAAAAACCAAAAAAAAAAAAAGACATAGAACTCACTGCTCCTCCTCCAGCACCATGTCTGCCTGTGTGCCATCATGCTTCCCACCATGACAATAATGGACATAATCTCTGAACCTGTAAGCCAGCCTCAATTAAATGTTTTCCCTTATAAGAGTTGCTGTGTCTCTTCACAGCAGTGAAACTCTAAAACAGAGGGTAAAACAAAAAGTCAACCTTCAGATCTGAAGTATTTGTTGAAAATGACAGAAAACAAATATACAAATACAAAAACCCAAAATGGTATGAAAGCTGAGCTTACTGGCACATGTCCTGTTATCTTAGTACCTAAGGCAAGAATATGCTAAACTTGAGAGACTCTTAAAAAAACGATTATGACAAAAATGTCTGCAGACTAATCTCTGCACACACTGATGAGGATCTTCTTAAAACAACTCTAGAAACAGAATTCTATGCAGAAAACATGTATAGTTCCTACATAGATCTGTATAATTTAAAATTACACAAAAATTAGCTAATTTAATTTTTTTGATGATTTATTTATCCTATGTGCACTGGTGTTTTTGCCTGCATGTATGCTGTTTAAGGGTGTCAGATCCCTTGGAATTGGAGTTAGAGACACTTGTGAATTGCCATGTGGGTGCTGGGAACTGAACCTGAGCTGCCTGAGTTTTGCCTGAGACATCTTCTGCTGATAAACATTCTTCCAAGACTCCCTAGGAAAGCTTAGGAGGCTTAATGCTCTGAACATTTACAGTGACCATTAGTAATTTAAAACTGTAAAAACATGCAGTTTCAGTGGAAAAATTATGTTAGGGAAAAAAAAAGAATTTTAGAAAAGTAATGATCATTTGAAATGCATGTTTATCAATTCTGCTCTAATTTTACCACATAAAATCAATGTTACTATTTGGTTTCTAATTTAGTTTCATTATGGACAGAGAAAATAATGTGCAGTATTATTTCAGTAACCAATCCATGAACATCCAGAGGTTTTTTGTTTGTTTTTGTTTTTGTTTTGTTTTGTTTAGTATAGAATAGAGTTTATTCAGGGAATAGGGAGGGAAGTTGAGAGGGTAATAGATAATAGAGGCAGAGAGCACTGGGGGCGGGGGGTGGGGGGGTGGAGGGGGAGGTGGTGGGAGTAGAGAAGTAGAGGCTGGCCATGAGCACGTGGAGAGAGAGGGGGGAGGGACAAGAGGACAGAGCAGGGCAGGAAGGCGAGAGCAAGAGAGGAGCAAGAGCAAGAGATTATTTTGGTGACAAATATAATGTTAATTATATAAGGGTTTGGTAAACTGCTCAGCAAACTCTAACAGTCCATACTGCTGCTGCCTGTTTATTACTGTGATTATTTCTTTATATATTTTTAAGCTTGTCAGATACATAATACTTCTTGTTAAAATGGCCTCTCCGTAAAGGACAGCAATTCTGCCAATATGCTTTCTGCCTCACAGATTCTGAGAACAGTTTGATGAAACCAGTTTCATCACTAGTATTTTCTCTGTCTTTTTATTTTAGCCTATTTTATCTGTATCTCTAAGAAACACAAAATTAATTAAGCATGTACTGTGCTTATATGGCTTTTACTTGATATATTTTGTCCCTTTAATTAATTATGAATATTCCTGCATTTGTATCTACCATCTCACCATTTGTTTTCTATTTTGCTAATGTATTTAATAATATTCCTTTATTTAATAATATTCCTTTTTACAAATTTGATTTAAATTAATCAAATATTTAATCATGTTGTCTACAACTTACAAATAAAACTTAAGGCTTCTCTATTAAGAACAATGCAGCAATTACCTTTAAACAATGCAGTGTATCATTTTTGGTGAACATCTTAAACTTGGTTAGTTCTCCAATAAAACGGACAGTTTTATTCTTTGTCTCAATGTTGATCTGGTCCTTTTTTCGAACCTAGAAATTAAAAGACATTGCTTAGATAGTTCACACTTTAAAAACTTGTAATTAGAACTACTTTAATATGTTTTAATTCACCTCAAATAAATTGGGTAAGATTTCTTGTCTTCAAATTATTTTGAGGAAAAATTGGCCCATTTTGCATACACTAGTTCTAGGAAGTGCTCTGCAAAACTCTCCATGATCAAGTCATTTGGGGAATCAAAACATTTTTGTCAGGCTTGAATAAGCTCTCAAAGTAAGCTGTTTAATACGAATCAATATTTCTCAAATTTGTTTAGTAATCTATGCCTTTTTAACATATTAACCACTATCAGTTAACAGAACATCAGATTAGTATTTTAAGAACACACTTTAGGAAATGCTGCTTTTAAAAAATATAAATGCTAAAAGCTCATTTAAATGAAAAATATTTTCAGATGTTGCTCTATATTATCAACTGTATTACATATTTAATAGAATTGACTACAATGAAACATGCAATATATTCATTGTTGTTTTTATTATCAGAAATGATCATGTACCAAAGTTCAAATCTTTTGTTTAAGCTCTACATTGGTGTGTATATTTTAAAAAATCAAATATAGCAAAATTCCATTAAAAAGTATAACAGTATAAGACAGACACACTGAGATAAGTGTAACTAGATTTAATTGTAGGATTATAGTTTCATAAGAAATGCAGATTACAGTCTAGAAAACCTACTATGTAAACAATGATCATGAGATGGCAGCATCTCCAACTAATTCAGTGTTCTTTCCAGAATATTACCTACTTATTTTATCCATATTATAACATTCAGGAAAAGAAATGACAACTGTTACTCCTCTTATGCAGTAGGAGAAGGGAGAGAGAAATGGAGAGAGGGAGCAAGATCCCAGAAGTGTCAAATGACTTGACTATGGTGAATACCAAGATTCACATTTCCCAACTATTAACTGAAATTTATCTCCAATAATATGATGGAATTCCAAGATAACAAATAAAGTCTAAACTCACAAGAAGCCATACACTTCATGATCATTATTTTACTGAACCAGACAGCTAAGCACTCAATGGGATTGGTTGATTTTCAGGCATCAACCTGATTTGTTTGTTTGATTGATTGGTGATTGATAAAGGGTCTTACAATGTAGCCCAGGCTGACCTGTAGCTTCCTTCATAGACTAGGTAGCTTTAAACTTGCACCAATCCTCCTGTCTCTGCCTCCCTGCATGGGAGGTTTCCAGGTGTGTGACACCACACCCAGACTCTTTAGTGATGATTTTAAAATAAAACATGCTTATTAAGACCCCAGAGCAAACTAGGGGGCCATTATTACTAAATCTAACCTTAAGTATCGACAAAAGTATATTACACAAACACAAAATAAAAACATACCAGAAAACTTTACCCATATTATTTACAGATAAACAATCTCTTTGTGACTGGAGACAAACAGAAATTACAGCCAGAGCAGAACAAGTACATGCTCTATCTCTGCACTCCCACCAGGCCCTACTAGCTGCTTTGAAATATTGCCTACTATAGTTAACTTACTGTATTGTAGGACATCAAGAGTTATTCTTGCACCCAACCGCACTCCACATACCTTTTAGATATTCTCTTTGCATTTCTCCCCACCTTCACCCTTCCCAGATTCTGGTAATCACTTTTTAAAAAGAGATTTATTTTTATGTGTATGTGCAAGTGCCTCCAAGTATATATCTGTGCCTGGTGCTTGTGAAGGCCAGAAAAGCAGGTTGGATCCCTTGGAACTGGAATTACAGATGGTTATAAGTCACCATGTGGGTGTTGGCAACCAAACTCAGGACCTTTGCAAAAGCCAGTACTCTTAGCCACAGAGCCATCTCTCCAGCCCTAGTAATCACTATTTTACTCTCCATTTTTATGAGATCTATTTTTTCTTCCCTTCAAAACTATGAATCTCTAAAAATGAAGATCTACTGTATTATCTCCGTTCCTAATGTTCAGAAGAGAAGCGGAAAACATCTTCAAAGACTGTTCCTGGGGGAGAGGACCCCACTAAGTTATCCTAACTCCTCACCTGCAGTTTTTCACTATCATTTCAAAACTTATAACCAAACAACATACGCAAAACTACACTTGATCTTAGCCAAAAGGCTGAAAAGTATTACTTCTGCAAAACTAAATCCAGATGAACAATATGCATTTGTTTAGTGATTACTATTGTAAGAGTTTTCTTACATTACCAATTATCCTTAACAAAAATGCTGATTCCAACTCAATATTTAAAACTAATTATTTAGTGTGCATCACCAAATGACCTCTTCAGACTTACGTTCACACATAAATCTTTTCAGCTATTTTATTCCCATCACTTACTACTCCCCTATAAGAAACTGCTTGCCTTCTAGAAGGGCTAATAGACACTTATCCAAAAAGATACCTTTCCCTCTACAATTTGTTCTTTTGACTTGATATTAACTTTATCCACTAAATAATTCAGCACACTTTTCTACACATCTATTTTATGCTAAACCTGTAATCTGTTCTGAATCTATAAAGAATATGCTTTAATGTACATATATATGTATTCCCTCATCTGGTAGAATACTGGTCTCAGAAGAAAATGTCCCATCCACCTACTGAGACAGGGAGTGAGAGGTGAGGACTCACACACTTTGACTCAGAGTTTTCATTTACTTTTTATGTTCTTTGTTGTATATAAAATGCTGTAATTGCAAATCTAAGTTTAAAATCACATACACACAATACAACACAGCTGTATAAACATATTTGTATTCCATTTATTTTGACCAACTGTTTGAGTTTGGCTTTAACTGTTTCTAGAAGCTTATGTGTTGAACATTGTGAACAACTTTGGGAAGCAGGCCCTAGGTGGCAGAGGTGGATCACTGGGTGTTTTATCTTCAAAGGTTATATCTGGTCCCTGCTCTCTTCTTCTTTTGTGATTTCCCATCTGTTATGACATAAAAAGCCTCTACTACATCTTCCAGTCATCATGACGCTCTCCCCAAACACGGAGTCAATGATTCATGACTGAACTCTTCAAAACAACAAACAAAATACATCTTTCATCTCTTAAGTTGTTTATGTGAGGTTATTTTGGTCAATTATGAAAAGCTAATACACCAATAAAGAATTTTAATTTAAAAAATGTGGAAAGCCCATTTGTTTAAAATGTCAGTGAGGACTATTTATGTAAAAGCTGTCCTCTCCTTTAAGGAAGCAGACTCTGATGTCCTCTGGAGGACAAAGAAAACGAGAAACAAAAATATTCCTCATAGTTGCGCTACCTAAAGACAAAATTTTATGAAAAATTATTTTTGGTGACTGTATCACTTTGGCTGCCATGATTACCAGACCCCCTTTAAAAAAAAACAAAACAAAAAACTATTGTTGAGCTTTGAGATAATCAGTTTTTCCTACTATAGTTCATGATGTAAACAAAGTTTTTTAAATTTTTTTCTCAGAGCTGTTCAATGTATGAATGTCTCTAAAGATCTAGAAACATATTGCCAAAGTGTTTATCTAAATTCTTACCTGATTGAAGTATATAAGAATGTTGATTTCTCACTTCTATTAGCTTTATTGATCTGTCAAATTAGCAAATCCATTGTTTAACTAGAATTTCTTTGACTACATATAGTTTTATCAGCTTTACTTCTCAGCTGAGATTCTTAAGGGGGCAAATATGATCATATTGTGGCAATATATTTGGACCTAGATAGAAGACAGAGACAGGGAAACCTGGTTAAAGAGCTATTGTCATACTTGAGCTGTGGACTATGAAAGACAGTGGCAGTAGGCATCGTGAGAAGTAGCTAGAATCGAGTGCTTCAGAATGCTGTGACAGTAAGAGCTGGGAACTTCACAGAGTGAATGAGGGGACTGTGACAGCTGAACAGAAATATACTGGATTATGAGAAAAATACTGAAGTAACGTTCAATGAAGTAAAATATAAGGATGTTTTTTAGAAGAAAATAAAATATTGAGTCTGTTTTGTGGAGACAATTGGTTTCTAAAAGGACAAGAAAACTATTATGCACTGGAGAGGCTCTAGCAACGCACACACATTTGGTGACTTGACGTTTTTGGGAAAACAGGTATCAGTTGAAGCCATATCACTGTGTTCCCACTGGAGAATCAGGACTGAGTGAGGGTGGTAGTACACACCTGGAATCCTAGCATGTGGAAGTGGAACACAGAGGGTCAATTCATAGCCAGCCTCGACTACAAGTATGAGTTTGAAACTGGTCTGAATTATATGAATCCTGTCTCAAACAAACAAAAAGGTAGGGCAAAAGACTAAGGATACAAAAACCCAACTTTAAAAAAGATTAAAGATAATAAACATAAGTAAATACAGGAAAACAGGTAGTATGTAGAGCAGAAGTATTCTAATGATATTTAGGTTAGGTACTGTACCGCACCTGGAATATCTCATTTAATTCTAAGGACAAACACTGCTTCAAAGAGCAAAATTATTCTCCTTAAATAGACCTGTTCAGTACCTGAGTAACTAAGCCCAAGTCACAATGTTAATATAGTGGAGCCAGCATGATGTCTTCTTAAAAAAAAAAAAATTCAGCATAATCCAGTGGTTTCGAATCTATAAGGATAACAACTAATGGGTAATCATGACAACTTAGTAGTCTCTATCAAGTGTGTTGCTGTGAAGATTTTAGGGAAAAAAATTATATCCTAAAAAATTCCACTAAAAAAGAAAAAAAAAATAGGATATGCCTATAATCCCAGTGCAAGGTCTTCTTTCTAAATTCAAGGTCATCTCCACTACACAGTGAACTAGAGGCTAGCCTGGGATACCTGAGTCCCTGTCTCAGAATAGGAAAATGAACGATGAGTGTTGTAGGGTGTACTGTGTTAGCCAGATAGACATATGTGGTTTTTGTAGCTGTTACTTTGCTTTCATTCGATATAGTTGTACATTAAACACTTTTAAAGCCTAACAGAAATAACTTAGGAAAGAAGGCTTGAAGAATAAAGTAGGAAAGATCCTGAGAGAGATGGAAAATAATCCATCACCTCAACTAGCCGTATAAACTATGCCAGTCCCTTCAACTACCACTTCAATTTTCAGGGTAAGAGAGGTGTATACATGTATAGGGCGCTCTTAATTTTTAAGTTTTTCACCAAAGTTACTAATCATACTTAGTCCAACACTCTGTTTTGCTTGATTTGGAGTTTGGTTGGAAACCAATGCATGTAATGAATACAGCATTCTCGTAATGATCGCTGCTGTAACAGCTCCTCGTTGGACAAGGGATCAATTACATACCCAAGACTTTGACTCCTGCTCTATCTATTCCTGAAGTAGCAGCATTTATCAAAGTGTGTTCTTTGTGGGATATATACTCATACTTCTCTAGGACATTCACAGAGCACAATTACCCTCACAAAGTTTTATAATAAAACAAAACTGTTAAGCTCTAATGAGCTCAGTGTTTCCCAAGTTCTCTACATACAGAAAGCTTACCTGGCTCAACATTTCCTATGAAAATCTAAAACACACTTAAGCAAAACACAGCCCAGGAAAATCTCAATCACAGAGATAGTAACAAGCAAACACTTATTACAAGCAGTAACTAGAGATCATTCTGTCCCTCATGAGATTTTCTTGCTCTGAATTCAAAGCACCCACTCCATAATAAGTCTACAATCATAGAAGTATACAATGATAATTTATTATTTTCCTCTTGCTTTTATATTTACGTTTTATTTTTGAGCTATATTGTGAGGTTCCTGACCTCAGAAATTATCTGCTCTCTTTTCGCTGCTCAGAAACTCTGCTGACTTGTCCAGTCGAGTACATGAGTGTTCACTGAACACAGCAAACAATAGTTTTACTGGTATTCCAAACAACTTATTCTAAAGTTTTGTAAACAGAACTTCAAGTTGTTCCAAAGGCCAATGTCCACTGTCAGTCACTAGCAGTGTCATTGTCACCTACCACTGTGTATTTGAGGATCTGAATTTTAATTCCATAAGGTGACTGGGTAAGACAGGAGAACTACTAACATAGTCCAGATGTAAAACTAGAAAGGAAGGGAAGCTACCTGGTAAAGAAGCTGGTATTTACCAGAGTGTTCTTTAAAGAATTTAACGCTGTCCAAGAGTCAATAAAACACAGGCAACAGCAGAATTCCCTGATGTCTTAGAATTGATGAAAGCTGTTACATTTCAAAATTTTGGAACTCAATACCTAACAGGGCACTTATGGGGCAGCATACCCAACTGTCTTCAGGCTAATTCTCTTTCTTCTGGGATCAGCAAAGGTCTGTGTCTTACCCTTGGAGAATTTAGTTTATAACAAGAAAAAGTACAAGACCTATCATGAGCATACAAGACAGTAACAGTAGTTCCTGTCTCGGCTGGAGCAGCATTATCAACTCTAAAATTTGTTACACCTACACTTTGAAATTTTAAATTTCATAAATTCTCAACTGTTGTGTCACTATCAATTTCAAACTATGCTTATTAACAAAATTATGCTCAAAGAATCCTCACTCAACTTATTAGAACATATAATTATTATAAAATAAATGCTTAAATACATACATGAAATCTGAAATCCCCCCTCAGCATGGAACAAAGATCCTCTGCTACATCAGACATGCAGGGATGCAATGTAGCAACCAATCTTGCATAAAATGGTAGCAAATCCAACCTGCAAAAGTTATATGTGATATGTGTAAAAAGAAAGACATACCAGAAATAATTCACTTTAAAACTTAAACTTTCTCAGATTTACTCACATAGTAAATAATTTCTTAAAAAGCTAATAATCATTCAGATATGCCAATTTAATGCTATTATGAAGTTTCTAAAAATTCAGTAAGCCTTGTAAAAGTGGATTAATAACCTGGCATTTTCTAGTCTGTATTTCAATTAGGTATGTAATTTTGATATATGAAATACTATGTGAAGAAAATGCATTCTGACATGAATTAAAATTTTAATTATATAATTGCACAGTGACAGAATACTTACAAACCTAAAGCCAACTTAAATATTGCAAATCAGAACTCTTTCAAACTGCTTCCTTTATTTATCCAGGAGTAAGTCATTTACAAATCTCAGTTTCTGAAGTAAGAAAGTAATCAAGAACTAAAAAGTATTAGGTAAGATATTAACACAATATCAAAAAGTCTGAGCAGACTCTGTTCATCACAAACCCATCCAGCCCCTCATTCCCGATGTCACTGTGGCCAGTGGCAGTGTGTTCCATTCATGCTGCCTCCCTCTCCACGGAAGGAGTACTCTTTCTTTCCCATCAGTGTGGATACAGCTCCAGGATCCTGCTGACTTAATCCAATAGTCCAGGCAGGCACTGCTGACTGGAATCAACACAAACTACAACTTATTTTCATTCCTATCACAGCTCATATCTTACACACCTCCATTACTCATCCATTCCACACACAGGCTGGAGATGAGAAGCAGTCAGAGGAAATAAAAGCAGCTTCACTGGCAACAGCAGGGCCACCAGGGCTGAGACGGGAAGTGAACACTACAAACACCAGTACAAACCATGGTGGCTGGATGCACTTAGAACAAACAAACAATCCTCCAACTCTTACCTATCCCCGCATGTGTCTACTACTGACTAGGGTAGGAAAACAGGTCATTATCACTAAAGGACTACTTGTAAATTAGATTTGAATTAGAATTACTGACCCTTAGACAAAGGGGTGGGGGGTTAAAGGAAGACTGGAGATATGAGATTATGGGAAGGAAAAGTACATTTAGAGCTAAAAAATCTTAAAAACTTGTTTTTATCTTTAACCTCCTATAATTTCTTTTAAAATATTTAAATTTTAACATTTTGTTTTTAAACAAAACCTTTTCATGTGTGATAGAATACCCCTTAACCTCAGAATGTCTACCATTATAAGAAGGGAAGAGGACTGTCAGTTCTTAAGGTAGGAAAATAAGTTATAAACAAAAACTCGATATTCTAAACAGAACCTGAAGGCCAGAGAGATAGCTCAGTGAGTTAAGCCAGGAGACACAAATTCAACCTACGTGAGCCACATAGTGGAAGAAGAGAACCAGTTCCCCCAAACTGTTCTCTGACATTCATGCACACACTGTGGCACATTTAAATAAGTGTAATTTAAATTAAAAAAAAATTAAAAATTAAAAGAAAGTAGCAGGGTGGGGCTAGTCCTAATACATACACACATATATTACTCAACCTCTGCAGAAGATGGCTACTATACTCACCATGTCAGAAATAACAAGGCAGACACAAGACTGTGGTAGCTAGCCTCTCATGTTTAAACAAATTTTAAAAAAATTTCTAAAAGCATTGAAAGTGTTCTGAACACAAACATTTATTATCAAACTTTAGATATTTAAAATATTTTAAAGGTTTCTCTGTTCAAAGTTAAGCATCTGACCTACAAAATGGACGTGATGTGAGCCCTATCACTCCTTGATAAAATGACAGTACTAAGGTATTCCTAAAGATTTCTTGGGTGTTGCTGCTGGTATTTAAAACAAAATTCTGGAGGACTGGAGAGATGGCTCTGTGCTTAAGAGTGCTTACCGTTCTTGCAAAGAACCCAGGTTTGGTTCCCAGCACCCACATAGAGGCCCACAATCACTTATAACTCCAGTTCCAAAGGATTCCCCTCTGATTTCCAATGGCTCATGTACACAGGTAGTATACACACCCACCACTCCCCCACACACATTTTTTGTATGTCAGATACTTAATTTTCAACAGATAAACCTTTAAAATATACTCAAGCCATCTCTCTATATCTGAAATACATACTTAAAAAAAACTGGAACAAATGAACTCTTAATTTTCTTATATTAACAAGATGAATTTGTACTAACCTGTATGTTATAAATTCTCTCTAAAATACTAGGTCCTTTGTTTTCCACACTTACTTTAATAGCACATGGTCTTTTTCAATTAATAATCAATTGTCAGGGGTGCTAGAGAAATGGTTCAGTGCTTCCGAGCACTGGCTGCTCTTCCAGAGACCAGTTTGACTCACAGTCATCTGGCTCTAGGGAATTCAATACTCATTTCTGACTTTTGAAGGTACCAGACACATATGGTGCAAACGCATACCTGGTAGGCAAAAATTTACTCATGCACATAGATAAATCTAAAAAAATAATGAACTAATTCAAATATGGAAATTTAAACTAATCATCTGTTCTCCTGACTCAAGAACTGAGGCAAGAAGCTAGAAGGGCCTGGTTAAGGCCCTGCACACAGTACTTCTGAGATGATGTCAGGGCCAATGCGACAGCTGTTCTGTTCACTCCCTGCACACTGGCATTCATCTACCCGATTCGAAACCTCGGCATCCCTCCTTCTTTTGAGGAGAATACACTTTCCCAACACTCATACTATATTCCTTCATTGCATCCAAGTCACTTCAATGAAACCCACTGAAAATCCCAGTGAATTTGCAAATCCACCTTTCTCTCTGCACCACCCCCACCTCGTTTATCCTGTAATCATTTTTAAAATGGAATTTAACAGTCAAGTGTGGTGGCACATGTCCATAATTCTACCTGAGAGACAAAAGCACAAAGATTGCCCATGAATCTGAAGCCAGGCTGGTCTACACAGTAAGTTCCAGGCCAGGCAAGACCACAAAGTAAGAGTCTGTCTCAAAAACAAAAACAAGGGACTGGATGATGGCACAATGGTTAGGAGCCCTGGCTGCTCTTCCAGGGGACCCGACTTCAATTCTCAGCACCCACATGGCGGCTCACAACCATCTGTGACTCCAGTTCCAGGGGATCTGACACCCTCTTCTGGCTTTTGTGGTGTATAGACATACATACAGGCAAAGCACCCACACACAAATTAAAAACAAAACAAAAAGAACCTTTAATATCATATATAATTTACTTATTGAAGTTATTTTTTATCTTGATATCTCTCCCCCAGTGAAATGATAAGTATGGAGATAGATAATATTCAATGGTAGTTCTTGGAACAAAGTTAGTACTCTGTATTCATATGTGTTATATAAACAAATCTCATTCAAGTGCACTGTTAACAAGTACTCTAAGATGCATATTATTCCACCATATTAAAGAAGTACCATCACCCTTCTTTTTTTTTTTTTTTAATAAGATTCAAACTCAGGGCCTCATCTGTATACACCAATAGCTTTTTACGCATTGAACCATCTTTCTAGCCCCCTAGTGTCTCTTAAATATTTCAAACATATCAAACTATGAGATTTTATTTATATATATATATATATATATATATATATATACACACACATATATATATATATATATATATATATACACACACACATACATATACGCACATATGTAAAAAGAAACATTAAAGCCTTAAAATAGATATATTTAAAAGCTTTAATGTTTCTTTTTCTACATATCTGCCTGGATTTTTCTAAGACTCAGTCTTGAATTGATCTCATATTAAAGGTAGATCTTCCTACCTCAAAAGATCTGTATTAAAGGTAGATCATCCCATCTCAAAGATGCAGATTAAAGTGGGTCTTCCCACTTCAAATGATTTAAGAAAAAGAATTCCCCTTAAGAGTGCCCAGCCATTTCCGTCTTGTTAATTCCAGGTGCAGTCAAGCTGACAACCAATAGCCATCCCAGTGTATGTATGTGTTCTTCTTTCTCCAATTAACTGAATCTACTTGGAGAGTTTTCCTGATCCAAACAAAAGTGATGGCATTCATTCTCATCTTAAAGTGAGCAGTAATCCATAAGCAGGCGCTTTTGGCCAAACTGCATATCTTTTAAACAGCGTAAGGACTCAAGAACAGTTTGTCTTTCACACCATTTCAGGTAATTAGTAATCTTAATTTTTGTTTCATGTAGCAGCAACCTGCTCCATTTCCTCAGAGTATTCTACTCCTATAAAATAAATAGTTCATACTGAATTTTACCCTGCTGTATCTTTAGTTCTGTGTCCATTCACTGCTTCACAAAATTCCTTACATTGTGAATAAGACAGTAAATAAAATAGCTCTAGCTCACTGCTAGTCATGGCACTCTGAATTGTACATTATATTGGTAAAATGTCATATGCTGTTTAAGCTTTTTGAAAGCCGACTCATATCCCAGATTCAAGCAGGTTTACTTCAAGTATCCTCCAGGACTCACTGTCCTGAGGCAGGCTGCCCCTCTTGGCTCTACAATCGGGAGAGGAAATATACCAGGCAGACATGGGCATTTAAAACACTGTGCTCTGAGAACAGCTAGAACAAGTATTACTTCCAACTGATGTTACTATTGTTTATCTCGTATTATTAAAAATGTCTGCAGTGTGCCAGGAGCAGTGGTGGCACAGGCCTTTAATCGAAGTACTTAGGCAGAGTTAGCTAGATCTTGGACACTTAGGAGGCAGCAGACCTGAGTATACACAGCAAGATGCCCATCTCAAAACAAAACAAAACAAAACCAACCAAACTGTAGTGGAAACAAGCAGCATAAATTGAGCAATGGGAAATTTATCCAGGAAGAGAAATTTAATCTGAAACTCCGGCTGACTGCCAGTTTCTCTGGTCCATTTTGTGGATGTTTCTAAGTGTTTCAGTTTGATGACATTATCTGTTGCTACTTGTTCTTTAATTTAGAAGCCTTACCTAAGGGGATACTTTGCTCCATCTGAGACTTGTAATCAAAAACTGACTGCCTCCTCTGGGCTTTTCTAGTAATTCTGCTGGATGTTTGTAAGTCCAATATGATGGTGCTGTCTTGGCTCTCTCAGTGAGACTACTCCAGTTGTCTCAGCTTGATTTGATGACATTTGCTATTTCTATAAATCTACATCTGCTGTTTCTATAAATCTACCACTTGCTAGTTATTATTTTACTTTTGTTTAATAAACTCATTCATTTAAAACAGAAAGCATAGCTATCATAAATCACTCTCAGGACAATACAGAACACTTTAAAATGCTTTGTCTTTTCACCCTCCCTAAGAATACATACAATCCTAAGTGAGCTGAACTGCAAAATGTAGATAGCATCAACCATTTTAAAGTTATTAAAATAGAAAATGAGGTATTTTAGTCAACTTACAGACCACATTTCCCCTTCCCCCCTTTCTCCCCCCCTCCCTCCTGTCTCTCCTCTCCACCCCTCCTCCTTCCATGCCAGTGATCTGAATCTAAGACCTCACTCATACTGGGCAAATAACCTGCTCTCCTCTTGCTTCTTGAGACAAGATCTTACTAAGTTGCTAAAGCTGTCCAAAGTCAAGTTCAGAAGATCCTGAACTTGAGAGTTTTTTGATTCATTCATCTCTGGAACCACATCTGTAAAGCCCAAATGCCACTAGGCCTGGCAAAGAGTAAACTTCTGCATCACAATATAGTGCAAAATCTACTCAGTTTTCTAAAAAATAAATGAGAAATAACTTAAGATCCTTCTTCTCAAAGGTCCTTTTTCTCAAAGCTGAGTTCTAAATATTCTGATAGTGATGATTATTTATTAACCAACAGTAAATAGTGAACATTAAAAACAATTCCCCTGAAACAATAAAACCTCAGCTGTACTTCTAAGAACCATAGACTTACATACACCACTTGCAGATAGTGATTAGCTCTCAGTCACTAAGCTCAAGAAATACAAGGACAGAGAACTCACATGTGCTTGCTCCTGAGAAGAAAGTCTTCCCGCATTTTAACCCACTAGTGAGTTAGCCATCTAAAACAAATGCTCCCTTCCCCCCTTTTCTCCCTCAAAGGCAGAGCCCTTCTGCATAGCTGGCCATAAACTTGCTAACTCTGTAGGTGGGGCTAACTTTAAACTCACAAACCTCTTGCTTCAGCCTACCTCTTTTTTTTAATCTAAAAAAATTGAAAAACATATTTTACTGTTGAAAGGTATGAATTTTATCTCTTCTCAAAGCTGCTTGGGAAAACATTGAATATGAAAGAAAATACTGTTATGGCTCCATTTAGAAAGTAGAGGAGCTCTGAGTTGCAGAGAATTTTCTCAGCATGTTTAAGACCCCAGATTTGATTCTTGGCATTGCAAAACAACAATAGCAATTTTACCATAGAAAACATTACAACAGGGATGACAAGAAGGCCTACTGAGAAACGACATTTACCACCAAGTCTGACAACTCAAGTTTGATCCCTGGAACCCAGCGGTGGAAGGAGGAACAATTCTCACAAGCTGTCTTATACCTTCACATGGCCTACCTGGGCTACACATAAATACACACACGCACGCACGCATGCGTGCAGTATACTCTCACAATTAGAAAATAATACTAAAGTAGAGTATGATTCTAAAATGACAAAATATAATAAAGGCTGGAGTCATTTTCTCTGGAAACCACAAGCAAGTCACTTGGTCATTTTCTTTCTATATTGCTGACATTTTAAATAAAACAGCGCCACCATGTGGTATAGTTTACTAATAGAAGTAAAGGAGGAAGCAAAACAAAAACAGAAACAAATCTGATTCTTTCTATTTTAAATTTAGTGAGGATAGAAAACCAATTTGAAAGTCTCATAAAAAATATCAAAAACCAGCTGGGTCTTTAATCCTAACACTCGTAGGCAGAGGTAGGTGGACCTCTGTGAGTTCAAGCTTAGCCGGGTCTACATAGTGAGTTCCAGGACAGCCAAGGTTACAGAAGGACCCTATATGGAACAAAACCAAGTGAAATACATGTAAAGAGAGTTGTGTTTGCACCATGCTAAGGAAATCCTGCACATTTACCTCTCAACACTTGGTTGACTCTATGTGGATTCAAAGTCACTAAAAGAACATATACGACGGCAGTAATTAAGGAAAGAGATTTTTAAGGTATTTTCCTGGCTCTCACTTTATCAAAATCTAGCTTACGTAAATGACCTTTGGGTTGATGAAATGCTGCATAACTTGATCTGGGTGGCAGACACATATGCTTATTTAAAGATTAAATATTCCATGTAAAAGCTTCTATTTTCTCTCTGAATGTGGTGTGGCTATTATGAATACTCAAACAAGAACACTCCATATTTGCAAATTTGCAAAGTTTTACAGAAAGGACTCAAGTACAGGTCCCTGCTAGGAAATGGGTGAATCTTGGAAACATTATTCTACAGTCAAGAAGTCAGGTATAAGGGGTCATGTATTTTGTGATTCTACTTAAAAGAATTGTCCACTATAGACACTTTTTGTTTGTTTTTCATATTTGTCAGCCTTAACCTTACATTTTTAAATGATTTATTTATTTTTATTTCATGAGCATTGACTGGTGTTTTGCCTGCATATATATCTGTATGAGGGTGTCAGATCCACTGGAACTGGAGTTACAGACAGTTGTGAGCTGCCATGTGGGTGCTGGGAATTTAATCTGGGTCCTCCAGAAGAGCAGACAATGCTCTTAACTGAGCCATCTCTCCAACCCCGAAAGTTTTTATTTAAAAGGGAAGAGAAGGATAAAAGTCATTAAGAGTTCAGCATTTTCCTCAACAAAGTATACACACTGGAAAACAGCTAAGCTCACTACCAAAATCTACATACAATCTATAGACTTATATACTCAAATATATAACTAGTAAACGATCTAGTTCGTTACTAGTTTCGCTAGCATACCTTTAGCCTGGCTATGTTAGATGAAAGGAATCCCAGCCACAGTAGGGAATAGACACTCTGTAAGACTCCATCTCCTTAGGGAGGATGATCATCAAAGTGTCACAGAATGGAGGAGTCTTTTAGGACAGGAGGCTGAAGAAGAGATATGCATGGATGGCTAAGGAAGCCACGATTCTAAACAGATGATAAAAACAATTTTCTTGCTTTTCCTCTCAAGTGAGTTCAAGCCAACATTATATGATCCACACAGCTCAAAGAGTAACTTTTTACCACTAATACTTCTTTCTCATTCCAGAATAGTCTAACCAACCATACTAAACCCACTGTGTTCCTTCCTTCTCCCTTTCTCTGTCTCTTTCTCTATCTCTCTTGTCTGTCTGTCTGTCTTGTCTGTCTCCCTCACTCACTCACTCCCTTCTTCCCCCCCACCCACCCACACATACACAAACACATCTTTTAAAGGGTACCAGTTATCTTTCTTATTCAAGAAACAATAAAAGTTTCCAAATGAATGGCAATGAGGAAACTGAGACATGAATGACAGGAACCAAACCATCTTCTTCAGAGGCAAGCCAAATTGTACAAGTATCATAGAAAGATGTAAAATTTCTAGAAAACATTAAGTCACCACATGTCAAAACTACAGAATATCTAGATCCATACTCAAAGGCCAAGACACATACAAAGTAACAGAAAGAAATAACCTCAAAGATAGAAATAAATTTTTTAAAAAGCCAAAAATTACAATAGTAACACAATAGAATTAATGAAAGATCTAAAAGCTAGGTGGAGTTTTGGTAGGAAAAAGACCAGAACTAATAAACCACTAGTTAATATGATCAAGAAGACAAAAAGAAAGTACAAATATAGCTTTGTCAATCACAGGAAAAGGCTGGGAAGCCTGAAATGTTTAAATACGGTATATCCGTAAAGAGAAACACTGCAGCCTTCTAAGAATGAAAAAGAAAAAGATCATACTGAGAAGAAAGATATATGTAAGAGTCGGGAAGAACCTTAATTTGGCTTTCTTGTATATGCAAAATAAACCTTAGGACACATGTAAGAATCAAGACAGTAGTTTTCCACTAGCAGACATGGAAATTGGGTAGATAGGAGACGAGGGATACTTCTTTACTAAAAGATGCCTGACACTTTTTTGGGAATGTAACTTATTTTTTAATAGCATATAAAACTAATTTAATAGCATATAAAACCAATTCAAATGTTTTTAGACAAAGCATTTTGTTTTTTCATTCTAAGACAGGATTTTGATCTGTGACCCAAGGTGGTCTTGAGCTTACTGTATAGCTAAGGTTAGCCTCAAACTTGGAGCAAACCTTCTGTCTCAGCCTCTCAAGTTCTAGGCTTATATATAGGCTTATACGTTATAATACTCAGCTAAGTACAGTTCAAAATCACTTCTTAGTATTAGAGATGTGCAAAATTCAAAGCTCTTGTCCTGTCTCCTGAAGAGCTGATTGTTTTTACAGTCTGGTAACAATACAGGCAGCGAGTCAACAACTGGAACATAATGAACCTGATTTCTTCCATGAAGACATGCCAGAAGGACCCTAAAGAGCATTCCATTTACACAAGGGAAATAAGAACAGCTGTTCAAGCAAGACGGCTACTGTACTAGGGCTTACAAGGTAAGTCACCATTCCCAGTAAAAAACAAAGGAATCCCATATGGTAGAAAGAACTCGGGGTGGAGAAAAAAGTATTCAGCGGGTCACTCTACAAAAGTCACTTTATACATATCAGGATTTTACAAGAGGACTTAAGAATTAAGACTGAATCTGAAAACAAACACAAACTATATAAAAAAAAAGGGGGTGGGCATTAAAACTAAACATGTCACATAATTTTAACAACTTCTGATGCTAGGCATTGTGTTAAGTGCTAGAGATAAAGTAGTAAATAAGGCCTCCTTCCTGCAGTTTACAGTATACAAAACAATATCCTCCATACAGGCCAGGAATCTAATAAAGGGATTGTGCTGTGGCTTGAGGCCATGATCTTCCCAGTCTCTGCACAGAGACTGCTATCTGCCCCCTAGACTTGCCTTCCTGGCTCACCCTTTGTGTAGCTAATGGCCTGGTATTCCTATTACACAATTCTTCTTTCATGGAGCCTTCTTTAGTTAGTTGCCCCAGACTAAATCTTCAAACTCCATTTGCTCTGTATTTCAAAGGCTTTTCTCTTCTTGATAATAAAACTAAGAATTATTCATCCACCTTCCCTACACATTTTAAGCTCTATACAATAAAAAGTGAAATCAATCTGTTCACTATTATATCTTCTCTAATAGTCACAACATATAGCTGACAATTAATTATTTAATGATTAGATTTTAGAATATACTTTCATCTTTATATGTTTAATTAAGCAACTTAAATTATTATATTAAGCATTTAAGGTAATATTAGACTATGAAGTCTATTTCTCAGAGTTTAAGATGTAATATAATTTTTTTAAAAAAACTTTGAGACAGGAGTTTATATCTCAGGCCCGAAACACTCTACGCATCTGAGGATGACCCTCAACTCCTGTTCCTCCAGGCTTTCTTTTCTCTCAAGTGCTGGGATTACAAATTTGTACCACCACACCCAGTTTAAATGCATCCTTTTTCTTTCTTTCACATTTTTTTCTTTACTCTAAACCAGTGGTTCTCAACCTTCCTAAAGCTGTTACAGTTTATAAACCATAAAATTATTTCCATTGCAACTTCTTAACTGTAATTTGCTACTGTTATGAATCATAATATAAATATGTTTTTGGATAGTCTTAGGCAACCCCTGTGAAAAGGTCATAGACCCCTAAAGGGGTTTTGACTCAGAGGTTAAGAATGCTGCTCTAAACTCATAGATTCCTCCTACTCTCAAGTCCATGTTTTCAGCAGGACTGAACTACTCTAACTCCTACCCAGGACTTGGAGTGGCTCACTTGGTAAAGGGCCTGCTGCACAAACATGACCTTGAGCTTCCTCCTCTGCACTCACGCAAACAAATGGTGCGTAAAGATCTTTTTCTTTGAGATATAAATTTTTTACTAAATAAATTATATAAACATTTAAAATAATCATTTACAAATTCAACATTAGAATTTATAAAGACTCACTATAAGAATATATCGAGAGTCACTTATGAGAAGAGTTAAGTTTTCAATTGGATGATAATTGAATTGTATATTTTAAATAAAGTTTTATCTAAAATTTTAGCTGTGGTCAGTACACCAGCATTTAACCTTTGTTCTAATCTGTGTATATGTGGAAACTGCAAAACTGTTATGTGCCTACATAGTATGTGTCATATTGTCTATGAAATTAAAGAACATTTGACAAGATTAAACAAACAAATGAACAACAACAACAACAAAAGATCCTTTTCTTTCTCAGATTTGGGTGGAGGTACCAGAACACAGAGAAAGACGTTGGTCTTTTATAGGTAAACCACATTACAGCACGGTTCCTTTTGTTAAATAACATTTTCATTTTGCACACTGACTTGCTGTTATATAATAAAAATGAGTCTACGTAATTACTGATACATGTCTTCAAACAAAAACACATGAAAAAAAGCATAAAAACAAGCATTCCTTCCTATAAGGTAAAATCACCTGAAAAAAATTAGTTCAAGTAGGTTGGCATGATAACTTTAATGGAAAAGGTATTTGTCACCAAGCCTGAGAAGCTGAGTACAATCCCCTACATAGTAGAAGGAGAAAACCAACTCTCCGGTTGTCTCCTGATCACCACGTGGGCACTGCTACAAGCACTACAAGCATGTGAATGTGCACACATACACCCAAACACAAAATAGATCAGTAAAATGAAATTATATATGTATATAGAGATTTTTAAAGCAATCTAAGACATTGGGGGAAAACTGTTGACTTTTCATCAATTCAAGGTGTATATGTTAACTCTATTTTCATTTGTATGAAAACAGAATCTCAAGTAAAGCATTAATATTTGACAACATTTTCTCTTACTTGTACATAAGATATGGTACACATAAGTCAGTAGCACCTCAGATTTGATAAAGTATATGATTCCAAATGTTATGGCCATAGACAACATAAAGTCATCTTTCTGATTATTATCTCAGTGTATTAGCATTCCTTCTCTCTCTACCTATTAAAATGAAGAAGAAGAAGAAAAAAAAAAAAAAAAAAAAAAAAACAAACCAACCACACTCATAATAACACTGCTGAGAAAGATTTTAAAGAGTGGCTGGAGAGACAGCTCAGAGGTTAAGAGCAATGGTTAAGGACCTGGGTTCAATTCCTTGCACCAATCTAAGGTGCTCAGCAGTATGTCTAACTCCAGTTCCAAGAGATCCAACACCCTCTTCTGGCCTATCTGGGCAACAGATGTACATACAGTATAAATATGCATGCCATCAAAATACCCATGACCCATGATAAAGAAAAAATAATTTTTTAAAGATAAAAAGTTAACCAAGCCAGACAGTGGTGGTACACGCCTTTAATCCCAGCACTTGGGAGGCAGAGGCAGGCGGATTTCTGAGTTTGAGGCCAGCCTGGTCTATAGAGTGAGTTCGAGGACAGCCAGGGTTACACAAAAAAACCCTGTCTTGGAAAAAAAAAAAAAGTTAAGTAAAGATTTGTTTTCACTGAGAAAGTTTTAGCAGTACTAAAGTAACTCTAGTCTCTATGTATCAATGGACTAGAAACTCTTCAATCAAATCCCTCAAAATCTTTTATCTTTGGAGGCAAGAACCAATCTTAGCCATACTGTAAACTAATATAGCAGTTAACATATTTTCTTTTCTTTCAGAGTCATTGATTTTATTCTATTTAACATGCATGAGTATTTTGAGTACATGTATGTATATGTATCACATGTATGCCTAGTGCCCACCAATGTCATGGCACAATAGAACATTAGGTCAAGTCCTCTAAAACTGGAGTTACAGACATTTATTTATAAGCTAGCATATAAATTCTGGGAGTCAAGCCTGGGTTGTCCTCTGGAGAACAAGTCCTTATAACCACTGAATCATCTCAAGTTCAGCAAACTTCATAATTTTATTTTATTGAACAGAAATGACCAGGCACAGTGGCCACACCCATAATCCTATTGTTCAGAAGTTTAAGGCAGGAAAAACTCAAATCTGAGGCAGACTGGGCCATATAAAGAGTTCCAAGGCCAGCCTCAATATTTAAGATCTTGTTTCATAAAAGAAAAGAACACTACAATAACAGAAATGGCCTTCCTTCAGCTCTAGGTCAAAGTCTGAATAGTTCTGAAAGATACAGTAGAGATTTTCAATTAGAATAATAGAGTATCAAACTTCTCCCTGCGTTACATAACTGAGTATCTTGAGTTACTAACAGCACCATCATTAACATAGCTTTCAGTTTTACTGAGTGAAAAGTCTATGCAGGATATCCCTTCTCTAACATTATAGCTCAAACAATTTGAAAATTTTCATTTAAGCTTGAGAGCTACATATACTAAATTACCATCATATCTACAAAAAAATATAAACTCTTCCAAAAAACTCTACAAAATTTATTTTATTTTCCCCTCAGAGGGGAAAAAAATAAACCAATTAACCAATTGCTGCTAGCCATTAGTAAGTTTATTATTTAGGGGTTTTCTATTGTTTTATTTTTTTATTTGTTTGTTTTTGAGATAGGCTCTCTCTACATAGCCCTGCCTGTCCTGGATGTTACTACGTACACCAAGCTGGCCTTGAACTGAACTACACGCCTCGGTCTCCTCACAGTCTCACAGTCTGACTCAGCCTCAGGGTGCTGAGATTAAAGATGGGGCTCACTACACCTGGCCATTTTCTTTCTGTTTTTTTTTTCTTTTTGCTTTGTTTTGTTTCGTTTTATTTTTACTTTTTGAGAAAGGATTTCACTGTGTAGCCCTGACTGGCCTGGAGCTCGCTTGCTATGTAGACCAGTCTGGTCTTAAGCTCATAGAGACTCACCTGCCTCAGCCTGAGTGTGCTCAGGTGACAGGCATATGCCACTGATCCCAGCCTGGCTTGTTTTCTAAGGTAAGAGTCTCACTGCACAGATAGTCTAGGCTTCAGCCTCCTCTGAGTGTTGGGACTACAGCATGGAGCACCACACACAGCAAGTTATTTTTATTATTAAATATTTTATCTTAAAATAGCATGTAAATACTAGAAGAATTACTTCCATCAGAACAAAACAAGACAAAAATTAATAAGGTCCTAGAAAATATGCAAATAATAATGGCTGCTGAGCTAATAAAACTAAGCCAAGTGATCACTTTAAAGAAATAACTCAGTAAGAATGTTGATCTTATATTCCCACAAACAGTTTACTATTCCAAATACTGACCTTTGCCTAGGAACTATGAAGAGTGCCCGAACCAACTTCTTCCTGTTTGCCTTTGTGTTCATGTTCATGCAAAAGTCCATGGCTGCCTAAAGGGAAAAAAAAAAACCAACCTTTTTTTTTTTTCTTAAAATAAAAAAGAAAATCCTCAACCTAGCTACTAAAAGTGGCTAAAGTTTTAATTCTTCTTAAACACCCCAAATCAGTTTTAAGACACTAGAATTATAAACAATAACCACATCCCAAACTACAACATTAAGCCTACAAGTCCTTTTTCTATGTAAGTCAAAATATACATTTCCTACTTTTAAAAATATGCAACTTTGTATTGAGAACAGAACTTAAAAGTAGCTTCCAAACTTACCATGAGTATTTGGCAAGTATCTTTAAAGTTGAATCTATGTCTAAAATAAGTAAATAAGTACTAGGATAAGGAGCCTGTGTCGCAATCCAGTGGCAGAATGCTTGCTTAGTATGTGTGAGGCCTGGGGTCACATCAGAAAGACTTAGCCTAAGTCTTTTCTTAAAGAAAGTTACTGGTTGGCCGGGCGGTGGTGGCGCACGCCTTTAATCCCAGCACTTGGGAGGCAGAGGCAGGCAGATTTCTGAGTTCGAGGCCAGCCTGGTCTACAGAGTGAGTTCCAGGACAGCCAAGGCTACACAGAAAAACCCTGTCTCGAAAAACCAAAAAAAAAAAAAAAGGCGCTACTGGTTCTAATAACGACAACCAAAACACAGTATTTAGGAACTAAAATGTAACTAGTATTTCATCAATGTCTCAGATCTAATAAAAACATAAAAAGAAAAACAAGAAAAGATTTACACTCTAGAAAGTTCCTGGAAAACAGAAACATTAGTTAGTTGGTACAATTGTCCCTGCATACCCACAAGGAGATTGGTTCCAGAAATCTCCCAAAATATGCAAATTTACAAGTGTTCAAATTGTTTATGTAAAATAGTCTAGTTTTTGCATGTAAGTTAGGCACATCTTCTCATACACTTTAAGTCATCTCTAGATTCCTGACAGTAACACAACAGTTTATAATTTATGCATGCTTTATAAATAGGTATAAGTAATAATGATGACCTAAACAGTTTCCTCCCAAAAAATATTTACTATCTGTGACTGGTGGAATCCACAGAAGTAGAACCAGCAAATATGGAAGGATGCCTGTACTTACCTTGCATCATCTAAATGAATTTCAGAAAAATAGACAAGGCAATACTTTTGTGTGTGTGTGTGTGTGTGTACTTCTGTCTGTCGTGGAACTGACCCTGTAGACCAGGCTGGCATCAAATGCTGCCTGCCTCTGCCTCCTGAGTGCATGGTGATTAAAGGTCTAGATAAGACTCTTCTTACTATAATTATCAAAGGCCAGCTTGACACACACAGAAAGCTGTGTTAAAGTGTTCTACATGGGGGCTGGCAAAATGAGCCAGAAGGATAAGGCACTTTCTACTAAGCTTGACAACCTGAGTTTAATCCTCTAGACCTAATGTACACGAGGAGAATCAACTCCCTTAAAGTTATCCTCTGAACTCCCTAGAACAGTGCTCTAGTGTCCCCCCAACCCCCACACACAATAAATAAATTTAATAAAAATTTTTATAATGTGCCACGTATCAGAAGCTAAATACAGAATGTCAGTATACACAGGGTTTATGAAAAATGAATAAAAAACACTTGAGTAGAAAAACTATCAGAATTAATATATTTGAGAATAGTTTTTACAAAACAAGAATCTGGGCATGGAGGCACACACCTGTGTACTCAAGACACAGAGCAGAGTAGTAAACTCCAGGCTAATCAGTATCTGTCATATAAGGATAAGGTTGGTCATATGTGTTTGGTGCATGACAACACATTAAGCAGCTTTTTGAGAACTTGTTTCAAATGCTCAAGTAAATGAAATAAAGCTCAATAATCACTGTTTTACTTTGAACAAAAATAAACTTTTCTGATCATCAAATTCATGGGGAAAAATGAATGGCATTACTTATAGAAGTCACTTAAGAGAATACCTTAGGGTAAATTATATACATATATACATGTATTTATATACATATAATTATAAGCTATGAGAAAAACTACAAAGTAAAAAGTGAATTGCTTATGAGTGCATATAAACAAAAGTAAATCACCTCCTGGAAAGGAGACAATGTGTGAACCAAGGAGGCTCACAGTGCACTTGAGTAGATGGTGAGTAGCCCATGTCTAGTGACTGTGCGCATATTTCCATCAGCAGATTTCAGAACAATAACAATAACTAGAGATAACATAAATGTGTCTAATGACTTAAGAAAGATTAGAGAAGCTACAGAGATGGCTCAGCAATTAAGAGCATTGGCTGCTCTTTCAGAGGATCTGGGTTCAATTCCCATAAGGAGACTCACAAGTATCTGTAACTGAGTTCTGGGCATTTGACACCCTCTTTTGGCCTCTGTGGGCACCAGGCATGCACATGGTACACAGACAGATATACATGTGAGCAAAACATTGTGCACATAAAAGTAAGTATTTTTTTAAAGGAAGAAAAAATTAAAGCGAAAGCTTAGAACGGTTGGCAGAATCGAACAAACTCTTTTTTTTCTCATTATTACATATAGTGGTTAGTGGATCTGAGGGTAAAGGCACTAGCAAATGCCAGACAAGCCTCAGTCTACACAGCAAGTTCCATGGTAGCTTGGGCTAAAGAAATACCAAGACCCCATCTTACAAAACAAAACAAAAATCTGCTGATAAAAAGAGAAAAACATATATAGATATATATAAGTTGAAATACAATAAAATCACTTATTTTTATAGAATTAGCAAGGATACTATATGAAAGTTAACATTTTTTAAAATTACAATTCATAGGTGTACAGAATAAAATGGCACTAATGCTTTCATTCACGTACAGTTCTAGCAACATTCCTCACTACCATCTTTGCAAACACCACAGCAGTAAAAAGGCAGAGCACTCTGAGTATTATGAAGAGAGCGGCTGCCTTAGGTGCCACGGCAGATCTCCACAGCACTCATCTAAAAGAAACTCTCATCTAAAACCACATGAAGGCTGCTGTATGAGGGGAAAGGTGTCAGACCATCAGGAATCTGGAGCTATCTTTCCAAACAAAGAGTGTACAACCAGCTCTAATTTTATCTGTATTTACTCTGGATTCTCACAAAAGACTCCTTCTGAAAAAATGGTTCACTGTATGGGTTGCAAAAGCCTGAAAACCACCGATATTCAACATTTAACACTTGCCAAGGTCTATGTGCTTTTGTAAAATCATAAAATGCTAAGAATACCTTGTCAAAGAGCTATGGGCAGCAAAAGATGCCGAGAGCAGAAAAAATCCTCCTCCAGGAAGAAGCCCCCTAAAACTTTCTGTATGCATATATATATATTTAATAGTAATAATTAATGAGAAGGCCAGGAACTCAAGAGCATAAGAGATGACAACATAAGAAGAGTTGAAAAAAGGAAGGGAAATGATGTAATTTTAATTAAAAAAAAAATCAAATTTAATTAAACAAAAAATTCACTTAAAAAAAAAAAAAAAAAAAGAGTACCTTGTCGATCAGGTCTCGGTTGACACAGTTGGGCAGCTGCTGGAGGAAAGCATCTACTATGAGTTTGAGATGAGATCCAGTGCTGGCTTCTTCATCTTCTTGTTCTAATATGGAATCAGTTTTTGGATAGGTTAAACAAAGACAAGCACCCAACTATTAAGCGACCTGAGAAATGAACCACCTAGAGCATATGTGTGGTGTACGCACATATATGTGTGCAGATGTGTACACCTGTAAAGAGGCCAGAGCAGGAGGAGGCGAGTCAGTGTCCAGTTTCTTCCTGAGCCTAGAACTCATGTCTTTTGGCTAGACTGACACAGGCAGTGTCGATGCTCCTCCCATCCCTGATGAAGACAATGTTCACCTTGTTATATAGGTCTTAGGACCCAAACTCTGGTCCTTACAATTATTCAGCAAATGCTCACCAGTGAGCCACACCTTCAGCCCAGAAAATTTATTTTGTAAGATATTTCTAAAAGCCTGGGATATTGGGAACATGCCTAAATATCATAATACCAAGTCATTATATTTCAGATACTAGCTATAAAGAAACAACTTTTACCCTTAAACATCCACACACAATAAATAAAAAGCAAAGAAAATCTACTCATAAAATGTCTATAGAAAATCTAGTGTTGTTTTTATCTGCCGGACATTTATTTTCTCATGTTCTGCAATTAATAGCACTACTAACTCTCTCCCTTAAAGAACTAAGCCTCCCCATTCTGTCTAACTTTGAGGGTGGTCACTGCCAAAGCACAGCACACTATCATCTGTTGGACCAAGTGTATAAGCAGAGCATAGAACTAAAGTCCTTCTATAATATTTATACACAGGCAGTGAAAGAAACGCAGTTCTTTTAATATCATTAACTGGTATGATTTAGGTCTGGGGAACTCACTAGCCATGTCCACTCCTTTCCTTATTGATATAGAGAAAATTTTATACATAAAACAATGAAGTAAACAGAGAAAATAAATACTGATAAGACAGTATCCTTCTAATTAAAAACCCTAACAAGGGGGAACAAAATAGATGGCTCAGTGGTTAAGAGCACTGACTGCTCTTCCAGAGGTCCTGAGTTCAATTCCCAGCAACCACATGGTAGCTCACAACCATCTGTAATGGGATCTGATGTCCTCTTCTGGTGTGTCTGAAGACAGCAACAGTGTATTCACATATATAAAATAAATAAATCTTTAAAATCCTAACAAGGACTAGAAAGATGGCTCAGCAGTTAGCACTTGTTGCTCTTCTAGAGGAGAGGAATTCAGTTCCCAGAAGGCACATTAAACAGCCTACAACTGCCTGGGAATCCAACACCCTCTTCGGAAGGCACCTGCACATATGCATAGCATGCATTCACATGGATACATACATGTACAAATAAATAAACTCTTTAAAAGAAAAAAGAATCCTAACAAACTCAATAGTTGCTGGAGATGTAAGCTCATTGGTATAGCGCTTGCCTGGCTTTGGATTTGATTCCCTCATACTGCAAAAATAAGATTATAAAAATAAACTAAAAAGAAAATATTTAGAAAACAATAAATGTATCTATTACTAAATAAAAAATAACTCAATTTAAAAGACAAATAATAGTAACACTGTCACAATTTAATTCTAGTCATTTCTAAGTCAACATTTTTAGAGCAGCTGTCAAACACATTTATGGCAAGTGTCATAACAGCAATAGTAAGAAATTTAAAATATTCAAGGCTGGGGAGACAACTCAGTGTAGGTTAAGAACTTGTGATGCAAGTATGAGGCCTGAGTTTAAGTCCTCAGAAGCCTATGTGAGGCAGGCACTGTAGCATACAGCTAGAATCTGTTCCTGTGGGAAGTGAAGACAGGAGAACCTCCACAATCACAGGCCAGGCAGCCTGGCCTAGGAGGCAAAGAACAGAAAGAGGCCCTGTCACAAAGAAGGTAAAAAGCAGGCACTGAGAGTCCCAGCTGTCACACTGATTTCCATCTACATGCCAACACACACACACGCACATGCACAGAATTAAAATATTCAGGACAATGCAAACAACTTGTTGGGAAATATTTAAAAATATTTAAATGTATTTATAATTAAAACATTTATAATACATCTGAGCAGTTGTAGTAAGAATTCTAGAATTTTAGTTTCTTTTAAAAAAACACAGAAATATTATGTTTTTGTTTTAATCCCAGGTGTGAGCTATGGGGCAGCTTTGGACTGCCCAGAGTAGCTGACTATGATTTGCCTCCTGCAAACAAAGGCATGGTTTTGTCAGTTGCAGATAGTCTCTGCAATTGTGTGACATTTGAAATTCTGGGAACTTTTCAGAAGGGATAAAAATGCTAGGGCCTCAGGGGATTAAAAGGTAGGAAAAGAAGAACTCACAAAGCAGCCAAGTCCAGCTACAGTTAGTAAAGCTAAAAGTCACATAATATTAAGTAATATCCTATCATTCTAAATCAAATTTTATATAGTGACTGAATAAAGACAACAGAAACATAGATATTTTAAAATCCAAATTTAAATATGGAGAGATGGCTCAGTAGTTAAGAACACTTGTCACTCTTGCAGAGGACCAGGGTTTGGCTCCCACATGGTTCATAACCATCCCTAACTCCAATTTCAGGGAATCTGACACACTCTTCTGAATTCCATGGGTACTAGGAACACAAATGGTTCACACATATATATACAAGTGAAACACTCATACACATAAAATAAAATAAAAGCATTAAGAAAACAACAGAAAATTAAAAAGATCCGTATTTTAAGGCAAGCGGTCTGTGTAAAAGAGTGACAAATAAAACCTGAAGGCACAGCCTTTACCTTGTTCATCAAGGAGCTTCTTTGTGAGATCTTCAGCTTCATCTCCACCTTCTAACTCCAAAGTCTCATCATTAATCTCTAAATTCTCCAACTCAAGTTCCAAATCATCGGGACTTGATGCCTCCTTATTATCCTTTGGTTCTTTTGCCTCTGTTTAAGAACAAAGAATAAGAAAAGTATAATGGTAGACTATTTGCTTAGCATGCAGGTGACATTGGGTTCATATAGCAAAAATAATCAAAATATATAAAAACAAACAAAAATATTTTTTAATTCAAGGTCATTTTAAAATCGTGCTACAGGGCTAGGGAGATGGCTCAGCAGCTAAGAACACTGACTGACCTTCCCCAGGGCCTAAGCTTGATCTCCAGCACCTACATCGTAGACGCAGCAACTACCCTAACAACAGTCACAGGGATCTGACATCTCTTCTGGCCTGCAGCAGCATTAGGTGTGCAGACATGCATTCAGGCAAAACACCGACCCATTAAAAAAGGCAACACTTTCTAAATCCTGCTACAAAAATTCACAAAATCTATAACATCTCTTTTTTTATCCTGATACAAAAAGTAAAATTAGAGAAAGATTGACAAATCTATATAATTTGGATAAAAATCTAGATCTATATCTGGCAAATCTGAATGAAAACTTAAAAAAAAATGAGACTTATAAAACAAATTGAGCTTTCTGAGAGCCCAACTTATACAGTTCTACACACCATTTGTTCACTGAATAGAGGAAAGAAAAAAAATAAAGGAAGGTAAAAAGAAAGGGATGGAAGCAAGCATGTTGGAAATTGGTTCGAATGCTTTGTCTTAATTTGGCTCCCAGAATCACTGACAATCTGCAAATTCAGATGCTAAAGGAAGCCTGCCCCCAGTAGGCTCTGATTGGGAAAAAAAGTTGCCAAGGGCCAATGGCTGAGCAAGGTGAAAGAGGTAGGACTTTTAGATTGCCAGGAAAGGAACCAAGGGAGAAGAGGGGAGAATCACCATGACTTGGAAATGAGGGATCAGGACAACCAGCCATGTACGAATTTGGGAAAGTGGTCCTAGTAGTTTGGAGTAGCAGAGATAAAATGTTGATTTAGCAAGATGACTCAGGAAAGTTGGAGGAAAGAATGTATGCTAGCCACGGGGAGGATTAGAAATGCCCAACCACTGAGCTAGTCAAGGCAAATCAAAATTAGCTCTGGGGGGGGGGGGGGG
>JANHMN010000006.1:48575801-48606588 GCA_030674055.1 Rhabdomys pumilio
CACACACACACACACACACACACACACACACACACACACACACACACGCACTCATCGAGATACACACATACACACATACACAAACAGGTAGAAACTAAGGAAGTCACTTGACATTTATCTCTGAACTCCATACATTTGTACACCACAAAAATACACTCTCACTCATACATACAAAACAAAAATTGATTTTAAAAAAATGATGATTAAGTATATCATGCACTGGGGAGATGACCAAGTGGGCAAAGATTGCTGCCAAGTTTGATTATCTGAGTTCAATCTCAAGAACAAAATAGTTAAGAGCAGAGAACTGCCTCCACAAAGTTGTACAGACACATGCGCACATGGGCTGGGTTATATCTTACCTTCTGGGGTTGGTTTGTCCTGAGGAAGATCTGGCATATTTTCATCCAAAAGGTCCGCTAAGGACTGAGAGTTTGCCAGCAGCTTCTGGTAAGACATTGCAAACTCCTCATACTGCTTGTGCCTGTCCTCACTTAGCTCACCTTTAGAATGCAGAATACGCCTATAAATAAATGGAGAAATAATCTGATAAGCTTGTCAAAGAAGATGTGACCATGAGGAACAGTCCATAAACTTTTATAAGACCACAGAAATTTAACATAATGTTCTTTAACTTATTTTTTTTTAATCTCATGTTCTCAGGGATCTACCTTAAAATTAAAATACAAACAACAAAACCCACTCAATTAAGCTTATTCAAAGATGACAATATATACATTCAGAATCACCATAATATTTAACTTTACTAAATAACTAAAGATTATATTACAAGAATAGAACCCTTTGACTCGCAGCTAATCAAAAATATTTACTCCAAATCATTAACTGGTTTTCAAAAGCAACAAGTTATGAGAAGAATCAGTTATCCTTAAACCTTAACAATGACTTGAAAAAAAATATTTAACAATTTACTGTAAAATAAGTTATTTTGTTAAACTATGCTTTCCTAAGACATACTATTAGCCAAAAATATATCCACAAAAGTCGGTTTCTAAATATAACAGGCTTTCACAGGTTCAAAGGCAGAATTATCATCCATAAACTTCTATGATTTAAATCAAGATTACCTTTTGTAAAAATCCACTTCTCTAATACAGTCAGTTTTCAATTCACAGTATTAGTTATTTATTCAATGGATAAACAGAAATGATCAGCCCACTTACTCAATGCTTTCATGGGGAAGCCCAAGGATATAATTCTTCCTACTTCACAAAAAAGTACTGTAAGTTACTCTTGATTATTAATGTAAAACTACTGGAAAAGAATCAAAATGTATAAAGTCAAAATTCCCACTATACTGGTATAGACAGTTAGGACTTACACAAAAAGGATGCAATTTGTTCAACACTATTTATCTGGTAGTATAACTGTTATTTATGAACAATGCTATACACATAAAAGATGTTTTGTAGGATGGTTGAAATTGGAACTCCTGTAGCCCAGGCTGTTCTAAAACTTAATCTGTTGCCAAGGCTAGCCTTCAACTCCATAATCCTCCTGTCTCCACCTCAATTTTCAACAAAAGTTTTCAAAAAAGGACTATGAATTTTAAGTTAAAACATTTCCAAAAGTAGTATTTAGAAGTTTATTGCTTGGCATTTGAGCATTCTTATAAACTAATATGGTCTTGTTTTCTGAGGTGGTGTCTTCTTACAAAGAGAACTTGTGTGAGCAGGGGTCTAACTGTGGAAGAGCACCTCCCCAGCATGCACAGGCCCTGGATTCCAATTATAAGAACAGCAAAGAGAAAGGAAGGTAGGGGACGGTGGAGGGAAGGAGAAAAAATGATTTACCATCAGATATGCTTAAAATTTTAAAGATTTTCACTCATTTTACAACTTAAAAATAAACTAGCAACTGATAACAGTATAACCATATTTACCTAAGCTAAAGGTATTTCTCTATAAAGACCAAAATATTTATTGTCTTATGTTTTCCCTGTTATTTACTTCAAAGTAATGTAATAAGCAAAAATAAGTTTCTTTTAATATATATATATAGACATAACACCTAAATTCATAAAATATATAAACAAACAAAAGTTTCTTTCAGCAAGTTTATAGATTTTAAAACTTAAAAATATGTACATTCATGAAAGAAACTAACATTTATTTTTAATCAGGATATTTAATCAGTCCTAAGAAAATAAAAAAAAAAATTTAATCAAAACCAACAAGTTATTCAAAAAAATACTGCCCCCAAATGATTCTAGTTTTAAGGTACTCAGTGGGTGGTCAAATGGTCCAGCCACTACACTTGCCATCAGGCTTCACAACACAACTTCTATCTCTGGGACGCAAACTGTTAGAGAAGTAGATGCACACTGTTATATATACACACCTGCATACAATACATACACAAATGTAAATTTTACATTTCAAGTAAGAGGAATATGAAAAGTATTGTCAAAGGTGGTAAGAACTAAAGAGTTTATTCTAAAGAAAATTCTGAGCTGGACAGTGGTAGTACATGCCTTTAATCCTAGCACTCAGGAGGCAAGGGCAAGCAGATCTCTTGAGTTTGAGGCCAATCTGGTTTACAGAGTGAGTTCCAGAACAGTCAGGGCTACACAGACTAACACTATCTTGGAAAACAAAACAACAAAAGGAGGGAGGCTGGAGAGAGATGGATCAGAGGTTAAGAGCACTGTCTGCTCTTCCAGAGGTCCTGAGTTCAATTCCTAACAACCACATGGTGGCTCACAACCATCTACAATAAGACCTGGTGCCCTCTTCTGGTCTGCAGGAATACATACAGGCAGAATGCTGTATACATAAGAGATAAATAAAACTTCAATTAAAAAAAAAAAAAAGAAAGACAATTCTGTTAGGAGAGATAATAATAACGTCAGTACAGCTAATGAATATTACCATGTACCACTGGGGTCAGAAAGATGGATCAGAAGGTAAAGTGCTTGCCACAAAGCCTGATGACCTAAGTTCTGTTCCTAGGAATCACAGAGTGAAAGAAGAGAATCAACCTCCAAAAGTTGTCTTCCGACCACACACACCCCATACAACACCTGTGCACAGACACAAGCTTTTAATAAAGAAAAATGTAACATGACTGCCGTGTTTGACAACAACAAAACAAAACAAAACCAGGGTAGGGGAAGCCTAGAACACAATTTAGAAATGTATTTCTCTTTCAAGTTCTAACTTCTTGGTCATCCGAAGAGCATATATTCAGTCCACTGAAACATGCAACACTAAGAACTTCTGGCACGTAAGCAGTCAAGTGGTAACTATTTTACCAAGACTGAAAACAGAACTATTTCAGGATCAACTTCATGTTCTAGTACTTGTACGGACTAGATTCAAATCAATGATTAAATTTAATTCAATGTATCTAGGTTCTAGTTCTTCTCCAGTTCCTCTGAGACCAAATTAAAACTCTAAAACTGGGACTAACCTAGTACATATGTGAACACACAAGAAAAGCATCCATGTATATCAAATAAAACAAAAACTGGAACTGGAGAGAGGGCCTGATAGTTAAGAGCACTTGCTGCTTTTCTAGAGGAGCTGACTTCGATCCCAGCACCCACATGGTGGCTCACAAGTGTCTGTAACTACAATGCAAGAGGCTCTAACACCTCTGTGGGTACCATGAATGTATGTGGCAAACAAACAAACATGGAGGCCAAATACACATAAAATACAAATAAATAATCTTTACAAAATAAGCTTTAAACCTTCATAGATACCCCTTAACCCTCCCTCAAATCTCATTTCTGCCTTTTGTTGCTATTTTGTTTTTTAAAACCAGGGTCTCGGTGATGAGGTTCAGTGGTAGATCACTTGTCTAACCCCTGTGAGGTCCTAGGTTCAACTCCTAGTCTAGAAGGAAGGGAAGGAGGAAGAAGAGGAAGGAAGGGAAGGAGGGAGAATGGGAAGGAGGGAGAGAGGAGGGGAGGGGGGGAGAGGGGAGAAGAGGGGAGGAAAGGAGAGGCCAGTGGGTTTTACAGAGCAGTCTGGCCTTCAACTCAATGTACTACACAGATGGTATAGAATTAGCAATTCCTCCTGCCGCTGGATCCTGAATACTATGGATTGATTACAGTCATACACCACCAAGCCCAAGACCATGATCAAATTCTTTAACAACGATTTATATAATTGCTTAATAAACATGTATTTAGGTTAACTATTCAGTAAAAGACTTCTTAGGAAAATGGAAACTATGATTTTGGGTTGTTTGCGAACTACATCATACATGGAGAACTTAACTTAGTCAATAGGACAGGATACCAACAGTGGAATTTCAAGTTCTGTTACAAACAGAACCCAAAGTGGGACCTGATTTGATCACTGATCTAGCACATGCTTACTCAACAGCTCACAGAATCTACAGTACACACTAAGACTATTGCGATTTTAGCAACAGAAATCAATCATCAAAGGTATTGGGTAGAAATGGAGTTCTGACTCTAGCTTTTTCAAGGCCTCCATTAAAGATTAAATTAAAAATAAAGCAAGACAAAAATCCAAACCTCACCTTTTTCCCTACATATTTCTGGAGACAGAACTCAGGGCTTTATGCGTCTTAGGAAACACTGTCCTTGAGCCCTACTTTACCCTTCACCAAAGTTTCTTATATAAAGTGCATGGGAATGTTAACGCAGAAAATACAAGCAAAACTACACTAGTGACCATCATACAGCACTCCAACCTTTTCAGAAACATCTATGTAGAGCTGAACCGAAAGCATTCTCTTGAAACCACTGTTAATCAGAGGTCAGTAAACCGTTTCTGGAAAGAACCAAGAAATCAATGTTCTAAGTTTCCCAGACCACAGGATCTCCACTGAAACTGCTCAGTGCTACTGTAGCAAATGTAATGGCCCGGCAGTATGGAAATACATGAATTTACTATGCTAAGATAAAACTTCTAAGAACAGTGAGATGTCAACATAATGTAATTTTCACAAAACAGTCACCTTTTACATTTTTTTACACTAGGCATTGAAAACTGGTCAATGACCTGCTCAGACCAGTGGGCTATAGTACTGGAATTAGTCAAATCAATTAATCATCACGTTTATTAACTACCTTGGTCCCTCTCCATGATAGTACTACACTGAGGTAAAAAGTAATGAAATAAACCCAATCCCAAGTCATATTATAAGAAAAATATGTATAAAACAGATTTCTTGCCTGTCACACCATTAATTTCAACACTGGGGAGGCAGAGGAGGGCAGTTCAGGGACAGCCAGGGCTACAGAAATAAGACCCCATTTCAAAAATCAAGCGGCTTATTCTCTAGGTGTTGCTGGTACACACCTTTAGTCCCAGCACTTCGAAGGCAGGGGCAGGAGGATCTCTAAGTTCGAAGCTAGCCTGGTCTACAGGGTGAGTTTCAGAGACAGGCAGGGCTATACAAAGAAATCTTGTCTCAAACAAACAAACAAACAAAAGCAAAAACAATATGAAACATCACCATCTAGAAACACCCTAAGTGCTCTCAAACTCACAGAGCTCTGACTACCACAGCCTCCAGAGCGCTGGGACTGAAGGCATGGACCATGACACTTAGGAAGGGGTTTTTATGTTACTATTGTAACACTGACAGGAAACACCAAGGAGTTCATTCCTGAATCAAGCATTCACCCATTAATGCCTCATATTAAAAGGCATACTTTTTCTTTCCCATTTTTTCACTTCTATGATTTGATTTTTGTTATTTTCTTTTACTTTATATAGATTACTTATTTGTTCTTTATTACCTTATAAATATATTTTTAAAGCAAGCAAAGCTGAAGCTGAAATATCAGTTCAAGACTGGCTGTTGATGTTTAAAACATTTAACACGTCAATTTTCAAAACAATAATGACTCACTCAGAGGTTTTCAGAAAGATCAAACATTTTTTAAAGCACTAAAGTAGTGCCAAGTGCTGTTAAAGTGCACGTACACAAACGATTCACAACAGAGCTCACATGACATCAGAGTGGAACACAACTATGATCTCCGTTGTAGGCTGGAACACTGAAGCACAGGTATGTGAGGGAACTTGCCCAGGAATACAGAATACAGAGTAAATGACAGACCTAGACTTTGAACCTGAATATCTTGCTTCTGGAGTCTGCATTATTAAAAAGTAGATTATGACTGCCTCTAAAATTAAAATTACTCTGTTTTGTACATTATATTGGAATTACAAACTCTCTTTAATGTACATATCAAAAGCAAACCACCAAAATCAAGGTGCTATTTTAAATTCTCTTTTTGGCCAAAATTATAACCAAGATTGCTCTGGCTTGCATTAGAGTCGGTAAGGACTGAGCGGTCCGTCAGTTTTCCAGCGAGCAATAGTACTACTAAGAGTGACAGCAATGGATGCTGTACAGCTGTGAGGAATACCGCTCTGAGAAAAGAAACTTATTTTGTCACTGGCTCTTCACATTACCTTAGACAAGACCTCAAATTCCTTCATCAGTCACCTTCAAATTACAGATATTATATTTCTTTTAGGGATACTGTGAAGTCATCAGTAATATTATGCATGTCATTCATTTTATCAATAGAAAATTCTATTTTCATGAGAAAAAAGTACTAAAAACACTGTAAAAAAAAGTAAAAAGCTTCAATGCCAAATATTTTGATCTATGAAACTATAGTCAGGATGTAAAGTAAATTAATTTTTTAAAATCTCAGCAAATATACAAACATCCTCTTAATTTTGATCTTGTGCAATCACAGAAAATGAGAGAGATAAAATCTTGAAATATGGTCATGACTAAATCCAACAAACAAACAAACAAAAAAATACTGGGTTTTACCTCCCATTTGCTCCTGCCTTGTCAAATCATCACAAAAATAAGCCATAAAATTATATTAAATTTTCTTACAATCTCATTTCAATTTGGTTATGATTATCTTAGGAAAAGACACCAGTGTGTATTCATTTACTGTGTTAAATTCATTTAAACAGAGTTAGTAAATTGAGAGGAAGTAACAACACAGGACTCTTGTAATACTGTTAGAGCTTGCTTAAAAAAAATTTTAGTAAATCAATGTCTTTTGGGGTTTTTTTTTTTAAGTTTTTTTTTGTGATAAGGTTTCTCTGTGTATCCCTGGCTGACCTGAAACTAGCTCTGTAGACCAGACTGGCCTGAAACTCACAGAGACATACCTGCCTCTGCCTCCTAAGCTCTGGGATTAAAGGAATTGACCACCACTGCCAAGACACATATAACCTTGAATGTACAGTTATGAGGCGTGAGGCAATATCTTAGTAGTGTGTAAATATAAGCAACTGATCAACCTGTGAGAATAGGTAAAGCCCACTTGAAGGAAATTAAGGTAAAAGCAATTCAAAATTAAGTAAATTTTAAATCAGTATATTTAAATTTCAGCATTAGTCAAACTAATAGTACTTCTCAGAATTTATTAACAATAGAGAAAGGGGAATCTTTGCATTCTTTTACAATTTTTACTAAACCTTAATGCCAAATTGCTATTGCCAACGATTTGGGCAATCAGGACAGGACTAATTTAAAGGTGTTAAAAACAAAACTTACTACTCTTTCCATCAGTTACCATTGTGGGGAAGGATAAAGACACTCTGGAGCAGTGGTTCTCAACCTTTCTAATGTTGCAACCTTTTAATTCAGTTCCTCATGTTGTGGTAACCTCAATCATAAAATCCTTCTCCTTCCTAGTTCCTAGTTATAATTTTGCTTCTGTTATGAACTGTAATGTTAAGTATCTGTTTCCTAGTATGGTGAGTGGTCTTAGGCAACTCCACACACACTGCTTTAGGGGTTGGCGGAAGTGTTAGTCTAGCAAACACAAGCCCTGGTTTTTGTCACAGCACCAAGAAACTAATCATTTTGAGTACTGAGAATTGACTGCTTAATATCTAGATATATTATTTCAGTCTATTGAAAGAAAATCTTCTGTTAACTATGACACTATATTTACTAATCTATTTTATTAAATGTCAAAAAAAAAAACCTAGTAAGATCTTTATTAACAAAATAATCCCTAAATACAACAGAAGAAACATTTACCAAGCATATAAAGCTATTGACTCCAATTGTCAAATATTAATTTTAAAATCTACATATGCTATAACTTCCCAGAGTTGCTTAAGATCACACAAGCAAAATATATAATAAACATGATATTTTTAAAGTAAAAAAAATTATAATTCAAATTTGCCAATGTTAACCTTACCTAAAGTATTGCTGGTCAAAATTATAAATTCCTCAGGGGCTTAGAAGCAGTACTGAAGCATATAGTATAGGCCCAAGTATAAGCAAAGAATAGTTAGAAAACTCATCACTCACACTGTCATTCATTCTAGTGTCTTTAAGAAAACAGCAGAATTTATTTTATTATTATTTGTTTTATTTTGTTTTCGAGACAGGATCTCTGTGTAGTCCAGGCTGTCCTAGAACTCACTCTGTAGACTAGGCTGGCTTTGAACTCAAAAAGATTTGCATGCCTCTGCCTCCAGAGCTGAATTAAAGGTGTGTGCCATGGAGCCCAGCCAAGAAAGCACCAGAAATTTTGAGTCAATCTCTAAAACTTAGTTGGACAGAGCTGGACCTGGTGGCACACACCTGATTTCAATACTTCAGGCTGAAATAAAAAGGGGGGTGAGCAGGAGGCCAATGTGGGCTACACATAAGACTCAAAAGGACAGCAACAAATTTGGCTGAATCAAATTTAAAGTATAAACTTTAATGTTCACAGAATAAGATTAGTGCTTTCTAACATGTTAAACAGCATAACGACCAAGAACACTTATGATTTCTAGACTAAAACTAGTGCAATTGATTTTCCCAAGACACTGATTAAAGGCATAAAAATTTTTTAATTACATGTGAGTCTAAAGTCTCGGATCACTTATTACTCAGTTTTCCAGGGTATCACACCTAAGAGAAATTTTATTGGAGAAACTACTGCCCACGTCTGACATTTGATTGAAAACAACTACTGGGTCATGTCTTCAAAGAAGACATTTTTAAAACCTGATTACTTCAGAAGTAAATTGTACTAAAGTATTTTCAGAAGAAAGGATACTAACCAAAAGAAATTCTGTGTTAATCCATTTCCCAAGTTTATTAATTTTCCTTACTTGGATTATCTGCACCTTAACTATCAAAGCTGATTAGCAACTCGAAGTATCTTGAGCTCAAAGTAAGCCAGATGTCAAATATTTTCTATTAAAATTGTCACATCCCTAAATTACTGCATCAGTAAGCAGATAAAATATGCTGCAATAAATGACTTCCATGATGCTAATGTCAGTCTATACTGGACAGAAACTCTAAAAACTGTAGATTAACAGTTCTGTTATTGCTGGGTGGTAAGGGCACACATCTTTAACCCCAGCATTTAGGAGGCAAAAGCAGAACAGCCTGGTCTACAGTGAGTTCCAGGACAGCCAGGGATACACAGTAAAACTGTCTCGAAACTACTACCACCACCAACACCACCATACCAGCAAAAAACCAAAAATCAAAAAACCCCAACCCAGTTGTTATCAAAGCAGCTAAGTTTCTGAAGAAAGGCCACAATAATAAATGAACAGAAGATATGCCTATCAAAATTGTAAGTGGACCAACAGATAAGAACTCATTTACTGCCTGTTGGTGGTGTATATGCCTTTAATCCCAGCTGGAAGAGGCAGGTGGATCTCTTGAGTTTGAGGCCAGCCTGGTAAACAGAGCAAGTTGTAGGACAGCCATGGCTACAGAGAAACCCTGTCTTGAAAAACAAAAGAACACACTTACTTACCTTAGCACTTAATAACACACATAACATCATCTGCAAAATCATTAGGTTAAAATAACATACCCAAACTATTTAAATAAGCCTGAGTTAAGCAAACAGAGTGAGATGCCACCTCACAAAAAGAGAGAGAGAAAAAAGAGAGAGAGAGAGAGAGAGAGAGAGAGAGAGAGAGAGCCCAGAAGCAGGCATTCAGGGCAAAACTTACTACACTAGTTCAAAGAAAAGAACTAACGTAAGAGCAGTTCAATGTGAACCAGGCGTAGTGGTGCATGTCTTTAGTCCCAGCGCTTGGAGGATGAAGTGTCTCTGTGTTCAAAGCCAGTCTGGTTTACAGAGCAGCCAAGGCTACCTAGTGACACCCTGTCTCAAACAAAAAAATAAAAAAAGGCGCAGGAGACCTGGAAAGGGGATAATATTTGAAATGTAAATAAAGAATATATCCAATAAAAAAAAAGAAAGAAAGAAAAAAAAGAAAGAAACAATCAACCAACAACAACAACTGTAGGAGGATGTGGGAAAAAAAAAAAAGGGTCCATTTGAGAATCAGGCTTCAGTGTAGAAAGTCCTAACAGAAAGACAGAAAGACAAAGGACAAGACAGCTAAATAAGCTGTAGCAATTTTGGTCACAGAAGAACAAATCAGAACCAAATGTCCTAAGGATAGTGAGTGTCTGGAAAGGACTGGAAGAGTGCAGAATTGAAGACAGTTATGCTGAAAAAAAAAAAAAAAAAAAAAAAAGCATCTGGCAGTCAGCAAATATGAAAGAGAAGTAAGTCACAGAGATCAGACAGACATGTCTAACAGTAGCATTAAATCACTGCAGTTTCTCTCTACCGTGACAACATAAGGCTAGAAGTAAATACATAAACTCTAAAGTAGACAATAAAACCTATCAAGTTTTATGTTTACAAAGTCAGTAAACTTTGCAAACATTAGGTAGACTATAAAGGGACAGGTGGATGAACTGACAAGGCATTATGCAAATCACAATTAAGAAGATTTAAATGGATGAAAATTAGTATTCAAAACCATAGACAAGAATGGCAATTCTGTTTCTATTTTACTTTGTTCTTTGAGATGTGATTTCATTATGTTGCCCAGAGAGTATGATTCTCATCTAAGTGACCTTTGGTCACCAGGACTGAGTATCAATATGACCCTGTACAATATACTGCTACAGTGATATATTCACTGCTTTTCTGGTTAAATAATCACCATCCAGGGATAACTGCTCACATCAGTCTTTCCCCACTGCGTGCTCATGAGGACAGAAAAAGGTATGCCTCCTCATTAACTGCCAATCAAGAAAAGTTTTAGACTCTTAAGCCTATAATTTAACTAGTGGTAAAGTACTCAGCTAAGTAGAACTGCTATTACTCCCTTCTGTAAGGCCCAAACCTCCAACAAATCAACAGCCTCATTCAAGTTGGCCCAATGCCCACAACTGTCTAGCCAATTGTCTCCTCAGCGCCGTAACTACAGTATCTTCTGACAACTGAACCTGGTTTCTAATAGGGTCCTTTCACCAATGACCACAGCAACAATACATGACTCCTTTAAAACTGGGAACTCAGAAAGAATACCCCTGTCAATGCACTTAAAACTTACCCAAGGGGGAGGAAAAAAATTTAAAAAACATATCAAGGACACTTTTCATAGCTAACTTTGTGCTACTTCTCAGAATTCTGATCTGAAACACTACGAATGACTCATTTTCTTTACAAGAGCAAGTAACAGCAGTGACATTAACAACTTAAAACACAAAACAATGAAAGCAAACCTGTTAGGAGGAACGCTGAAACACAGAAAAATAGTGGCAGGTCAGGTAAAGTGACAGAAACAGAAAATCTACTCCTCAACATTAATGAGATTTTTTTACACCACAGGAAGAAAATATATCAACAAAGAAAAATTACCACCTTCTTATTGTGGTTCTTTAAAATCAGCAATAAAATCTATTGTAGACTCACATTCAACATAAGTACTTAAGACTATTATATTGCCGAAATTTTCCTGGAATGCTAAGAAATCCCCTGTTAGGAGCCCTTTTCCATAAGTTCTCTCAGTGGCATGAAGACTTTAAACATTTTAAGTACTACCTCCACAATAAATTCTCAATTCTGAGAAACATTTGAAAATCACCTGTTTTGCCTCTCAGTATTCTGAAGCTCCCTGTGGTCCCTTTTCAGGTGTTTGGTCAAAGACGTAAAGTACTCTTTTAAAAGATTCTGGAAAGGCTGCTGCTTCTCTGGACTAATTATCTCACTAGGAGGAAAGTTCAAATTAAACTTCTCTGCAGCACTTTTTACTTTCCTCGGTACAAGTCCAGCAATATCATCTCCACAATGGCGACAGAAACTAATCACCACAGAAACATGAGTGTGGGATTCCCGATCAGCATTAATAATACTTTTTAGCTGTTCATAGATTAAGGAAAGACCTTCCTTGTCAGTGAAAATTCCCACTATTGTCAATTCTGCAATGAAACGCAAGTCAGTTCTTAGCTTGGTAATGTTAGGCGTTTTCTCCTCTTTCCTTGCTTCAAAATGTTTTTTCCACACCTGAAGCAGTGAGGGTGCAAAGTCAGCGTACCGCTGGTGAAAGAGAGAGCAGAGGTGCACAGCACAGTTCACGTCAGAGATTTTTAATTTTGCTTCCACAATGGAAGCTACGGCTTCTGCAATATATTTGCTTAAATTCAGGCCATTAAAATCATGAGACAAGGAATCTCTCTGTTGTTCTGTAATTGTTTTTAGTTTCTTGACAAAAGCAGTATTTTTCTTTAAGCTCGAATCTAGGCGGCTAAAGAAATTTTCCTCTGGTCGGTTGTCTGGAGCGTTTTGGTTTTTGCTACGGAGTTCCTTTCGTAACTGATGGCGTTCCCAAGCCTCCTGATGGAGCTGAAGAGATTCTTCTTTTTCTCTATGTAAAAGACAAAACACAAATAAAGACAGATATTTTGAAACATCATTTATAAATCACTTAAGAGTAAAAGTCAATGAAAAACTACAATCTAAGTATAAGAATCCAAGAGGAACAAAAGGAGCAAAAAGAGCCCCCATTGCTTTTGTTGCCTTGGGGTCCTGCAGAACCTGAGCCTTGTGCATGCTAAGGCACTCACCACCTCTTTCATTATTTTCAAAGGCATTGTATTAATGACTTAATATACTGATAGCACAGTAAATTATAATACCTGCTGTGATACAATGATTTCCAATAATCTAAATTGTTAAGCATTCTGTCAATTTGCAAGTTCAACTGATCTAAGACACAATGTTCAATATGTAAAATATAAAATGATATGCCTGGGAATAATATAAAATGTTAAACAAAAGCACTGGGTAAATAGAAAAACATTTACACAAGAAATATTTTAGTTAAAGAACAACAATTATAAAATGTACTTAAAAGATTCTGATTTGTCAAGAATTACTTCTCCATACTCCGCATTTATCAAACAATTAGTAAAGGCCAGCCTAAGTTATATGAGAAACTCCCCCCTTCCCCTCCCCACACACACCAAAAGAAGATCCAGGATTGAAGAGATGGCTCAAACATAGGAACACTGGCTGTTCTTCCCAAGAACCCAGGTTCAGTTCTCAGCACCACATGGCAGCTCACGACAATCCTGAACCCCGGTTCAGAGGATCTGCTACCCTCTGCAGGCCTCTTAAGATACTGCATGTATGTGGAGCCCAGACATGGACATTGGCAAGTACTCATCATATACATAAAATAAAAATCCAATTTTTTTTCATGAGCATCAATAACAAGAAACACTCATGACTTAGGAAGTCTGGGAAGGAACTCTAGGAGAACTACCAGTTTAAAATCTTTTAATGAGTACAATACAAATTTAACCTAAAAGAAGAGTTAAAAGCTGACATAACTTTTTTTCACCTAGATGTTTAAAATGAAGTAATGACTTGGGGCAGAGGTGGAGACAAGAGTGAATTTGATTTTAAAATATTAGAATATATGCTTTAAATTTAAATCTGCAAAAAAAGTAATTTTCCTCTTCTCGGTAAAAATCATTTCTTAAATACCTTATGCTAACTCCAAGCCCCTTGCTGAAAAGCTACAATGCATTACCACAGGAGCTGCATTTGGGTATACAAATCTTTCAGTCATACACAAACTACAGGACTTGTCATGAAAAGAACAAAAGCATAACTCATTATGCATTTGAATTAAGCAAATCAACTTTATCCTGTACTGAAAACATTTTAAACTATAAAGCCCTTACGGGCAAATAAACTATAAAACCCCTATGTGCCTTAAAATATTCTAGGAAAGGATTTGGAGATACAGTTCCACAGCACACTGCTTGCCTTTCACACTCTAAGGCTTTGGGTTCAAGTCCAATGTCCAACTCCACTAATATATACACATATATATAATGTTTTAAAAAAGAAAAGTAGGTAATTGCCGGGCAGTGGTGGTGCATGCCTTTAATCCCAGCACTTGGGAGGCAGAGGCAGGTGGATTTCTGAGTTCGAGGGCAGCCTGGTCTACAGAGTGGGTTCCAGGACAGCCAGGGCTACACAGAGAAACCCTGTCTCGAAAAACAAAAAAAAAGAAAAAAAAGTAGGTAATTATTGAATAGGGCAAATAAGAGATATGAGGTAAGACTGGTTCATTATTACATTTTGTCTTCATAAATATTTAAATTTTTTCCAGTAAAAAGTTAGGAAGTGGGGCTAGAGAGATTACTCAGCAGTTAAGAGCACTGGCTATCCTTCCAGAGGACCTGGGATCAGTTTCCTGCACCTCATGGTGGCTCACAACCATCCATAACTAGTTCCAGAAACTCCAACACCATCTTCTGGCCTCAGCCAGCACTCCACGCATGTGGTACACAGACATACATGCAGGCAAAACACTTATATACACAAAATAATGAAATTAGTAAAAATCTCCAAAAACAACAACAAAAGAATTGGTTTTTTTTTTCATACTTTAAAAACACTTCGAAGCTGGGAGTATACAGTGTATGCCTTTAACCCAAGCACTTGGGAGACAGAGGCAGGCAAGTCTACAAGTTAGAAGCCAGTCTGGTCTACACAGTGAATTCCAGGACAGCCAGAGCTACATATACATAGTGAGACTCTGTCTCAGGAAAAGAACAACAACCAACTTTGAATTGGCAAAGGAAGTGCTGTGAAACCAAGTATGTTTATGAATGAAAACTTTAGAAGAAGGATCAGCATGTACTACACAAGCCTAACAGCTAGGTCTGACCCCTAAAGCCCAGAGCAGAAGGAGAAAATCAACTTCTCAACACTGTCCTCTGGCCTCCACACAAGTGCACATGAAAGTGCATATGCAACACACAATTTAAAATAAGGGTTTTTTTTTTTTTTTAATTTTGGAAGAAAAATAATCAAGAAATTCTGAAGAATCATGGTTGTGCATAGTCTAAATTTGGCCACTACTACTGCCTTTCAGTACTACTACTCTTTCTTTCACTACTACTCTTCTTAGTAAGAAGAGAGAGACTGGGACTAGAGAAATGTCTCACTGGTTAAGACAACTTGCCACTCTTCCAGAGGACTCATGTTTGGTTCCTAGAACCCACATCAGATGATTCACAACTACCTACAACTACAGCTCCAGGGAATCTGATGCTCTCTTCAGGCCTCCTGAGTCACATGCACACAAAATACACACACACACACACACACACACACACACACACACACACACCCCTCTTTTGTTTGTTAAAGGAGAAATAGAGGGTTTGTAAAGCTGAGTTGCTCAGTAAACTTTAGTTGAAGAGCAGTGGCCTAGCATGCAGAAGGTTCTAGGTTTACTTCCTACCACTGAGGTAGGAAGTGAGAAGAGGGAAGTGTCATGAAAAAGGTTTTTACAAGCTGGGCAGTGGTGGCGCATGCCTTTAATCCCAGCACTTGGGAGGCAGAGGCAGTCAGATTTCTGAGTTCAAGGCCAGCCTGGTCTACAGAGTGAGTTCCAGGACAGTCAAGATTACACAGAGAAATCCTGTCTCGAAAAACCAAAAAAAAAAAGAAAGAAAAAGGTTTTTACAAACAAAAACACTGATCACCCTACGCCTATAAAACACTAAAGACTGCAATGCACCTCAAGCACGGCCCTGGTCAGGGGAAGCAATGAGACACACTGCCATCCTCCCAGACCTCAGAGCTGCAGGCAGGTGTCACCTGACACAGTCACTTCCCCACTGTGTCCTTAGGTACCCACTCTCACCCCTTCACCCCTAAAACCCAGGGTTCTTACTTCAGCTGAGCAGCCGCTTCTTCCTGCTGCCGTTTGGCTTGCTCCTCCTGCTTTTTCCTCTCTTCCTCTTCTTGTTTCTTCTTTTCTTCCTCTTCCTTCTTCTTTAACTCTTCCTCTGCCTTCACCTTCTCTTCCTCTTTTTTCTTGCGTTCCTTGTCTTCCTTTTTTCTCTTATCTTCTTCCAGTTTCTTCTTCTTGTCTTCTGGGACCTTACCGGCCTCCTTCTTGGCAGTGATTTTGAGATCGTCCCTTGGTTTCTCCTTGCTGCTCACAGGGCGCCTCTCACTGCAGTCTTTTTCCTTGTTGTTTAGTAAAGATTCTTTTTCTTCCATACTTGCTGACTTCTTACGCTCAGCTGGCATTATGTGACCCAGGACAATCTGTAAGAGTAAAAGAACATCAGTACTGTGGGCAGAATGGCTTTTAATTTAACAACACAGCATTATTTTTAAAACAAAACATATTAATGAAGCTTGGCAACCATGGCTTTTTTTTTTTTTTTTTTTTTTTTTGGTTTTTCGAGACAGGGTTTCTCTGTGTAGCCCTGGCTGTCCTGGAACTCACTCTGTAGACCAGGCTGGCCTCGAACTCAGAAATCCACCTGCCTCTGCCTCCCAAGTGCTGGGATTAAAGGCGTGCGCCACCACCGCCCAGCAACCATGGCATTTTTAAATGCTATGAAGTATTACGCTGTGAGGAGAACTAGCGCCTCAGCTGGAGCTGGATTGGTGGTAAAGTGCTTGCTGAGCACACACAGTACCAATCCCCAGCACCATTCCAAAAATTGGTCACATTCCATGTTTTATTATTAGTTATTTCTGTATCTAGGGTGTTTATTGTTGCTTTGCTTTTACTCTTTAATTGAGGAAACATTTAAGCATAAAGTGGGCTGGGTATTGTGGTGCACGCCTTTATCCTGGCACTTAGGAGGCAGAGGCAAGTGAACCTCTGTGAGTTCCAGGACAACCAGGGCTTGAAAAACCTTGTCTCAAAAAATAAACAAAACAAAAAGTGGTAGCACAGCATTTAGAACGTCTACTCACATACCATCAGCTCCAACCATGATTAACTTCAAAACAATTCATCACTGTAACTGGAAACATCACAAGTAAGTTTTAACCCAGGCTTTTTACATGTATCAAGAGCAATGCTCAGCAGGCCAAGGTAGGACCTGCTATGAGTTAAGAGGTCAGCCTGTGTTATATAGTGAATTGCATACCAGCTTTAGCTATACAGTTAAGTCTGTAACTTAAAAAAAGAAGAAGAAGGCTGACAAGGAGGCTCAGTAGGTAAAGTAGGTAAAGGTGCTGCACCAATTCTGACCACCCCGGGAACTCAGCGTGGATGGAATGAGAGAACCAGTTCCTACAAGCTGTCATCTGGCCTCCAAATGCACTAAATAAGTAAATTTAAAAAAAAAAAAGTTTTTAAAGGATTAAGAAACTGAACATTGGGGATGCAGCTGAGTGGACAAGTGCTTAGCATGTCTTAGGCCCTGAATCTGATCCTCGGCACTGTGAAACAAACAAGTAAGTTTGACTCTTTGCTGTGATCATAGTTCAGCGAGAGGATGCTATCTAACATGAGAGAAGCCCAATTCTCAGCAACTCCAAAAATGAGGGTAGAGACAGCGATCCTGGCTTACTATTTCATGCAATATTCATGGAATGTATTTACACAAGAGAATAGTTACAATGCAAAAGCTCTTGCTTCCTACTAACCAGTGAGCAGAGACTAGAAGAGTCGTACATTTTACCCCATTACTATAATCTTATCAAACTTTTAAAATAAACTAACTCTCTCAAATTAGAGCAGGCCTTCAATTTCAATAGTACAAGACAATATTTATAAACAGAATGATTAATGAGATCTGTATATTTTGTATCATCTGTCAGTAGAGTAGCCAGTAGTCCAGGAGTTTCTAAAACTCAGCACTACTATCATTATGAGCAAGTAAGTCTGATGTTTTTTGGTTTGTTTGTTTGTTTGTTTGTTTGTTTAGCAGTACTAGAAATGAAACTCACGCTTTTTGTCCACAAGGTAAGCATCCTACCACTGAGCTATACCCTCAGCCTATAAGGCAACTCATTCTTTGTGGAACTAAAAGGTTATCATATACCTGAAGCAACTAAGCATCTCTTTGCCTCCCAGGTAGTAAATGACAAGAAATTACTCCAGATAGTAATAAATGCTCCGAGGGACAGAAGTATCACTAGCTGAAAAACTACTGCACTAAGCCACTTAAACATAAACTCAGTGTAAATAAACCTGTAATTCAGTTGCTCAGGACCACCAGACTTCAAGTGTTCAATCCCCCATGACTAGTGGCTTCCAAGCAGGGCAGTGTAGATACCAAAGACTTCCACCATCACAGAAAGTGCAATTTGGACAGCACTAAAAAAACTCACATTCTTAACTGGAAACTACATATACGGAAAGAAAAAAAAAAAAAAAACCTGTATATCTCACCAAAATGAGACATCAAAAAATGTATTTCTCTACCTAGAGCTAGTTATCGCACATAACTTTTCAGGCAGTACTTTTGCGTTTTTACTTTTAAATTATCTGCATGTTACATACAAAGAAAAATCACAATTTTATTTAAGAAGTATAAAATTATTTAACTTCTTGGTGTCTTAGTAAAAGTTAAGAATATACAAGTATTCTTAAATATTTTCAACTACAGCATTTAAATTATAGCAAGAAATCCCAGGTTAATAGCTAAAGTCTTTGCAATAATAAAGTATAAATAAATAAGGAATGTATTACTTTAGAGTTAAATATTATCGGAAAGACAACCGAGACCAGGAGAATCCTGAAGGTACACAGAGAGCTTAATTGCCAGCCTTCACCTTCCTTCAGCCTCCCTCTATTCTCATTTACCTTCTTATTATCCAGTATACACCCACCTTTAATGTGAAAATATCACACTCTAAAACAAACCTTCAAACAGTATAATACCAGTATCTAGTCACAAGTACCACACTAAACATTTTATGTACATTATCTCATTTAATACTAAAATTTTTATGAGGTGGGTATTGTTTTCTCTATTTATAAATGAGTAAACTGAGACTTAACCAAGTAACTTGACCAAGGTCTCCACAGCTGGTGATAGAACTGGAATGTTAATTCACAGTCTTAACCAAAGTTAAGAACCCTGAGAGTACCAAACTGTGAGATGGAAGACTTGATCACAGACACCCGACTATGACAAATCATAGAATTATGAATCTCAGCAGAGGCTCTGATAATGGCAAAGCACTTGCTACATAATGTTATTAACTTACTGGCACACTCTGGCTGAACATGCGGAGACAACGTAATGTTTAAGGTAACAACACAATCTTATTTAAGGGTATTAATCATTATATGTAACAAAATTTTATGGAATTTGTATTTTGTGATTTGAAGAATCAAGATATTTCAAAATTACAAGAACATACAATTCTCAGACAACAGAAACAATGACATCAGAATTTATAACTAAAGTATTCCTTACAAATTAAATTTAAAACTCTTCCACAGAATCAACAAACTCACTTTTTATCTGACAAATCCATGAAAGACCCTCATTTATAAGCTCAACAGGCTCCCAAACTTTCATGGCTCACCAATATTCATTTATTCAGCAAATGTAAATAACTACCACACTAACAAACAGTAACAGTCAATGACAAATTAAGACAAATCCTGCTTCAGAGGATGATAAAACAGATTCCCCAAAACATCTGTAAGTCTTGGTGTCAGAACCAAATTCCAGCTAACTAACTCACAACAAAAAGGCAGCAATGAGACTGAGCAAACAGAATAGGTGTTGACATCAGCCTTAAGTGTGCATCCCAGCTTTGTACCTTACTAGCTATGGAATCAGGCGACTTAACTCCTCTGTTCATCCTTGTCATTTGTCAATGCAGTGGAGCTGCTGCGGTCTAGAGTTACTAACCTCTAGCACTGTAGCCACCACAGACAAAGACGTTAAATAAATGTCAGCTCTCTCATACCTGACACCTCTCATACCTGAAAGGAGAGAGCTTTAGGATTAAAGACTACCCACTCCAAGCTTCAGGTTTACCCCGAGTGCTGAAGGCAGTGTGAGCTTCCCAAGATTACTCAACTGCTTCAGTAGCTACCCAGTGCTACAGTTTCCTCTGTGCTTACACAGGATTTTGAAAACCAAGTAAACTAGAAAACAAACATGAATCCAACAACACACATTTGTATCCTGTCAATTTAAATTCAATAAATTAAATCTAATAAAAACGCTAGATTCTTATTTAATAACAGCTAAACTTAGCTGTTTTTAAATTTAACACCTAAAGTGTTTCTAAATTGCCCATGTAATATTATATTAAAATAACGAATAGAAAAGTTAATGGTCTTGAAATTGAAATAGGATTAACTTTTACAAACTACTGAATACAATTACATTCAGACAGCCCTTAAAAGGAAGGTATGATTGAAAACCACCTTTCTAGTTCCCAACATACTGGCCTGGGCACATGATCTCTATTAATTTATTTGTCTTTCTACATACATTCTAAATTTCCAAAAGAAAGTAAAAACTATTTTACTAGTAAAACAGATTCTAAGGCAGTGTCCTGAACAGAGGACAGAGAACGGAGGTGTTTCCCTAATACAGCTATAAGTCTGCTAAGTACCATATGGTCTATGTATGAAATCACAATCAGACTGCTCTGAAACTAATATAGAGTAAGAGAATACTGGTTTACCTTTCTTCAAGTCTGTGTTTTGAACTCAAAATGTTCTAAAGGTAGAACAGCACAGATATATCTTCCAGTTTCTGAGTTTATTCTTTTACAAAAATCCTTTTATTTATATATATATATATATATGAGTCTTATTCAAAATTTTCAGAAATTTCACCACAGCTCAAAAATGGCTTTCCTGATGATCTGTTCGACTTTTATGAACACCTAAAAACTATGACAAATGAGAAGGGTCAGTAACAGTCTTACTTTCAGCTAATGTGTCAATCGGTACATTTAAGTTTTTTGAGAGCAGGGTTATTCGCTACCATGCGTACCCCCAAACCTGGAAGCAGCCTCTGCTTGCCTCTCCAGATCAAACACCGTGTGATCACCTCTTTAGTTCAACAGTACTCATAAGGGAAGTAATGAGAGCCTTAAGTTAGAGTCGAAGAATCAACCAGCCTACCTGATTAAAAGGAAGTAAACCCAAACAGCCCCATTTCCACCATCTGCAGGTCCACTCCAAGCCTCTTCCCCTGCACACGCATCACCCACAAATCTCCCACAAACCCCCGCTGTGGCTCAGGGTCCCACCATTGACATACTTCCCGTCCACAACTCCTATTCCGTGGGGACATCTAAGCCCCAACCCTAACTTCTCAACCCACACTCCCTCAACCCCGAAGCCTCTCGAGCTTGTTTGACTACTCTACATCTTCCCCGCTTCCTCGTCCACGCTTCCCTCCGGACTCCGGAGCTCGCCCCAGCCTCTCCTCGCACTCTTCCACGCCCCCGAACACCTTCCCCCTCCACAGCAGGCTCCCCCGCCTCCAGACCCGAGGTTGGGCCCAGGCATGTGGGGCAGACACCTCTTCTGTCGCCCCTCACGCCAGCTTCGGCCCGGCCGAGACACCCCCACATTGACCAGACCCTCCGGGAGAAGGATCTGAGGAGAACGACGTCCGACCCGCTCGTCCCTCCACTGCTCGCCGCCCCCGGAGAGCTGGAGTGCGGAGTCGCCTCTCGGGTCCCTCGGGGAGTAGGAGTCCAGGCCGGTACCCCTCCGCGCCAGCTCTTTCCTATCGTAGGAGCGGAGGGGAAGGAAGATCCCTGGGACTCACCTAGTGCCTGTTGTCAACATTAGCCCCGGGTTTCCCAGCACCAACTCCAGCGCTCGGGCTCTCCCCTCCCCTCCCCCCACCTATCTCGCAGCCCAGGGCCCGCCTTCCCTCAGCTCCCCCTCCTCCCTCCTCCCGTCGGCCCTCCCGCCCGCCACTCACCAACGCGGCCGGGCTGCTAGGGGGCGGGGCGGAGGAAAGAGGGGGAGGAAAAGGCTGTCCAAAGTACTGCCTAATCCAAATTGATCATCGTTTGCGATCCTCTGTACATATTCAGTCGCTCAGTTTGGTTCTGAAGTGACAAATATATAGCTTATATCAAGCATGTGAGTTTACTTCAGTAATTCGTTGAAATTCTCCTATATGTAAATTTTTTTATACAGGCAATAAATAAGACAACTACTTCCAGCACCGCCAATCAGGGCCCCAGCAGAGGGGAGGAGTGTTCCAAGGACCGGAGGCGGGAAGTGGATTGGTCGTCAGGAAAGGGAAAGCGCCTGAATTGGAGATGCGCAGGCGCAAGCAATTCACGGATGGGTGGGGGAGGAGCGGGAGTGAGGCGGGGCGGAACTCTAAGGAGGCGTAGAAGAGTGGTGGGATAGTAGAATTACGGGGCGCTATCGAGGTCAAGTTTGGTTACTTAGTTCTCAGAAGAATTACCTGATGCGAACGTAAGGAAGAGGTTCCTGGAGGCAAAGTTTGATTAGACTAATACCGAAAGGATGAAGATTTAAGATATTGAAAACTGGAGAAGCTAAAGAACGTGGCTGGCGAGGAAGGTAGAGGTTGCTTCGAAGTAGGACTAGACTGATGGGGGAATTTCCAGAACCGGTTTTAGGTGTTGGACCTGAAAAACAGCTAGAATGGAGAACAATCGAGGCTTTTCTCATATGGGAAATATAGAAAGTCCTCTATTGTAAGTATTTTAAATTTCACAGTGTCACGAAATCGCCCCTTTTTAAAGGGATAGGGTTACGAACTTGAACCAGATTGACTTTGAAGTGCGTTATCAGCTGCTCAGCCTGCTTTCCCAAGTGGATATAATGTGCGTCTGATCTCCGATTCGTGTTGAAAGTGTGGTCTGCTTGGATGTGCATATGGTTCCGCTCTGGCTGGCCCGTAGCCAAAGGAACAAAGGTGCAAAACAAGTTCTGGATTCTTGCTTGACACGAGGAGCCACGTCGGTGTTCAAGCCCGTACAATGATCTGCTACCAACCTTAATGCTTGAGATGTCTTCGCCCCCTTTTTTTTCCCGCCCTTAGCCCATCTGCTTTCTCCCTGCCCCCTTCATTATTTTTAGCAAGTAAATTATCTTTCAATTTGTGCACTCCCTGTGTTATCTCTTTCAAATTGTGAACTTCCTGTGTGGGTACCAAAGGAGAGAGAGGTGAATGCTGCCATTCTATACCATTGATAAGTAATTATGAGTTTTTTCTATGATACCACACAACTGAGAACCACTTGCAAGTCTCCAGTTTCCTTTTCTTTTGTCTGTCTTACCCTGCTCCAGGTCTGCTGTGGTGGTTCACATCTGTAATTCAGCACCAGGAGGTTGGAGGGGGAGGATTGCTACCAGTTAGAAGCCAGCATGGCACACATAGCAAAATCCTACACAAAATTAAAGAAAGGATTTATTTCCTGGGCCTGGGGAATGTAGCTTACAGCATTGCCTTATGTTTCGTGAAGCCCTGGGCTCTAACTCAACACACCATTTAAAAACTGAGGAAATACGGGAGCTGGAGAGATGGCTCAGGAGTTAGAATCACCTGATGCTCTTGCAGATAGCTGGGTTCAGTTCCCAGCACCCACATGGTAGCTCACAACCAACCAACTGTATAATAATTCCAGACCTAGGGGCTCTAGTACCCTCTACTGGTGTCTGAAGTGCACATGTATACGTGTACACGCAGAGCTAAGGATCAGCTCAATGGCAGAGCATTTACTTAGCATGCAAACAACCCTGGGTTTGCTCTCCAGCACTAACTCATAATATGTTTCATACGCTAAACACTAAGCTTGTGTTATCCAGATACAATTAAGTGAACAGTTGAAATATGGGAAGAGACTCTGCCAAAGGGATAAAAATGTAGTCAGCCTAAACATTACAGGTGCTGCTCCAATTACAACAGGCTTGCATCTTCTTTACAACTGTTTTAAATTCAATCCAAATTAAACAGATTTGTCCTTCCGATCTGGGCTGCAGCACTCAGCAGATCCCGGGCAGCAGCTCTGTACCCAATCTCACAAAACCCAGAGGAAGCAGGTCTCCCAGGAGCTCTAACCCAGGCAGTATCTTAGGTAAGGAGACAGCAACACCCACCCCAAACAGGGAGTAACTGGGACTCAGGAATTCACTCCTGGCCCAGAGCACTGGTTCCTTCCTGTCTGCGCCTGAGCACTGAGCAGATTTTGGCCCCCAGCTCTCACCCCAGTAGTAACAACCACCCCACACAGTTCTGATACAACCAAGATAATGGGAAGGACAGGCTCCAGTCAGAGACAGGGCAAGTAGCACTAAGGAGATCCAGATGGCAAAAGGCAAGCACAAGAACATAAGCATCAGCAACCCAGTGAACTTGGCATCATTAAAACCTAGTTCTCCCATACTAGAAAGTCCTGAATTCCCCATATCACCAGGAAAGCAAGATTCAGATTTAAAATCACTTCTAATGATGATGATAGAGGACTTTAAGAAGGACATAAATAACACTCTCAGAGAATTTGAGGAGAACATAGGTAAACAGGTAGAAGCCCTTAAAGAGGAAACACAAAAATCCTTTAAAGAATTACAAGAGAACATAACCAAACAAGTGAAGGAATTGAACAAATCATCCAGGACATAAATATGGAAGTAGAAACAATCAAGAAATCACAAAGGGAGACTACCCTCAAGATAGAAAACCTAAGTAAGAAATCAGGAGTCATAGACACAAGCATCACAGAATGCAAGAGATAGAAAAGAGAATTTCAGGTGCAGAAGATACCATAGAAAATATTGACACAACTGTCAAAGAAAATGCAAAAAGTTCTTAACACAAAACATCCAGGAAATCTAGGACACAATGAGAAGACCAAACCTAAGGATAATAGGTATAGATGAGAGTGAAGATTCCCAACTTAAAGGGCCAATAAGTATCTTCAACAAAATTATAGAAGAAAACTTCCCTAAAGAACGAGATGCCAATAAACATACAAGAAGCCTACAGAATGCCAAATAGACTAGACCAGAAAGAAATACCCTCCATCACATAATAATCAAAACACCAAATGCACAAAATAAAGAATATTAAATGTAGTAAGGGAAAAAGGCAAAGTAACATATAAAGGCAGACCTATCAAAATTACACCAGACTTCTCACCAGATAATATAAAAGCTAGAAGATCCTGGACAGATATCATACAGACCCTAGGAGAACACAAATGCCAGCCCAGGCTACTATACCCAGCAAAACTCTCAATTACCATAGATGGAGAAACCAAGATATTCCATGACAAAACCAAATTTACACAATATCTTTCCACAAACCCAGCACTACAAAGGATAATAGCAGGAAAGCTCCAATACAAGGAGGGAAATTATACCCTAGAAAGAGCAAGAAAGTAATCTTCTTCCAACAAATCCAAAAGAAGATAGCCACACAAAGATAATTCCACCTCTAATAACAAAAGCAACAACAATCACTGTTCCATAATATCTTTTTTTTTTTTTTTTGGTTTTTCCAGACAGGGTTTCTCTGTATAGCCTTGGCTGTCCTGGCACTCACTCTGTAGACCAGGCTGGCCTTGAACACAGAAATCCGCCTGCCTTTGCCTCCCAAGTGCTGGGATTAAAGGCGTGCGCTACCACCACCTGGCCCGCAATATCTCTTAACATCAATGGACTCAATTCCCCAATTAAAAGACATAGGCTCTGATATCCTGGAATTCCAGCTGGATGCAGTGAAGACACAGCATCAGAGCCTTATCAATTTACTCTTCTGCTGCCTCTCTTCTAATATCTCAATGCCCATAATCAGCTTGAAGAAGTTAATGAAGAGTTGGTGGCCCTATTCCCTGGGCTTGGGGACTGAGGTGGTTAATATTGGGCTGTCTTTCTAGGGAAAAGTAGTGGTTTTGGTGGAACAGGGAGGATTAGCTGGGATTTATTGCATAGCCATAACCTATTGGTAAAAATTTGTATAATTGTTATTAAGATGAAGTTATAATTTCTTAAATGGTACAAAATTACTTTGATTTCAAATTTAAGGTTTTCATTGGTACAAGTTTCTTACTGATATAAAAGTGAGATTAATATTGTTACTCTCAGGCATTGTGCCTATATAACACATTTAGGAATACAAGGCTTAGACCCAGTCCTCCTTTTACTTTTTTAACTGATTTGAGATCATTAGCCTGTGAGTTAAGGGCCTATAGCAAATTCATGGCTCTGAGTTTATTGTTAGGGTGTTTTCTATATTTTATTTAGAAATAGCTGAGAGGAGTTAACAGACAACAGTCCAGATTACCTTACATGGGTAGTTAGTTTTCAAAACGTCAGAAGTCCACAGAATTGATGTTACAAACATTTCTGTATTAATGTTCATTTGATTAGAGACCTGTCTGCTCCTGACAGCTTCCTGTCTTGTATTCTAGGAAGAAATTGAGCATGTTTGGAGATATTCCAGTTGTGGTGAGATAGCCACTAGGCAAGAATTGCCTCTTTTCATCTACAGACAAATTACAGTCCAGAAAAGGACAAACTTGCAGAATAGTCGACTGATTGTATCTGCCAAGACAGAGTAATCAGCCCTTAATAATTCTGCATCACTAGGTCTGTCAGATGATCCTGGGCCAGAAGGCTGAAGATTGGATGCTCCAAAGTTTTGTAGTATAAGGACTGTCCAGTGTTCAGCGGTCTCTATAAATTGGCTAAGTTTTAGAAGCTATGCTTTGTGTTTCTCATAATTTCAGTTAATTCAGTCATTCTGGATTCATGACGGGGCTGAAGACTTATAGTCTCATCGCCAATGCTGACTATTTACTTTGAGAGAAAAGATTTGAGAGGATGGTTTTCAGCTGACATTCATTCTAAAGCCAAGAAAAAAGCCAGGTTCAGAACTAAGTCTTTTTGTTAGGAGAGATGACAGAAGTTCTGGTTAGTCAACACAATGATGGACTGGGTATTAGGTCTATCTTGTACCTTACTGACACAAATTGGTATAGTTATGCTCTAATTTTATTTCGAGAGAAAAGTTTTATTTTAACAGGAAGGGTGAAATGTAGGAGGAGCTAAGGTAGGAGGAGTACGGAGAGGAAGAGGAGGAATAAGGAGAGGAAGAGGAGGAATAAAGAGAGGAGGAGAGGAGGAGCTAGGAGACGATAAGTGGGGACGTGGGGGGAACATGGAGGCAGATGTTTGCATTTCCCTGCCAGTCAAATATAGTTGGTATATCTAGGTTGGGTATTGGGTTACACTTCTGATTGTATGGGCATCTTGTTAATGAGCATTACCAAAAATATAAAGCCATTGATTAACATTTTTTAAAAAGTTAATAATAAAAATAAAATAAAATAAAGAAAATATTTCAGCCACCTAACCTGTTAAACATCGTAGCTCAGTTGCACAGTATGTTTAGAGTTATTTTCTGTTATGTCTCATGAGTACTTAACATAGCTAACTGGGAATTGCAGCTGCCTAGCATCCAGGCCAAAGTTTGCTATCTCAAGGCAAACAAAACAAAACAAAAATTTCCAAGCTGTGAGTTTTTACTAATGTAAGTTTATTTTTGTACCATCATAAAGTCAAAAATCCTAAGTTAAACTGTAGTTACATGCCGGGTGGTGGTGGCACACGCCTTTAATCCCAGCACTTGGGAGGCAGAGGCAGGCAGATTTCTGAGTTCGAGGCCAGCCTGGTCTACAGAGTGAGTTCCAGGACAGCCACGGCTACACAGAGAAACCCTGTCTCAAAAAACCAAAAAACAAAACAAAACAAAAACTGTAGTTACATAGGGGACCATTCTTAACAACCATAAGAATGGGGAAGATTGCCAAAGAAAATATCAAGAAGCAGAAGGCTCAGGACTAGTCCCAGAGAAACTTCTAAATATATAAAAGTTAAGTCTGTGAATGGGATATAAATGAGAAGAAGGAGAGCCGGTCAGAGTGTTGGTGTCATGAAAGGCAAAGGAAGGGATGTTCCATGGAAGGGAAGGGAGAAAATGAAGAATACAACAATGAGGCACTCACCATTGAATGAGCTTTCAGGAACCATCTTGGCCTTGCAGATGACAGGTTAATATTTAAAAAAGATAAGTCTCTCTTAAGAAGGTTGAAGATTAAGTTGGAGCTGGAGAAAAAAAATACAAGACAGATATCTGGGAGGTTTTTATGGTGATGAGCAACAGAAAAAAATATATAGCCATTAGCGAGAGATTATGGGGATTTGTTTGCTCTCTGTTTCCCAGTGTTGAGATAAAGCCCAGTGTCGCACACTTGCTGGAGAGGTCCTCTACCACAGCTTGCATCCCCTGTATCTCTGCTGTGTTTTACATGCTGGGGAGCTCCTCTACCACAGCACCACAACATGCATACCCTGTATCTTTGCTGTGTTTTTCCTGTTCCTGGATGTATTTTCAAGTGGGAAAAATGTAGAATATATGAAAATGATCCAACAGGGAGGAAAATATTTGATGAGATAGAAGAAAGAAAAAGGCTACCCTAGGGACAAACTCCTTGTGGTGGCATGAAGGTAAAGACTTGCAAGTGCGGGAGGAAATAGCAACTGGAGTTGAAGCAGAGACATTTGGACATTAGAAGACAACAGGCACATGTAAAAGTGAGCTTGTAAATTAGGAAGGACTTTCCCCTCCCTCTTACTTTGAGTATGTGTGTGAATGCTCGTGAGAAGGCCCACAGTTGATGTCAAATGTCTTCCTTGAACACTCTCTACCTTTTTTTTTTTTTTTTAAACACTGCTCTCACTAAAAGTTGTCAAAAAAAACCCCAGCTAGACTGGCTGGCCAACCAGCCCAGGAATCCTTCTGTCTCTGCTTCCCCAGGCCTGGGGTTACAGCTATACAGCCTACCCAATTTTTAACATGGGTGCTGGGATCCTAGCCAAGCACCTATGGTTTTGCAGCAAGGACTTCACTGAGATTCTCCAATCCACTCATATTTTTCTTCCCTTTTTTGCCCCTCTCACTTTGCTTTTGACAGTTGCTCAGGATCAAAGCCGTAGCCTCATGTATGCCAGAGATTCTGTTTTAGTGATAAAACTGAAGCAAAGTCGTCTGCTAAGAGGAGGGTGAGGGGCGAGAGTGGGGATCTGAGATGAGAGAACATGGGAAACGCACGTTGAAGAATCGGCAGGCCAGGCTACTTGAAGCTTATGATCATGAAGTTGAAGGAAAACCAGCAAGACCTCATATGCCAATTTCTGTGGAAGAGATGGACAGGTAGGTAGAGGAGAGAGATGTAAGAGGAAGAGGACATAAAGAGAATGAGAATGTTTGCAAGAGCGGGGTTAAAATGATGGTCATGGGATTCACGATGGGTGAGGAGGAAGGAGAAATCAAACAAAACACATGAGGGAATGTGTGGGCTTCACACCCTGATGGGAGGAAAGGATGCAAAGAAGACAAAATGGGACTCTAAATGTCAATGAATTCGAGTGTGCAAGAGAAGTGGTTGGGAAGCAGGCATGGAAAATAATGAATGCCCATCTATGCAGTTGTCCAGCATGAGTTCAAATCCTGCTCCAATATCGGTGTCTGTTTCAACTAGAGCTAAGAATGTAACTGAACTTTAGGGTTTTTGGTTGTTTGTTTTTGTTGTTTTATTTTCTTCCACAGATTGAATCAAACCCAGAGTCTTAACAAGTGCTAGGAGAGGATTCTACATTGAGTTACACTCCAGCACAATTTAATTTAACAAGTTTGAATTGCATCTAGGTTTTGGTTAAGAGTCATGATAACAGCTGGGCATGGTGGTGCAGGCCTAGAATCCTAGCACCTAGAAGATGGGAAGGAAAAGAGAGAGTTTGAGGCTTGCCTTAAAGAAAGGAGAGAGAGAGAGAGAGAGGGAGAGAGAGAGAGGGAGAGAGAGAGAGATTCCGATAGTACTTTTTACTGGGGTGTTATAAATAGTAAACTGTGAAGATCTAAATAAATCCACTTAGCACCAGCAGATTGTGTCTGATGAGTGCTGTCTATTGCCAAATCATTTTTGCAAACAATAAACTCAATCCAAAGGCTTTGCAGTTTGAATAATAGTATTGTAACTTTCCCTACTTTCTTTGTCTTAAAACTTACAAACCAGTGAACCTGACTCCTTTTACCCCAAATACTAGGAATCTGTGCCAAGATAATGAACTTCAAGATGAAGGTCGAAATGTAAGGGCAGGGTGGGAAGGAAGACTTTTCTCAGCTTGGTAGCCAGTAATGGTTGGGGTTTGTAAATGTGCACAGAATAACCAGTCATGGTACCCTCTGGGGAAGCAGACTGGTAAGCTAAGAAAACCAGTTCTCTTTCTAGCTGTATTCCTTTTTCTTTTCTTTCTCTCTTTCTCTTCCTTTTCTTTCTTTGTTTTTGTTTTGTTTCCTTGGTTTTTTTTGTTTGTTTGTTTTTTGAGACAAAGATTTTTTATGTGGCCTTGGCTGTCCTGGAGCTCACTCACTGTAAACCAGACTGGCTTCAAACTCAGACATCCACCTGCCTCGGTTTCCTGAGTGCTGGGATTAAAAGTGTCCACTACCCTGCACTGGCTGAATTGCTAAGTCCCTGGTGTGGGGTACCTGTGATAAAATAGTCCACACACAAGTCAGAGCTAAAATTTCCAACATAATTGAATACTGATCCCTCTCCTGTTTACCTTTTCTTGTGTGTATATGTAGGACATTTTGGCAAATGTGACAAAGTGATATGTGCTAAGGCCTGGCCTGATGCCAACATATG
>JANHMN010000006.1:48606688-48621777 GCA_030674055.1 Rhabdomys pumilio
GCCTCCCAAGTGCTGGGATTAAAGACGTGCGCCACCACTGCCCGGCCACTTCATCTTAATGTTGATGTTTCTATGTATACTTATGTGCCAGAGGAGAGAGGCTCATGTTGGCCTCAAACTTACTATGTACCCAAAGATGATCCTGAACTACTGATCCTTCCCTGGAACTACAGGGATGGACTACCACATCAGCTAGAAAGCTGGAGTCTTTGATCCTTTATTACAGGGTGAGTAGATTTTACGGGCCCATTCCAAGACAGCTGCAGTGAACCATTCTGGCACATGAAAAAGGTTGTTGTACCTCAGGGCAAGCTTGGCACAACAGTACCTGCTGCCTCTGGCCAGGATCTAATAAAGTTAACATTAACAAGTCCTGACTGCAGTCTGTCTTAGGGTATCCTGTAGAAATGAAGAGAATTCACTTTTTAATGAGAATGACAGGGGCTGGAAAGATGGCTCAGAGGTTGAGAGCACTCACCAGGTTGCTCTTATAGAATATCTCGGTTTGATTCCCAGCATCCACATGATAGCTGAGTTCCAGAGCATCCACTGTGGCTTCACAGGCACATACATGCAGGCAGTACACACCCATACACATACAATAGAGATGAGTATGCACAGATAATCAGAAGTTTGACCCCCTGGTGGCCCATACCTGTTACTGTTTCGCTGCCTGTGGAGAAATTCCCAATCATGGAATGCCTCTGTGCAGGCAGTTTCTCTACTGTAGTCCTGGCTGTCCTGGAATTCACTCTATAGACCAAACTAAGTGTTGAACTCAGAAATCAGCCTGCCTCTGCCGCCCCCCCCCCACAAGTGCTGGGATTAAAGGTGTGCACACATGTGCTTGGCTTCAGTATATTGATAGACTCTGCTTCTGCCTTTTTTTTCTGTCTTTGTGAATTTCTTCACAGCCTGCTCATTACCAGCTTGCCAATACCATCTCCAGTGGGCAGCCTTCTGAGAACTAAACACTCTTTGAAGTCTTGAAAAGAATTATCTCTTTGCAAAGTGTGTCATAAATGAGATTTTTACCACAATCGTCATCTTAGCTGGGCATGGTGCATGAACCTCTGATCTTCCATATGGGAGCAGAGAGGCCAAGTCATTGTGACTTTGGGGTTCAGGTGGCTTATTTCAGAATTAAGTTAGAATTTTAAACTGTATTGTTTTAATTTGATTCTAACAACATGTTACCAACACTGCTTCTAAGTATTTTAAAATAACAGTGCAAACTGGTTGTGTTCATAACTTGGTGATATTGTATTGAGAAATATCACTGGGGAAAAAGTTCTTTCCAAGACAACATTTCATGTTCTCACTCTCTGTGTCAGTTGCTGGAGATAAAAATAGAGTTATCATTTCTAGCATGTGTTTCTTCTGGAAATTACCCTTACTGGCTGGTTTTGTGTGTCAACTTGACACAAGCTGGAGTTATCACAGAAAGGAGCCTCCCTTGAGGAAATGCCTCCATGAGATCCAGCTGTAAGGCATTTTCTCAATTAGTGATCAAGGGTAGGAGGGCCCATCGTGGGTGATGCCATCTCTGGCCTGGTAGTCTGGGTTCTATAAGAAAGCAAGCTGAGCAAGCCAGGGGAAGCAAGCCAGTAAGTAACATCCCTCCATGGCCTCTGCATCAGTTCCTGCTTCCTGACTTGCTTGAGTTCTAGTCCTGACTGTTGGTGAGCAACAGCAATGTGGAAAGTGTAAGCTGAATAAACCCTTTCCTCCCCAACTTGCTTCTTGGTCATGATGTTTGTGCAGGAATAGAAACCCTGACTAAGACAGCCACACTGCAGACACAACCATCTATTTCCTCATGAAGGCTTTAGGAAGAGCCAATCCATTGTTTTCTGTTTAATTAAAGACTCACCTAAATATAAATGTTACTTTGTATACATGTTTTCACATTAAAAGGTCAATATCAGCCGGGCGGTGGTGGCGCACGCCTATAATCCCAGCACTTGGGAGGCAGAGGCAGGCAGATTTCTGAGTTCCAGGCCAGCCTGATCTACAGAGTGAGTTCCAGGACAGCCAAGACTACACAGAGAAACCCTGTCTCGAAAAACAAACAAACAAACAAAAAAGGTCAATATCAGTAATAATAAGCTAATAACAATCACTACCTTTGCATACTTATTATGGGCCAATTACTGTACATTTGCTCTCTATTTTAAAACAGCTCAATATAATAATAACAACAGTTAACATTTAGAATTTACTTTCTACAAACAGGTATTTTTCCACTCCCTGCCCCACCCCCTGTGTTCCTCGGGATCAAACTCCAGGCTTCACTCGTGGTAGGTGAGTATTCTTCCACTGAGCTACACCTCCAGCTACAGAACTATGTTTTTATGTGCATTAATTATTAAGCTTTTGTGGTAGATTTCATTACTATGCCCATTCTGCTGATGTGTAATGTAAAGTGTAAAGAAATTAGGAATCTGCCCAAGGTCCTGGCTAGAAAATGGCAGACCCAAAATGAAGAAGCAGGTAAAATTTAGGGGTCAAAAAGAGCTGGTTCAGCCAGCAAGCACAAGCTTGAGGACTGGTGGTCAATCTCGCATGACTGATGTGGAAATGCCTGGCATTGTAACATTCACTTATAATCCAAGTGCTGGAAAGGCAGAGACAGCGTGGGTGCTCAGAGACAGAGATGCTCTCTGAAGCCCGATGACCAGATGGTCTAGCCACATGAGTGAACCCAGGTTAATGAGAGACCCTGTGTAAATACAAACAGTGGTTCTTGAGAAATACTGGCAGAGACTGACATGCAGCCTCTGTACATTACACGTACATGAACATGGAGGAGAATAGAAGCATGGAAGCTGAACAGAGATGACCCTCCACGTGGTAGAACTTAGGATAGAATAACAGGATGATTAACATATAAGCTAGTCAGGAAACAGACAAAGCTTATGGCCAAGGTATTTGTAAATATAAATTGAGTCTCAGAGTCGTTATTCTGGAAGCCTGTGGACAGGAGTAAAAGCCCCCATTCTTACAAGTTTTGCTTGCCTAGCCCCTACTTTATTTTAAAGGTTTGAGTGCACATCCTCTCCAACACCAGGTAAGATCCTCTCACTCATCTGGTTTCATCCTGTATTTGTCCCGGATGGCACTGTTACAATAACAATTCATTATTTAACTATCTGCCCCTGGATTGAAAGCTCCTAACATCATGGACCTTGTGTGGCTCTTATCCTTCTGCATCCTGAAACTCTTAGCATGGGTTTGGCGTATGGTAGGTACTGGATAAATTAAATTAATAATGTCTGCCAGTTCACATTGGATGAAAAGATAATGGGTTGATTTTTAATAACTTCAAATTTTATTTCTGCTGTGTGACCTAGGTTTAGTAGGAGATATAAATCACTGTGTGATGGAAAGTACAATGAGAAAGATTTTTATAAAACATGAGACAGATACAGGTACACAATTAAAATCATTGTTTATGTTTGGGGAGATAAGAGATGTAGACCTGGTGTGGGGTGGAGATGGGGGATTAAATAGGTATGGCTCCCACAGACTTACATTCCTGAATGCTAAGACCATATAGAGTAGCATTTTTAGGAGGGATGGCCTTGTTGGAGTAGGTATGGTCTTGTTGAAGAAAGTGTGTTACTGTCAGAGTAGGATTTGAGATCTCTGATGCTCAAGCTATGTCCAATGACACAGTGTCCTTTGGCTGCCTATGGATCAAGAGGTAGAATTCTCCATTCCTCCAGTACCACATCTGCCTGCATGCTGCCGTGCTTCCCACCATGATGATAATGGACTAAACCTCTGAAGCTGTAAGTCAGTCCTTCGTAAGAGTTGCCGAGGTCATGTTGTCTCTTCACAGCAATGAAACCCTAGCTAAAATGTAGGACTGTTGAAGGGGAGCAGAAGAGAGGGTTAAACAGAAGGACTTTGCTTCTCTGTGCAATAGGAATTCACACTGTTGAATGTGATTTTGTGGTTTGAATAAGAATGGCATATATATATAATTTGAATGCTTGGCCAATAAGTGTTACTTGATGGGAATTAGGAGGCATGGCCTTGTTGGAATAGGTGAAACAAAACAATAGTAATCCTTGCTTTAATATTTAATATTCATATGTTTATATCCATGTATTTTGTAGGTATGATGTATTTCTGAAGTGAGTGCATGCACTTTTATATAGCTTTGGCATCCTGACTTTAACTTACTTGTAGTGGAAGCAGCACTCAGTCACCCTTGACACAATTGTCTCTCGTAGACTCCACCAGAATGCAACCAGCTGGGGGCCAGAGATAAAACTTGGAGGCATCTCTTGTAGCTCATAGGCAGGGGTCCCTGTTTTCCCACCACTTCTATTTAAAGAGACTGTTTACCATTTACCAAAGAACTCCGAGTGACCGTCTTCCAGGCACTGAATAATCTGGAACATGCCTGCCTGCTTTGTTTTTTACTTTTGTTTTTGTTGCTATTTGAAGACAAACTTCTACCATGTAGCCCAGGTGGACCCCAATTTTGCCATCCTCCTGCCTCAGTCTCCTGAGTGCTGGGATTACAGCTGTCCATTACCAAGCCCAGTTACCTATTTGCTTTAAACCCACCAGGGAAAGCAGTTGGACGGTGCCCTGGACACAATGAAGATATTAAGTGTCCTGGGTCTCACTGCTCATTCACTGAGCATTTGTAATTTTGTAATGTTCCTTAGGCTCATGGACAAAGATTAACAAATGGGATTGTATCAGATTTTAAAAGTTCTGAACAACAAAGGAAACCGTTGCCAGCCTTAATAGACAGCCCGCAGAGTGGGCTATGTTATATATTCGTCAGATATAGGATATATAGACAACTAAAACAAAATTCAGCACAAAAAATATCCAACCAACAAATTGCATATAAATTAAACATATCAAAAGAAGTATAGATGGCTAATAAATACATTTTAAAATGCTCAAGATCTTTGGGTCAGAATAGCTAGCCTATTATCGTCAAGGAAACGGATGACAACAAAAAGGCAGGTATGGTAGTACACACCTGTAATCTCAGGACTGGGTAAGGTGGCCTGCTTGAGCTATGGAGTAAGACCCTGTTTCAAAAAGCAAAGAACAGCTGGGCGGTGGTGGCACACGCCTTTAATCCCAGCACTTGGGAGGCAGAGGCAGGCGGATTTCTGAGTTCAAGGCCAGCCTGGTCTACAGAGTGAGTTCCAGGATAGCCAGAACTACACAGAGAAATTCTGTCTCAAAAAAACAAAAAAAAAAAAACAAAAACAAAAACAAACCCCCCCCCCAAAAAAAAAGAAGAAGAAGAAAAAGAAAATGCTCAAATTGGCTAGGAGGGAAAAGACAGGGTCCTTTATACAGTGCTAGAGGGACTGTAAACTATTATAGCCACCATGGAAATGAGTTCAGGAGTAGCGAGGGTTGGGATTGTCCGAATGAGAATGGCTTCATGTATTTGAACAGGCTCATATATTTGAGTGTTTGGTCCACAGCGGGTGGGCTGTGTTAGAAGGTTGAGGAAATTGTTAAAGGATGTATGGCACAGGGTGGGTTTTGAAGTTTCAAAAGTCCTTGTCAAGTACAGTCTCTCTTTCAGCCTCATGCTTGTGGCTCAGGAAATAAGCTCTCAGCTACCACTCTAGCATCTTGTCAGCCTGCCTGCTGCCATGCTGTCACTGGCTAACCTTGGAAATTTACAGCAAGCCCCAAATTAAATGCCTTCATTTATACACTGCCTTGGTTATGCTGTCTCTTCACAGCAATAGAACAGTAATTAAGAATTCTTTTTTTTCCCTCGAGACAGGATTTCTCTGTATAGCCTTGACTGTCCTGGAACTCACTTGGTAGACCAGGGGCTGGCCTTGAACTCAAAAATCCACCTACCTCTTTAATCCCAAGTGCTGGGATTAAAGGCGTGTACCACCACTGCCCGGCAATTAAGAATTCTTAAACAAACAAACAAACAAACAAACAAACAGGCAAGCAAAAAACCCCCACAGCAAACCCTAAACTATTGCAAGATCCACTTAGACCATTCCTAGGTATGAACCTTTAACTATCCAAGTCACCATATAGCAGAGATACCTGTGTACCTGTGTTCATGGTGACAGCATGCACAACAGCCAGGCTACGTAATCAGACTGTGAATTGATGAATGAATAAAGATATTCACACACACACACACACACACACACACACACACACACACACACAAAGTATTCAGCCATAAACAATGAAATCAAGTCATTTGCAGGAAAATAGAAACCATCATTTGTCTTAGTCAATCTTTCATTGCTGTGAAGAGACATTATGACCATTGATTGTAACTCTTATAAAGGGAAGCATTTAATTGGGGCTGGCTTACAGTTTCTGAGGTTTAGTCCATTGTTATCATGGTAGGGAGCATAGTGTCATACAGGCAGACATGGAAGTTGAGAGTTCTACATCTGTATTTGCAGGCAGCAGCAAGAGAGAGACATTCAGCCTGGCCTGAACTTAAGCCCACCCCAGGTACATACTTCCTCCAACAAGGCCACATCTTCTAATTCCTGTCAAGTAGTGCCACTCCCTAGTGACCAAGCATTCAAATATAGGAGCCTATAGGGATCATTCTTTTTTTTTTATTTTTTAAGATTGATTTATTTATTTTATGTGAGTGCACTGTTGCTCTCTTCAGACACACCAGAATTGGGCATCGGATTCCATTACAGATTGTTGTGAGCCACCATGTGGTTGCTGGGAATTGAACTCAGGACCTCTGGAAGAGCAGACAGTGCTCTTAACTACTGAGCCATCTCTCCAGGCCTCTGGGGTCCATTCTTATTCATGACCACCACATCAAGTTAAGCAAAGTAAACTAGGCTCAAAAAGAAGAACACTTTATGTTTTTTATATGTAGATTATATATAGATATAGATAATATATTATCCAATATATTATCCAGTTCCCAGTGCCCACATGGTGGCAACAAGCATGTGTTACTCCAGTTCCTGAGGTGCTAATGCCCTCTTTGTGGTTCCACAGGCGCTGTTTGTACATGGTGCACAGACACACATGCAGGCAGAACTCGCATAGACATAGAGCATTACAAGAACCATGAAAATGGAAGCGGTCACATTTGGGAGGAAGGAAGAGCTAGTGGGGGCAGGGACAAGAGGTTGGATGGGGTGAGGAATATGGTCAAAGTACATATACATGTGTGAAAATAGAAAGATGAACTACATTCGTCTTCACAAATCATATATGCTAATAAATTTAAGGTCTAAGTAACTACATGGCCACTTAATAGTAAAGATGGCATTGGAACTTAAAGCCTGATGCCTGCTTACTGGAGGTCTTGTTTGACTACTGTACCTACCTAATTCTATATGTTGGTTGATAGAGAAGCATCCTTACATCATAGCACCAAGATAAGAAGACCTTAGTCAGGTGGTAGTGACCCATGCCATTGATCCCAGCACTCAGGAGGCAGAGAAGCAGGCAGACCTCTGAGTTCAAGGCCATCCTGATCTACAGAGCGAATTCCAGGACAGCCAGGGGCGATACAACTACAGGAGAGTAGAAAGGGGTCAAAGGGGTGGGACAGGAGAGTAAGGAAGGAGGACCATAGAGAACAAAGTATGAATAAAAATGCAATGTAGTGATGAAACCCATCAATTTACTGGCTAACTTAAAAAATGGCAAAATTGAGTTTTCTTCTTTCCCCCAAATTCTTTCTTTCTGCATCCCTTGTTTCTGTAATGAAAACCACATGGCTGTACTCTGGAGTTTCCAGCAGAGGGTGAATATTAAAGTGGGAGACTTCAGGATATACATATAGTTTTACTTTGGTAACTAGTATTTTTCGGATCGCCAGCCTTGCGTAGGGTCCAAATCCAGGAGGCCTTTGGTCCCAGAATCGCCCCTAAACCAACCAGCCTGGACACGAGGCGTGGCTACGCCATAGATTCCAGCCTTTGATTGGCTCTGAGAGGCCGGCCTCTTGACCAATGAGGCCTGGGGGCGTTGTCCTGGGGCGGATCCTCAGACTCACGTGGTGCTTTCAGGGTCTCCCTCTTCTCCCGCACGGAACCCTCTCAGCTTGGTTGTAGCTCTTTTTTTCCATTTTTCCACGGCATCTTCGACCCCAGATTGGACATGGCATCGGCCACTGTGGCAGCTGCAGGAAGAACTTTCCGCCGGGCCGCTCTGCTTCTCCGGCGCAGTTACCAGACGGAGAGGGGCGTCTATGGATACCGGCCTAGGAAAGCGGACAGCGGAGAGCCCCGAGGCGACCGTGCACGCCCCTCAGGTTGGAGATGCAGCGGGACACTGTGGGTAGAGGGCAAGGACCAAAGGGACCTCTCTGTGCAGCTTGTGGTGGGGTGCTCTTGAAAGTGGGTGCTGGGCTCCAGGGAGCTTCTGGCCTGTGAGGGATAGCAGCCTAGGAGAGCAGAGGAGACAGAAGGAAGAAAGGTTGGGAATTGTCAGTGCTGAAGTCACACCAGTGTCTAGCCTCCACAGTTGCGCATGTTTCCAGGTAATCTCCCCATCTTTCTTGTTGGGTCCTGGCTTGGGGACAGCTTCTCCTTTTAATTCTTTTCCTATAAAGAAGTGGGAATTTGGCTCTTGGTAGAGACAGGTCTGTGGGAGGAGACACATTCTAAGATCTCTCAGTTCTTAAGTGGATGAAACATTTCCAAGGCCAACTTGTGTACAGATGACATCTCTGTGCTACTTGTAAGAGGGCAGTTGGTACATGATCCTATATTACAGCAGTACTTAATTGTCCCTTGGCTCTGGCTAGCCTTTCACGTTAATTGCAGTTTAAAATTGCTGAACTTGCAAACATGTTGCTGGTAGGTTTTGACATATTAAATGCCAACGGGAATATCAGTTTTGGAACTGTTTGTAGCCTTGTGTCAAAGAATACTTTTGAGTATTTGGTTTATGCTGTAAACTTATTCTATCATTATTTGTCCCCATACAGTAGAAAATGCATTATTAGAGAAAACTGTTGACATCTTTTTGTTGTTGTTGTTGTTATTTTTCAAGACAGGGTTTCTCTGTGTAGTCCTGGCTGTCCTGGAACTCACTCAGTAGACCAGGCTGGCCTTGAATTCAGAAATCCGCCTGCCTCTGCCTCCCAAGTGCTGGGATTAAAGGCGTGCGCCACCACTGCCCAGCTTGTTGACATCTTTAAAAACAAATTTTAATAGCCCAGTAGTAATGGCACATGCCTTTATTCCTAGCACTCAGGAGACAGAGGCAGGCAGATCTCTGTGAGTTTGAGGCCAGCCTAGGCTACAGATTTGAGTTCCAGTACGGTCAGAGCACCACAGAGAAACCCAGTCACAACTCCTCCCACCCCAAGTTACTTTTATTAATATTCTATGTATCTTTTATATTTATTTATTTTATGTGTATAAGTGTTTTACTTGCATGTATGTATGTACACCAGGTACACATCTGGTGTCGACAGAAGGCACTGGATCTCCTGGAGCTGGAGGTAACTAATAATTGCAAGCCAGCATGTGGGTGCTGGAAATCTAATTCCAGTCCTTTGCAAGAGTAACTATGCTTTAACTCAGCCATTTTTTTCTGGTGTCTAGTTCACTTCTTGTTTGTTCGAAATAGGCTCTCATTATGCAACCTTGGTTGGCCTGGAACTTGTGTAGACTAGGTTGGCCTCAAACTCAGAGATCTACAGCCTCTCTACCTCCCAAGTGCTGGAATTAAAGATGTGTGCCACCATTCCCCTCTGCCCAAGTTGGCATCTTTGATTCAAGTATTAATGTTGACAATCCCCTTTAGAAGGCTCAGTGCATGACATTAATCTTAGCACTAGAAAGGCAAAGGCAGGCTGGTTTCTGTGAGTCCAATGCCATCCTGTTGTACATAGCAAGTTCCAGGCCAGTAGTTGCCACGGAAGCAAACACATTCTCTTTAACTTCTAAGTGCCTGACCAGACCTTTGACTCTTTCTTCACACTTTGGAACCTTAGTACTTTGCTTTTTACCTTGGGACCACTGAAAATAAACCTTATCTCTCTCATTTGTGGACAGTTAAGGTTTTTTTCTTGATTCTTGGAGACAGTGTTTCTCTGTGGAGCCCTGACTATCCTGGAACTAGCTGTGTAGACCCGGTGGCCTCAAACTTAGAAATCTGCCTGCCTTCACCTCCTGAGTGTGGGACTAAAGGTATGCCATCACACCCTGCCATAGTGGACCAGCTATAGTGAAATATTTTTAGGGAAAACATTTTAATCAACTAGATTGCTAATTCTGGCTTTGCAAGCTATAAAGATTTTCTTTCACATTACAAATTCAATGTAGTTTTTTTCTGTGTTATTTCATCTTATAGGACTACTACTAAGTTAGTCCTCAACTCCCTATAATTCATATGTACTATTCTTAAACTTATATGTGTATTAACAGTGATTTTGGTGTTTAAAATGCCAGTTCCCAGTTCTGTGATTTTTTTTTTTTCTTTATCCAAGTTCTGATTGAGTGACCTTAGGTGAGCTTCAGAAACAATGATCTCCCCCCACCTTTTCTCTTTACAGTGTTGGAGGGTTTGCCAATGCTAAGCAAGTGCTGTACCACTGAGCTACATAGACCCTGGCACAGAAATCATGCTAGTGTGTGCCTATGTGTGTCTACCTTTGACTAGTCATAAGGGATGTATGTTGTATGTGGACAGGCAATCCCTTTATTTAAAGTTATGGTACTGGGCACATAACATAAACTATTGTGATTGCCTCTGAGCTTTTTTTTCACATCCTATTGACCTAAAAATTAAGCTTGTCATGGGCACATCTAGGCTAATAGTTGTTATTTGGAAGACTGTATGAGAATTTTGGGAGCTGCAGGCTGGTAGGGTTAGGAAAATATCTCTGGAGTTGGTAAGTCTCTCTTTCTTCCCCATATCGCCAAATGACTTTCCACTTCCCCCTAACTGAGAACTTGCTTTATTATGAGGTACTTGGTCGCATCTGAAGGCTCAGAACTGAATGACAGCTTCAGGTCATGGGTATGATCTTATGTGGGTCAGGGGTACTGTGAAGAAAGAGCAGAGCCAATGCTGGGACCGTTTGTGTCATGGTTGTAGCATCTGGCTCAAGGGGTTTTGATGAGAAGGGTAAGGCAAATGAGACCACTTTTCCGAATTACCATTGCATGGGTATCTTTGATAGTTTTCTTCTGCTTTAGGAAGTTACTTTATCACAACTCTTTATAGATCATCATCTGTGGGGATGCATGGGAGAAGGGGAGAAGAGAGGCACGTGTGTGACTTGTGTTGACATCACACAGGCGGAGCTTGGTCAATAGCTACACATTTCTATTTGTAACGGAGACTGGAGAGCACAGTGTTTTACTTGTGTCACCATGCATGAGCTAAGAATTATCTTATTATCTGAAAGGAAGGGGAAAACTGGTAGCCATGGCTACCAAAATTAATCCTGAATTTCTCTAAATTTTTCTGCTGTACATAAACTGTTTCTCCCCCCCCCCCTTGTTGCTTCTGAATCTGAGTTAACATCATTATCTGGCAGGAGTGCCATCTTCCTTGACATTGCTGGCTATACACAGACTAGCATTTATGAACTCTAACCCCCATTCCATATATGCACATTCAGCCCTGGTGTGTGTGTATGTGTTTCTGAGAAAGAGAGAGGGGTAGAGGGAGGGGAAGGGGGAAGGGGAGGGGGAGAGGGAGGGGAAGGGAGGAAAGGGATCGGGAGGGGGAGAGGGAGAGAGAGGAGAGGGAGAAAGAGAGAGGAGAGGGAGAGAGGAAGAGGGAGAGGGAGAGGGAGAGGGAGAGGGAAAGGGAGAGAGAGAGGGAGAGAGAGTGTGTGAGAGAGTGTGAGAGAGTGATTTAGTTTCTGGCCAGAGTTAGGAATTTTTTGGCAATACAGGTTTCATGGGTCTACAGCAATTGTTTCTGGTTATTCCATGGGTATGTTGCTTTGGTCAAAAAACTGATCTAGCCATACCTTTAATCCCAGCACTCAATAGGCTGAGGTGGGCAAGAGTTCTGAAACCAGGCTGATTTACATAGCAAGTTAAGTTCTATCCTGTTGAAGAGAGAGACAGGGAGAGGGAAGGGGAGGGGGAGGGGGAGGGAGAGGGAAAAACTCATTGAGAAAAGAGTTAAGCTTGAGAAGTTCGTTCTCTTATTAATTACCTCTGTTCCCTAAATTTAATGATATTTGCCTTTAGACTCTGAATTACAGATTTTAGTATGAAGGTAACATTCTTTTTGTAAGACAGGGTCTCACTATGTAGTCCCTTCTGACCTGGAATTTGCTATATAAAGGAGGCTGCCCTTGACTTTATCTCTGACTTATCTGAGTTTATCTGATTTATCTCTGTCTCCCAGATGGGACCAAAGGTGTGTTTTACCAAGCTCTGCCCTTAAGGTTACATTCTTTATTTGATTTTTGGTTTTTCGAGATAGTGTTTCTTAGAGTAACAGCCCTAGCTGTCCTGGAATTCTGTAGACCAGACTGGCTTCGAATTCACAGAGGTCCTCTGCTTCCTGAGTGCTGGGATTAAAGGCATGACCAACCCTCTTTATTTGATTTTTAAGGTTAAGCTAGTTTAGTAGTTCTCAACCTTCTAATGCTGTGACCGTTTAATACAGTTCCTTATGTTGTGGTGAACCACAATCAAAATTATTTTGTTGCTACTTCACAGCTGTAATTTTGCTACTGTTATGAATTGTAATGTAAATATTGGTTATGCAGGGTACCGATATGTGACTCCTATGAATGAGTCCTTTAACCCTCAAAGCGGTTGCAACCCAAGGTTTGAGAACCATTGAACTAGACTGAGTTATCTTACAAAACTTTTGGAGGGAAGGTGCCTTCTCAGTAGAACATGAAGGGTTGAAGGTCTGTAACTTGCAGTCCTGAGTTCATGGCCATATAGGCCTGGTAGCTGGCCAAGTATAGCTATAAATATTGTCATACAGAAACTTGTAAAGTTACTTAAACACTGTAAGATTTTTATTTATTTAGAGACAGGATTTCTTTGTGTAACCCTGGCTGTCCTGGAACTTGCTCTGTAGACCAGGCCAAGATTTTAATTTAATTAATTTACGTGTTTGTTTTGGATAGAGTCTCAGGTATTCCTGGCTGGCCTTTAAGTTACTGTATTAGCTGAGGATGACCTTAAACTTCTGATTCCACTTTCCCAGATATTAAGATTACAGTGCTGAGCTTGTTTTATGTGGTGCTAGGACTTAAACCTCCAGCTAGGTAAGTACTCTGTTAAAGGGATGTGAACTCTAGCTCCATGTTTTGCTTTTGCTTTCTCTTCACCCTCCCCCCTCCCCATGTGACTTTGGGGGATATTTACTTAAACAGTTTCTTTCTTTTTAAAAAAATCTATTAATTTATTTTATGTATGTGTGTACATTGTCCCTCTCTTTGAGCATCAGATTCTATTATAGATAGTTGTGAGCCACCATGTGGGTGCTGGGAATTGAACTCAGGACCTCTGGAAGAGCAGTCCGTGCTCTTAACCACTGAGCCATCTCTCCAGCCTGAGCAGTTTCTTTTTATATGTATGTGTAGCTGTACTTTTGGATCCTTTATTGGGTTCTTTTTCTTACTAACCTTCTCCACACTTCTAACCTCCCAACGTTAGTTAGGGGAGAACGGATAGAGGAGAAAGGTGGCATCAAGCTCATTAGCGCTTCCTGATGCTTAGGGGTATCAAGTTCCATGGGGGAAGTTGATCTTCATTGTCAGGACATCCAATTTCTTTTTCCTTGTTTGCTCATGACCACTTGACAAACCATAGCAAACCCCAGCAGCAACAACCAGCAGCAGTAGGGGGAGTAGCAGCCACAGCCTCTTGGGGCTTTGGCATTTTTTTATACCCTCTCAAGAGTTCCCAGAATTCCAAATGTAATCTGTCTTCAGCTGGCAAATCACTCCCCTGCCAGAGCAGGAGACAAATCATAGCCAGCTGTTGTGGACAATTTGAAGAAGCCCTATATCTCACACCTAGGATTAAACCAAAAACATATTCATATAGCATAACTGGGTTTTTAAAGAAACCAAATTCTCACTAAGTGTGTGTGCACATGCATGTGTGTGTGTGCACACGTGTAGAGCTGGAGTTATAGATGGTTGTAGGCCACCCAGTAAGGATGCTGGAAACTGAACGTGGGTCCTCTGTAAGAGCAGCAAGTGCTCTTAACTATTGAGTCATGCTCTAGCCCCATGAACTTTGTAAATGACAATGTTGTGCTGCATATAAAAGGCTGGTCACACCAGCTGGAGGATGTCACTATTGGTATTTTATTATCCTGGAGCTAGGAAGTGAACTCAGGACCTAAGACACTTGAGGCAAGTACTATGCCTGTAGCTTGTGCCTTTGGGTCCTGTTCTGTTTTCACTGTTATACTCTGTGTTCTGGGTGCTAAGACACAGAGTATCTCACGGTAATTGTGCTGAATCTCTAAGTATTTGTTGATCAGATAGCTTCCACTTGACCTCATGTTTTTTTTTCCTTCTTTCTTTCCTTCTTTTTTAATCTGAATGTCAGATTCAGATACTGTTTCTTCTTTCAACTCGCCAGAGTTTAGAAACTTGAACAATATAGAATATGTATTGTCTATACCCAAATCTTTGGTGTTTACTATAGTACCCAGTGCCTAGCAGGTACAAAGTAAATGCATTTAAGTTAAAAACCAACAAAGAAACAAAACCCACAAAACTATAGTCTTAGATTTTTTCAAAACCTACTTTAAGTGTAGTTCTGTAATGTTTCAACCTCCTTTCTAGCCCACCACCCACCAAAGGCAGGAGAAAAGAGAGGGGCATAGGAAATGGGGTTTGTGGACCCATCTAGAAATAGTTCTTTGGGGTGATTCTAATCTTTATTGTCAATAGTCCAGTACAATAGCAAAACACCAAACACAAATCACAGCAGCAGTCCAGTCCAGTAGCAAAACATTAAACATGAATCAGCAGCAGCAGCAGCTCGATCCAGAAGAAAGCACAAGGCTTTGCCGATTGACAGGAGTCCACAAGTCCACAGCACCAGCAAGAAGCAGCCAGAATAGCACCAGAAGTTTTTTGGTGCTTTTCTCTCTATGAAATCACAACAAGCAAAGAT
>JANHMN010000006.1:48635893-48645893 GCA_030674055.1 Rhabdomys pumilio
TGTGTGTGTGTGTGTGTGTGTGTGTGTGTGTGTGTGTGTGTGTGTGTAAAGTAGAAGCATCCTCAGGAATGCCAGTCCCCTCCTTTGACACAGGGTTTTTCAGTGGCCTACAGTTTACTGATTAGGTTAGACTAGCTAGCATCCCCAGAAGTTTTATGTTATTTTAACTGATGTGTGTTTGTTTATCTGTGTGAAGATGTATGCATATGTGTGTGAGCAGGTTCCCACTGAGGCTAAAAGAGTGTGTCTGGTCCCTTAGAGCTTGTGTTACAGGCATTTGTGAGCTACCTAACATGGGTGCTGAGATCTAAGTGCAGATCCTTTTGAGAGAGGAACAAACACTTAAACTCTTGAGGTGCATTTTTAAAAAATAAAAACTCCGGTCTCCTTCAGTATTTAAATATAACAATTCTGAGACATTTAATATATTACAGTGTTTTAAGGCCACTGTCTCTATCTAGTTCTAGAAGTTTTAAGATGATAATATCCTGCAGTGCCCTTGGCAATGATTCTCCTAGAATTGTGTGCATCAGATCAACCCTGTCTCTCTTTCCCACCACCCATTTCCTTCAATCAGAGCCCGCAAGAGCATTCCTGACACCTATGCAGAGCACCTCATTGCCAGTGGACTCATGACCCAGGAGGAGGTTTCCGACATAAAAGCCTCCTACTATACCAAGTTAAATGATCACTTGGCCAATGTGGCCCACTACAGCCCCCCGGCCACTAACCTGCAGGCCCGCTGGCAGGGCCTGGTGCAGCCTGAAGCATGTATCACCACCTGGAACACAGGCGTGCCTCTCGAACTGCTGCGGTTTATTGGTGTGAAGTCCGTGGAGGTTCCAGAGGAACTGCAGGTGCACAGCCACCTTCTAAAGATGTATGTTCAGGTGGGAAGCCTTGATGTCACCTTTTTTTTTTCCCTCAGTGAAGAAACTGATGTTGTTCTGATGTTTTCAGTTGCTAAGAAGCGTTTATCGTATGTTATTCAGTTGTTGAGAAATATTTACTGTCTGTTATTGGGTTGTAGCACCCGATCCTCGTGTCGGTTTTGAACCCATGGTTCAGTTGATTTGGGTTTTCTTCACTTCTGTTCTTCTCTATGGGATTTTACGTATAGTGAGCACATTATATACACAAGAAATGCATGCTCATTAGAAAAATACAGAAATATGTCTGGTGGTTCTAACTAGCGAATGGAAAACACTGTAATTCTTCCAGGAAGCTTAAATAAAGTAATGGAAATCGACACACACATCCCAAAGATGACCACTTTACCCTTCAGCACACTAAGGTTTTACATACTGTCTTTTCTTAGACATCCTGGCTTGCCTGTGGCTGATGGGTATTTTACAGTATGGGACTTTCTGTTGTTAAAAGTTGGAAAACAAAGAGTTAAAGATCTTTAACTTCCTTAAGCATGGATGTAGGACAGTGGTTTGCAACATGTGGGTCGTGGCCATTTTGGGGAGTCAAACAACTTTTTCACAGGGGTCACCTAAGATTGTCAAAACCACAGATATTTACATTATGTTTCATAACAACAGCAAAATTACAGATATGAAGTAGCAACAGAAATAATTATGCTTGGGGACCGTAACATGAGGAACCATTAAAGGGACAGTGCATTAGGAAGGTTTAGAACCACTGATGTATGACCTGTGCCTTCTGAGTTATTTTAAAACACTACCTTTGTTTTTAAGTTTTTGTTTTAGCAAAACTGTTCAATTTTTAAAAAAATTTTTATTTATTTTTATTTTATGTGCATTGGTGTTTTGCCTGCATGTATGTCTGTGTGAGGGTGCCAGATCCCCTGAAACTGGAGGTACAGACAGTTGTGAGCTGCGATGTAGGTGCTGGGAATTGAACCCAGGTCCTTTGGAAGAGCAGCCAGTGCTCTTAACTTCTGAGCCATCTCTCAAGCCATATTTCAGCAGAATTCTTATAAGCAAATCACACTCACCATCTGGCTTATGTAGAAAATTTGAAGCTGGAGAGATGGTCTGTCAGTTAAGAGTACTGGCTGCTCTTTCCTAGGGTCTGGGTTCAGTTTGGGGGACCCACATGGTGGCTAATAACCATCTGTAGCGCCAGTTTCTGGAGAGCTAACCCTTGTTCTGGTCTTTTTGGGCATCAGGTATGCATGTGATATAGATATATGCATGTAAAGCAAAGCACTCATACACATAAAATAAAGTAAAATAAAAATAAATCTTTAAAAAAAGAAATAGAGAATTTCAGGTAAGGTTTCCTCTCTTCTTCCATTGCTTCATACCTCAGCAGAGGCAACTCCTTCCTGAGCACATGCTTATCTTACCTGTTTTAAAACTGTATAACACAGAGAGTATTTGTCTACCACTTGTTAAGGTCTGGGTTCAGTCCCCAGTGCTGGAGCAAAAAAAAAAAAAAGACAAAGAGAGGAAAAAAAGACAGAAAAGGATATGAATTGTTTTAAAAATTATTTTTAAAGTTAGATTTATTAATTTTATTTTCTATGTATGAGTGTTTTGCCTGCATTTGTGCATATGTGCCACCTGTATGCATGGTACTTGTAGAGGTCAGATAAGGGTATCAAATCCTCTGGACTTATAGATGGTTGTGTAATACCATATGCACATTGGGACTCAAACCTGGGTCCTCTGCAAGAGCAAGAAGCATTCTTACCTGCTGGGCTATCTCTCTGGCTATAGAGTTTTAAAAGGCTATTTTAGAGCTGGAGAGATGGTTCAGTGGTTAAGAGCACTGACTGCTCTTCCAGAGGTCCTGAGTTCAATTCCCAGCAACTACATGATGGCTCACAACCATCTGTAATGGGATCTAATACCCTCTTCTGGTGTGTCTGAAGACAGCTACATTGTACTCACATACATAAAATAAAACTTTAAAAGTTTGTTTTATTCTCTTCCTGTTCATTTTTTTGCAGTCAAGAATGGAGAAGGTGAAGAATGGAACCAATCTAGACTGGGCCACTGCAGAAACACTGGCCTTGGGCTCCTTACTTGCTCAAGGTAAGATATTTCTCTTTAGCGTCACATCTAGCAGAAAATGTTCTGAGCTCCATGAGTTATATGCGATCTGAGTTTCAATGGTCACTTGTCACTTTCATTATTAGAGGATTTCTAAATGTGTTACCCAACGATACTCCTTAGTTATAAGACATACTGAGCACTTCCATCAGAGTATAGACAAAGGTGCAGTCATAACTGGGATACCAGGGCTCACTTCTGGATATGTTAGGAAGATACGTTTCTTTAGAAATTGTAGGGCCAGAGATGACTCTCCATTCTTACAAATATCACAGTCACTATAGACCTTCAAATATAAAAAAGATACACACACACACACACACACACACACACACACACAAACACACACACTTGCTTTTAATGATATTTATTTGTGAGTCTCTATGTGGGTATAGGCACACACTGATGTCCAAGGAGGTCAGAGTCTTCAGATCTCTCTGTAGCTGGAGTGATAGGCAGTTGCAAGCCACTTTATATGGGTGCTTGGACTGAATTTGGAAGAGCAGCAAGTGCTCTTAACCACTGAGCCATTTCTCCAGCATCAGAGAAGACGTATTTTAATAAGGTGACTCTCTTATCCTAAGAAAAATTCTCAGAATGAGCAGTGTATAAGATATCAAATAGCTGTGTGTGACAGTACATATATTTTTTAAAAAACAATTTATTTATTTATTATGTATACAGTGTTCTGCTTGCATGTAATGCCTGCATACTGGACGAGAGCAGTAGATCTCATTATAGATGGTTATGAACCATCATGTGGTTGTTGGGAATTGAGCTCAGGACCTCTGGGAGAACAGCTTCTGAGCCATCTCTCCAGCCCAGCAGTACATATCTTTAGCCAAGCTCCATAGGAAACTGAGCCCAAGAGTTTATGACCAGTGTGGACAGCCTTGCTAGGTTTTTGTCTGAAAACACAAAGGACCCTAGGGCTATGTCTTGTTTTTGTGTTGCTTATTCACAGCAATCTTTTCCCTTCCCTGCTTGCTTGTTCCAGGTTTCAATGTTCGTCTCAGTGGCCAAGATGTTGGCCGTGGAACTTTTAGTCAGAGACATGCTATGGTGGTTTGCCAGAACACCGATGATACCTACATCCCTCTGAATCACATGGATCCTAACCAGAAGGGGTTTCTGGAGGTAAGATGTTTATATATCAAATCTATGTATTGATGAGCCAACCATTGCAGTTATTTTTTTGAGACGGAGCCTTATAGAGTCCAGGCTGCCTTCGGGCTCCCCAGTGGCTGGACATGATCTTGAGTTCCTCTCCATCCTTCTGACTCTATTGTTCAAGTGCTGGGGATTTAGCATGTGACCCTGCCTGGCAGGTAGAGGAGTCTTCAAGTAGCTGAATTCAGAAACTTTGTGTTTGATACATTTTTAAATAGATGAGTGCTGAGTGGAGGCCATGGAGGTCTGTAATCTTGGAAGAGACAAATGAGAGCCTTATTGGAGCTGGGCTTGAAGACTAGAGCAATTACTCTGGCTGCCTATCTATCCTTAAGTCATAGCCCGTAGATGTGAAGTCAACACTGCAGTCTGTAAACTGTTGTGATTTATTAAAGTCAGTCAAGGATGTGCATAGGAAGCCAACATCTCTAGCCGGTTGAACACAACAGAATACAATAGAAACACTTCCTCCAGGTTGTCTTGCTCTGAAGGCTTTTCTTTGGATTTCTAAGGTCTTAAGAGCAGTGTCTTTGCATTCTGTGTTCCCAACAATTACCCTAGTGAACAGCCCATGTTACTTATGCAAACAGATTATCCCTTTAAAGTAAATTTAGTAGTCCATCACTTTCTTTCCTATTCTAGGTTTTAGGTTGAGAATATAAACTGTGTGTTTGTTGGGGCTGGAGAGATAGCTCAGTCAGTCAGTAAGGTGCATCCTACGCAAGCATGGGTTCATTCCCTAGCACCCAGTAAACAGCCAGGCACGGCGATCCCCGCACTAGGGAGGTAAAGACTGGAGGATCCTGGTCCTTACTTGTCAGACAGTCTAGCTGTATCTGTGAGCTTCAGGTACAGTGAGTTATTCCACCTTAAAAATTAAGGTGGAAAAAGATGTGGGTTTCAAGGCTCTCTCCTCACTCGACCTTGGTGAAAACTGAATAAGGAGACAGATCCCTTTCTTTACTTTTTCTAAAAATCTCTCTTTGGATAAAGACAGATTTGTGAACCAGTGTAGAAGTGTTGAGCATGTGTCCCAACCCCCACCTCAAATTATGTTTTCTCTGAACTGTGGTTTGATACTTAGTATCATTTTGGAAACACTAGAGGGCCATGACACTGTCTCAGCTCCTGGTTAGTCAGCTAGAATGAGGTGGGCCACAGAGTGAAGCCCCATTTCAAATGAAATTCTTTGTAAGACAGATGCAGAATTATGTTTTTAAAAATTGGATGTATAAAATGAATGTTTTCTATGTCCTTAGCCACTTGAAAGCAAACTGCCGACCGGACATCTCTTTGCTTCAAGTAAAGACATCCTCCTCCATTCCCCAACACAACAGTGACACTCTTCTCCGTCCTTCTCAAGCCCACTTTAGAATCTTGATGTATTAACTGCTATCGGATGTTTCTTTCCACTCCTCAGAGATTAAATGTATTCTGTTTTGTCAGTCCTAACGTGACGGCTCTTCTGTTCTATACAAATCGGATGTTATCTAACTGAAGATAGGCCTTTAGATCTTTCCATCTTTGTTTTTGTGATATCTTTGAAAAAAAATTATGTGGCAATTTTACTTAATGTTTGAAAGTATGCCATATGAGAAATATATTGGTTTTTTGTTTGTTTGCTTGTTTCTTGTTTTTTAAGACAGGATTTCTCTATGTAGCTCTGGCTGCCCTAGAACACGTTTGTAGACCAGGCTGGCCTTGAATTTAGAGATTCACCTGCCTCTGCCTTCTGAGTGCTGGGATTAAAGGTGTCTACTATCATCACCTTACTTATATTTCGTATTCTTTAATTTTTTTTTATTACACTTTAGAGTGTGTGTGTGTATGGGTGTGTTTGTGTGTGTGTGTGTGTGTGTGTGTGTGTACATGCTTGTGGTCAAAGGACATCTTTCAGGAGTTGGATCTCTTCTCTTCTGGGTTCCAGGGACTGAACTCAGCTTGTGAGGCTTAGTGATACCTTCTCAGCCATCTTGCTGCCCAACCCCTCCAAGTAATCCCCCTGTTCCCTTTATCTGAATTTTATTGGTGCTGGGGGATTGAACCCAGGGCCTTGTGAATGCTAGACAAACACTCTGCTCTGCCACTGTGCCATTTCTTAGCCCTGTGCTATTTATTCTTGAAGAAAATCTTAAATGACTGTATTCTAATGTCTTCTTTTTTCCTCTCTGTCCTAACTTTCCCAGTGCCAGTGACACTGAGTGGTAGGTCTCCTTTTTCAAAGGAAGGATGCTGAGTAAGAGCAACCCTCCCCTTCACGCCCCTCCTCCTCCTAAGAGGTTTGTATCCCTGCAATGCTTTACTATAATATGTCTCTGCGCGGTCCTCTTTCTCATTATTAGGTCAGCAACAGCCCCCTGTCAGAAGAGGCTGTCTTGGGATTTGAATATGGGATGAGCATTGAAAGCCCAAAGTTGCTGCCCCTCTGGGAAGCTCAGTTTGGCGATTTCTTCAATGGAGCCCAGATCATCTTTGACACATTCATCTCTGGAGGTTGGTATTAGCGAGTGGCTGGGTAGTGGATGGTTCCAGTCTCATATCACAAGTGAATGGAAAGGAGCCACTGCTGCCTCTGAGAGTCTCTGAGCCTCAGCATCTCCAGAGAGTTTGGGAATTACCCTCTTGTCTCTAGCCATGTGCCAGATATTAGGTGGTTCACTGAGCTGGGAAGAGTGTTTTAGATGTATTTCAGCATGTCATCATCTCCTGTTTCTTGAGGAATGTGTCTGGCTGCAGGGAGCAGAGATGGACCTGACAGCTCCTAAGCTATGTGGCTCCACACCTGTGCCTGGAGTGTGGAGTAGCATAATTAACCAGCACTCTGGTGACACAGTAACACTGCATGATGGTAACCAGCACTCTGTGGTGACATGGTGACACTGCATGGTGGTAACCAGCACTCTGTGGTGACATGGTGACACTGCATGGTGGTAACCAGCACTCTGTGGTGACATGGTGACACTGCATAGTGGTAACCAGCACTCTGTGGTGACACGGTGACACTGTGTGGTGTGGTTTGATGATTCCCTTGAAATCTGCAACTTTTCAGAAGGAAGAAAAGTGCTCGAGGAACCTAGATTTATGACGTGTTTATAAACTACTTTGCGTGTGTCCATGTGTGTGCAGGTATAGATGCGTGTGCAAATGTACATGCATATGTGTGTGTAGGTACATATGGATGCCAGAGGTAAACCTCAGGTGTTTTTATTCAGGAACTATCCACCTTGTTTTGTTTCTAGTGTTGTTTCTTTTTTTTGAAACAGGGTTTCTCTGTGTAGCCCTGGCTGTCCTGGAACTCTGTAGACCAGGCTGGCCTAAAACTCACAGAGATTCACCTACCTCTGCCATCCAAGCACTAGGATTAGAGGTGTGTGCCACCACTGTCTGGCTCCACCTTGCTTTTTTGAGATCGTTTCTCTCACCCAGACCTGAGGCTCACCGGTTAGGCTAAGTAGCTGGCTAGCAGAGCTCCAGGAATCCACCTGTCTCTGCCTCCCTGGCTTCCCAGGGTTACAAGTTCCTGTTGGCTTTTATGTGAGGGCTGGGGCTAGAGCTCAGGTCCTCATACTTACACAGCAAGTACTTTACAAACTGAGCTATTTCCTCTGCCCCCAGAGACTGTTCTCAAGTGTCTACTGCTCTAGATTTGAGGACAATGACCAGTGTTGTCTGTTGTGCTGTGAGCATGACAGGAGCTGCTTGCTCAGAGTTGTTCAGTAGTGAAGTCTGAGACCCTGAGCTATTTACCATTGAGTGGGTCTTCCAGTCACAGAAGCCCAACACACTCGATTGGAGGCCCAGGAAGTGCACTGGCATTTTGTTCCATCCCCCAAGCCCTGTCCATAGTTTGGAGGCTCAGGAAGTGCACTGGCATTTTGTTCCACCCTCAAGCCCTGTCCGTGCATGTCCCTGCTTCACCAAGAAGTCCTCATCTTGTGCTTTCCTAGGAGAGGCCAAGTGGCTCCTGCAGAGTGGCCTCGTCATCCTCCTTCCCCATGGCTACGATGGGGCTGGGCCTGACCACTCATCCTGTCGGATAGAGCGCTTCCTGCAGGTATGTGTGTGGGATGCCACTGGATTCTAAAAGAAGTTTTCCTGGTCCCTAGGTGCTTTGCTCTGTCATACGCTACCTCCTATAGCAGCCTCATCTGCCCTTTATCTGTAAGATTCTACGGCTAAGTGAAACCAACTCAATGCAGTGCAAATTTTCCTTGGAGGCGGAATGCCTCAGCCTTCATAGTTTCACACTATTAAAAAAAAATAAGGTGGCAAATAAAATGGTTTCTAGAGCCAGGCATGGTTGTGTATGCCTGTGATTTAAGCTCTCAGGAGGCTAAGGAGGAATGATTTCCTTTAGCTTTAGAGTAGGCAGGAGGTATATAGGAAGGTAAGGGTCTCAAAAAAGGGAGGGAGACAGGAGGCAGGTTGAGGAGACAGCTTAGGAAAATGCTGGCTGTTCTACATTTAAAAGTCAGGAGTGTAATAACCAAGTTGGTGAGACAGGAGGAAACAGGAGGACCCCTGGGGCTCACTGCTAGCTGTGCACGCATGTGCGCGCACACATACACAGAGAAGGAGAGTGAGAGAAAGAGAGCAAGAGACAGAGAGAGAGTGAGAGTGAGAGTGAGAGAGAGACAGAGCAGTAAGAACGATCCAAGAATGAGCTAGACAGGTAGAAAGTTGTGATCAGAAAGGAGAGTGCACAAGATGGAGCTTATGGAATCAATCCTGTTGGCTATACCAAGGATATTATCTCGGGCCACAATCTGGTTGTGCTCTCTCAAGAATTCATTCACTGAATTATACCCCCTCACCCAGAACCAGGCGATAGAATTAGGTGAGGCCTGTGTTAAGGGATGAAGTCCTAAGGGCGGGGCTCAGGGTCCGGAATGTCTTTAGTAAAGGACTCCCTAGCTGCTTACTAGCCCTTCCCACCGTGAATGGATACGTGAGGAGACCATGGGTGAGTCAGGGAACGGGCCCTGATCAGACACCAAGTTTACTGTGGGATCTTGGATTTTCCAGCCTCATAACTGTGAAAGATAAATTTATGTTGTTCCTAAGTAACCTAGATTTAGGAATAGTTGAGTCCATTCCATTCTAACACTCGGGAGAAAGAGGCAGGAGGATTAGAGGAGTTCAAAGCTATCCTTAGCTGTATAGTAAGTCTGAGGTCAACTGGGCTGCTGAGACCTTCCTGGGATCACAAGTACTGATGTGGGACACAGAGTTGGACAAAGACCAAACACTGATGATCTGTGGCCCTGGAACCCTCTCTTACTGTTCTGGGAGCCAGAAGCTGATGGCCTCTGGAAACTTAACTCTTTCTTACTGTTCTGTGCTAATAAGCACTGGCTTCTTACTCTGTAACTCTCTTACCATGATAGTTTGTATAAGTTTGGCCCAGGGAGTGGCACTATTAGAAGGTGTGGCCATGTTGGAGTAGGTGTGTCACTGAGTGGGCTTAAGACCCTCACCCTAGCTGCCTGGAAGTCAGTCTTCCACTAGCAGCCTTCCTATGAAGATGTAGAACTCTCAGCTCCTTTTGCACCATGCCTGCTTGTTGTGAGCCACAGTGAGAAGTGTTGAGAATTGAAGCTGGGTCCTCTGGAAGGGCAGCCAGTGCTCTTAACTATTGAGACATAGTGACATGTCTCCAGCCCTCAACGCCCAGTGTTGTCTTTTAAGCTTTGGGTGTTAAGAGCTTTATCCCAGAGGGTTTGACAGCTCCTTTCTTACAATAATTGACACTTGTAGCTGGGCATGGGGGCACAGGTCTTTGTAATTGGGGGAATTAGAGGCTA
>JANHMN010000006.1:48650893-48713525 GCA_030674055.1 Rhabdomys pumilio
TGTGATAATTGCAATATGATTATACTTCTGGAACTTAGAATTGGAAAATTTGGTGTCTGTAGGCACCTTGTAGAAACGAAGGGATTCCAGAACTAAATGTAAATGTAGGCTTGGTTAGATTAAATAGTTTTTTAGCTATGTCCTCAAAAATTGGGCTTAGTCAGCAAGAAAAAAATTGCATTGTAAAAATTATTGCAGGGGCTGAAGGGATGGTTGAGTGGCTCTGAGTACTGGCTGCTCTTCCAAAGTATCCAGCTCAATTCCCAGCGCTTGTTAATAACTATCTGAAACTGTCATTTCAAGGGATCTGGCACCCTCTTTTGGTTTCTAAGGGTACCAGGTGCATATGTGCTGGATAGATAGATAAACATGCAGGTAAAACATCCATACACAAAAATATATTTAAAATACAAAACAAAACAATTCCCCCAGAATAAACAGACAGACAAACAAATAAACAAATGAACTGACAGCAAGTGCTCACTTGAGGATTCAATGCAACCTCACTTACCACTGCTGGAATTGCAGCCACTCTGCAAGATGGTTTCTTTCCACACAAAAAACCAAGTTACTGTGTAACCCAGAATTCCTACTGCTGGTTTACCCAGAAAATGATAACACAAGTTCATGGAAAAATCTTCATTCAAGTGCTTTTAGCAGCTGTCTGTCTGTCTGTCTGTCTGTCTGTCTGTCTGTCTGTCTGTCTGTCAAAGCAGCTTTATTTGTAATTGTCTCAAGCTGGGAACACTCAAATGGTTCTTCACCTAGAGAATGAATCAACACAGTTCCCCTGTAGCAAGAAGCATGTGTAATATCATACTTGTTAGTGAAACAGGAAGGAGATATTGCGTGGTATGCAGGGCCTCAAGAATGCTAAAACCAAGCAGGCTAGCACTGAGCCCCAGGAACGAGCTGTTGCTATCCACAATTTGGACAAACTACAAATGTATTCTGGTAACTCATGTAAGAACCAAAACTGTATGACTCCATTTATGTGGCATTTTGGTAAAGGTGAGAAAAGACTGTTGCTAATGTGTGGGACTGGGAAGGGTCCTGGCTATAGACAATCAGGACAAGGAGCCATGGCGGATCAAAGAACTATCTTGCATTGTGCTTGTTCTTGTGAACACATAACTATGTACTTGCCAGAAAAAAAGAAGGGGGCAGGGACAGAGAGAGAGAGGGAAGGAGGGAGGGAGGGAGACACACACACACACAAAGAGAGAGAGAGAGAGAGGAACACAATAGGGATTAGAGAGATGGCTCAGGAGTTAAGAGTGCTTTCCAGTATCTACATTGGGTATCTCACAACCACCTGTGACTCCAACTCTAAGGGATCTAGTGTCCTCTTCTGGCCTCCCTGAACACCTGCACACATGGCATACATTTATACAGACATGCATACTACACATAATAAAAAATTTAAAAATGTTGACATATTGAAAAAGCATATATTTAACTGAAGCTGGAAATTTATCTCTTAATTTGTCTATCCAGCTGGTTTCCTCTAAACATTCTTGATATATTAGTGTATATGAATTAAACAATCACGGTGCAAAGTAGTCTCTCAGCCCCCATGGCTCCTTGTCCTGATTGCCTGTAGTCAGGACTCTTCCCAGTCCCAGGCAATAGCAGCAATCAGTCTTTTGGTTGATTGAAAGTTGAAGTCAATTTCTTCTTTTTGTAGATGTCATCTGGAGTCAGGAGGAGCCTCAGAACATGGGTCCATGGTCTTTTGTTTCCCCAAGGTTTGAAAAACAACTGGCTTGCAAGGTGAGTGCTCACTCTTCTGTTCATACTTATATGCTCTCTCTCTCTCTCTTGCTCTCTGTTGTTTTTCTTGGAGCAACAACATATGGATGGCTTTGCCAGCCTGCTCATTTATTTAAAGATAAAGTGAAATAAAGTCTACTTTAGGCTGGCCAGGGTGGTGCATACCTATATTGGGAGGTTGGATTCCCTTGAGTTTATGAGTTTGAGACCAGCTCAGGCCATGTAGTCAGACCCTAGTGACATGCAAGAGGAAGATGGAATAAAAAGAAAAGTCTAGTTTTAGATTATTCCGTTGGAGGAAAACATTGAGTTTATGGAGTTGTTTTTTAGATTTTGGAATATTTGCATAGACTTTCTAGTCTGAGGCACCTAAAAACAAAAATTCAAACTCCGAAGTGCTCCAAAACCTAAGACTTTTAGGGACTGAAATGATAACTTCAAAGTTCCAGATTTGAGAGAATTTCAGATTTTGGATTGAGGCTAGTCAACCTATAATATTATGCTAAAAACATGTTTGCATTGCAACAAACAAGCAAAACAAAACAACCCTATGAACCTTGCATATTGTTACTTTTCCTACTGCTTCCTCATGCTGTCTGGCACAAGTGCTAGAGAAAGATGCTGATGAAAAAGATGCTGATGAATAGTTTCAGTTTGTTTTTCACCTTGGTACCAGAAACACCCAGTTAACACTGATTCCAGAAATGTTTGCAACACACTGGCAGCCTACATGCCTATACAATGCTGTTAGTCTATATGTCTTTATTTTCCTCTGGAAAGGAGAAACAAGAAGAATAGTGGTACCTCTGTATCATTTCATTCCATGTGCATTAGCATGTAGTTCATTCATTTAGCATGAGTTTGCTAGGCTCAAGTCATTTTCACATGTAAATAAATACATCTAGTTAAGGAAACCACAGCTAAGACTAAACCATAGGTTTTGTTTTCCCTCTCACCTTATCATGCCTTATCATCCTCCTATTCTGTTCTATTCAGTCTTTCTTCTTCGCTTGAACAAACTTACAGGGAACATGTGTACCTTCTTAGTGGAACTGAGCAGAACTCTGATGTGCTCAAATGTCACTTGATTTCTTCTTCACTCCAACGACAGCTCCGTCTTGTCAGCCGACCCCCTTTGCCAGCGCCCGCGGTGGGAATCGGCATCGTGCACCAGCAGCAGCATGAAGACATCCTCTCCAAGACCTTTTCTTCCTAGTGTGCTCGCTCGGAGAAAACAGGATCACCTAAGCAACGTGCCACGGAAGAAAGTGTGCTCCTCCATTCCTTCTCCTTTCCCTTAGCTTAGTATGTGTTCTAAGTCTGTGTTCCTCTGAAATTCTGGACTGATTTGGACAACTGAATCTGGAGTACATGAGATACGCAGGGGAATTGATTTCATAAGAACATGAAACAGATAGTAGATTTCACACTTTGCAGGACAATAGTGTTTGTCAGGCTTTGGTTAGATATGAGTGAACTGGAAGAGGTCACTAGGCAGTTGGATTTTGACTCCACTGTAAGTGACCATAAATGAGTAAAGAACGTTCTTTGGCCAGAACGTGGGGCTGTGTAGGGGCAGCCCCAGCACTACCTCTTAATTGATTCAATACACACAACTTTCCATATTTTTCCTCCCTTTTAAAATCAGCAATATTTTTGTTTTAAATGTGATCTTAGAGCCACTCTACAAAAAGTTCCAACAGATCACTAAAACTAGACCATTCTGGATTCATGTTCTTTCAGGTTTTATCCATTATCCTTAAAAGTAAATGTTGTTAAATATAAATTCCTGATTGTATTTACCAACACAGAGTCTCCTGTAGTTCAGGCTGGCCTCATACTCACCGTATAGATGAGGATGACCTTGAACTTCTCATCTTCTTACCTCTACCTCTTGACTGCTGGAACTGCAGACTTGTGCAACCATGCCCAGTTAATGCTGGCAATGAGTATCCAACCAACCAAGGGCCTTAAGAACGTTAGGCAAGCGCCTATCAACTGAGCTACAGCCCTGGCTCCTAATAAACTTTAAGTTATGAAGTATTAGCGGTATTACGATGGACTTGGTTTTTTTTCTGTTAAGTTCTCCTTCCCCTCATTATATTGCTGCGATAGTTTTTAGCTTTTTAATTAACTTTGGTGTTTGATAGAGGGATTTCAGTGCCAGGTTAATCACTTCTGTCTCTAAAAGTTTCAGGCACAAATATGATGTATATTTGTGCTATAAAGTGCATTAGGTTTTAGTCACCTTCCCAAACCAGGTATGTGGGGTCCCATAGAGGCTGAACCTGGTGTTGGCAGCAAACCTAAATGATAGCTGTGTGGCATCACTTGAGTTGGTTCTGAGGAGTGTCTACCATGTACCATTCTGGCTTTATGACAGTTTTTCTAAAAGGTGATGGAGACATAGGAAGTGCTGGAATACATCCATAGGCTTTCCAATTTTACCAGCAATGGGCCATGTCTTACATTATTGATGTATAGGCGGTCCTGGCTACAGTAATAGATTCACAATGTACTTTTTTTTTTTTTTTTTTAATTTTGATTTTGAGAGTTTCTCACTGTGTATCTCTGGCTGGCCTGGAACTCTCTAGACCAGGCTGACCTAGAACTCAGAGATCTCTGTCTCCGCCTTCTGAGTGCTGGGATTAAAGGTGTATACCACCATGCCAGACTATTATTTGCATTATAAAATAATGCTGTAGTGTACTTATTTAGTATTTCTCTATTTGCCCCTCTTCTTTCTATGATGCCCCTTTCCCTTCTGAAGCTGGGTATCAGTTCCAGTGCTTTGTACTTACTGGCTCTATCACGGAGCCAGTTCTTTAACCCTTTCCCTTCTGCATCCTTCAGTCCTTCTTTCTTGTGTCAAGCCTTATGAATCTTACAACTTAGTACTACTTATATAAATCAGTAAAGTTTCAAAGGCAAGTTTAATAAGAATAGTAGTGTGTAAGTTTAAAAAAAGAATGTACCTTTATTCTCATATCTTTTAGTTTCTTAAATTAAGAGATATTAAAACTCTAATTATAAAATAAGATGGAATTTAATATATTTAAAAATATTTTTGTCTTACTCTTTCTAAATTTCTTCCTACATAGCATCTCACAAGTTTACCATTTCCCGTTATGGTGTTCCCTGTATGAGCCATGAAAGTGTCCTTTGTCTTTTTACCTTTCTTTATCTCAATCACATGTTGGAATTGTGTTGCAGAAAGGGATCATTTGAATTATTTCAAATGAAACACTACTGTATTTTATTCCTCTTAGAAATACGTTAGTTTCTCATATCTGCTATCCATAATTATGCATGCTTAATATTCAGAGAGAAATAGGGCTTCAATTATGAAGTTAGTAAGTTGAAATATGAAAAACAATGGGAGAATTTTGCTTAAAATGACATATTATTCTTAGCAAAATAAATTTTCCACCTTGTAAGAACCATTTTACTCAAATTTCGTATGCTTTCCATATACTTCCTATTTGGGAAAATATTCTTTAATTCTCTAATTTACCTGTTTTACCTTGGAAGTTTTACTGTTTTTAAAAAGATTTTTATTCTGAGAGAGAGACAAAGAGGCATAAAACCTTTCTATTTTGAAGATGGGGAAGGAGCATGGTAGCAAACTGGAAAGTACTTTTGTAAGCTATTGACTGCACTGTATTACCAATTTTTCACAAATATCTAAGAAGTTACAGTTAAGATGGGGCGGAAAGAAGAGGCTGGTTCTGGCAGCTCAGCTCTAGGCCTTGGGGGACCAGCAGGACGCTCAGACTGGTAAACCTTACCTAGAAACATCTCTGAAAAGGAAACACCTAGTCCTGGAATTGGGTAGACCAACCAAGGGCCGCCCCGCCTCCGGGCGTCCAGTTCCGCCCCCGCCGCCGCGTCAACGGTGACCATAGCAACGCGGTGGCCGTCCGCCAACGGCCGTGGCCAGGTCTGGGGGCGGGTCTGGGAGGAGACGAGAGCGCGTGTCACATGATTCCGTGGGCGGAGCTTGTACGGGGACGGCCAGAGCGTGTCCCGAGCCTCCGCTGCCTAGGCCAGATTCGTGAGGAGAGGAGCGAAGGCAGCTGCGAGCCTGCGGGTGCCCGCCGGGTGTGCTGAGCCGCCGCCATGGGCAGTGAGTGTGGTGGCTGGAGCGCGAACCCCGAGGGCCGCGGGTCTCTTTGGGCTGTGGGCAGTGGAGTCGCTTCCCCCCTGGGGTGGTCTTGGGGGCGGGAGATGCGCAGGCCTCACTGGGGTCGCCGCGGACGGCGCGAGCTGGGGACCACCGCCAAGGCGCCTCTGGTCAGCGAGGCCTTGCCCAGCGGGTCACGGGGACTCAGGTCCTGTTTGCTCCCCTTAGGAGGCGAGGAGCGAGGATGGCGCGGGGAGGCCTTTGGCTGGAGGGCGGGGAGGGGGGAGTTAGTATACTCTCCACGGCTTGGACCACTTGGGCTTTCTGGATCTCAGGAAACTCATTAATTTATTTAAAAATTATTATTCCTGAATCACGCTTCCTTGGTGTGTTGCGATGAATAAGTCTCCCTCATTTTTAAAAAAAATGTGATTCATAGCATGTGTTTTCGGGGAGGAAAGGCGTGTGATGGGTAGCTCAGCATTTTCCTTGATTAATTCTTCCCAGTCATTCTGTAGTGTTCATTGAAAACTGTAAGTTGGTGCGCGCAGTATGGACGAGGCCTCGAATTAGATCTTTCAAGGGCCCTGCCCAATCACTCACCCTCATGTATACTCACACAAATACGTACCTAGCAGTTCGCATGTTTGCATATAAAGGGATATGTTAACTGCATGCCCAAGCGATGCACCCAGTTGGCCAACAGTAGACATTTGGGAGAAATTGGGAAGGAAATAGAAGAGACCCTTGGCCTTGAATTGCGAATAAAAATGAAATTCTGCAACACGGGGAGAGGCAATACATGGCAGCACGCAACAGCGTTGTTTGAACCTGAACGCCAGTACAGTAAATCATAAAATGCCAAGAAATCTCGGAGAGTCTCCTGGACTGAGTTGGGAGGGAAAGGGAATGAAGAGATTCTAGGGAGTTTCCTGATGTGACCCATGTTTTTTTTTTTTTTTTTTTTCCCTACAAGTGAATGTTTTCAGAATTTAGATTTACTTTCTAAATAGTCCAAGTGTACTTAGATAACAAATATGATAATTATAAATTATAACCCAAATCAGAGACTTCCACCTTTTTGGAGTCCTGTCGGAGGAGGCAGTGTCTATCCTTCCTAAACCTTGGTTTGTCTTTCATTTACTGCAGAAGTATCTTGGTAAAGCAGTACTTTGTAATGAAATGTAGTTACCATTCTCTGAGCTGATTCTCGTGTGTAAGCAAGTACTTTGATCCGGTTACTTAGAGAATGACCCACCTTGAAATGCAGCTCTCTGAAATGAAGTAGGGATTGTTAAGTTTAAAAAGTTGTTAATAGAAGGTGATCCTGGTTGTTTTTTCCCTAGTGAGTGTTGTCATCTTTAAGCTGTTTTAAGTCAGTACTTCAGGTTAAGCTCATTACTTACTATCCTATCCCTGGGAAAGGTTCCCTCCACTCTCTCCTATCTATTAATTACTACGTTAGCTAAGTACTGTAATAAACTGCGTTTGCTATATTTTATATAGTGATGATCTGATTATTTTCTATTCTGCATATATAAAAGGGTTGGGTTTAAAGCTGAAGAAGCGAATAAGTCATGGTGCATTCCTTATTTTCCTTGTACTCAACAGCTCTCTGGGAGTTTTTCTCTCTTACAGACCTACTCACTTGAACTTGAGAACATCATGATTATTTAATTTGGGGGAATGTGATAAACTTCTGTTAAAGAAAATTTGTTTCTGGAACCATTCAAAGATACATTTTTAAACTCTAAATTTTTTTTTACAGTCAAGTTTTTAGAAGTTATTAAACCTTTCTGTGCAGTTCTACCAGAAATTCAGAAGCCTGAAAGGAAAGTAAGTATAATATTTTAGTAATACAGCTGGTAACAGAGTGACTTGCTTTGCCAAACCTCCAAGGTTGAATTGCTTACCCCAACCATTTCTGGCTGTAAGTGGAAAAACCATTACCTTCTTAACTTTCAAGCAAGTATAAATCTGTTTTTTGTTTTGTTTTCTTTTATTTGAGACAGGGTTTCTCTGTGTAACAGCCCTGGCTGTTCTGGAGCTCTCTATGTAGACACGGCTGCCTCTGTCTCTGTAGACAAGAGATCCCCCTGCCTCTGCCTCCCCAGTGCTGGGATTAAAGGGGTATACCACCATTGCCTGGCCTGTTTTTAGTTTTTAAGTTACATTTATCTTTCTCATATATATGTGTTTGTTCCTGTGCACCAATATACTGTGGTATACATGTGAAGGTCAGAAGGCAGCTTTTGGGAATTGAGTCTTTTCTCTCTCACTGTATGAATCAGGGAGGGGAGGAGGAAGAGAAGGAAGGAGGGAGACTGGGAGACAAAGATGGAGGGAAGGAAATTAAGACTAGGCAGGATTCTCATTCTATCAGAAATGTTGTTCTAAGTTATAGTGTTTTCTACCCCAGTGCTTCTTGGCCTTAGTTAAGATACAGTATACTCCTGGCCATGTTAGTGCTTTATAATTTCTCTACTATAGGATGTGTAGATGGCTAGCTGGTGATATGATCTGATGGATAAGTTCTGGTTAGTACCAACTGTTCTACATAATAAATTGCAATTGTGTAAGTATATACCTCCCATAATTTGATTTCTTGTTTGGAAAGAAAAGAAGGAATGTGTTTTGAAGGTTTAATAACTAAATCACATTGTTCTTTAATCACTGAGCATATTTGGCAGTAAGATATTTGAATTTTCAGAAATAATACTATTTTCAAATTTTCCAGTTACCAGACTAACCTCTTCTGAACTTGTACTACAGAATTAATAACAAATAGAGACATAGAGATTGATAAGACTTTGGTCAGACTTACTGTTTTATTTAGAAGTACTTTTAATTTTTAATGACTTGAGATGGTAGAGATGGCTACTTAGTTATACTTTAGACATCATAAAGTGTTAACTTTTCATAGTTTATGAAATGTCCCAGGATTCCTGTGTAAAATCATTCAGTATTTTACGAAGTTCCCTTTGTGTCTGAAACTTGTGTATCATCGGATCTACTTTGCCTCCTCTTCAGTTTCTTCTACCCTTGTATGGTGTACATGAAACATGTCTATATTTAAATTATCTTGCTTATAGCAGCACGTAGGAGCTAGTTGGAGATACAGATTTAACTAATACAAGCTGTACTTGAATCTTTGAAATTGTATCAGCACCAAATAGATCAAAAACCTTAATGTAACAAGGGAATCCCTGAACTGTGAGGCGAGGGGAGAAAGCACCTTTAGACACAGTTGTATGGAGAGATTTTCTGGATGGGACTACAGTTACTCAGAAGATAGTGCCAACAGTTGACGAATGGAATTTCATGAAATTAAGTTTGTGCACAGCAAAGGAAAAGGCATTCAGAGACAGCCTAGAGAATGAGAGAAAATCTTCACTTGCTGTACAGCTGACATGAGGATTCATAGCTAGAATATACAAAGAACTCAGAAAACTTAAAAATAATACCTTTTGTTTTGAAAAGGAAAGACTTATCTTTGAGATGCTTGGCTGTTTATTTTAGATGCAACAAGCTAAGTAATAGGTACATGCCCCAATGGGGAATGGTTATGGTGCCTTAATGTGGATTTTTGCTTTGAAATTGATTTTTCTTGGTTTTAATTGATCATTCTTTATACTTCCGTTATACAGATTCAGTTTAGAGAGAAGGTACTATGGACTGCTATAACCCTCTTCATTTTCTTAGTATGCTGTCAGGTATGTGACCAAGCTATTGAGTACATGTCTGTATTATTTTAAAGTTTTGATTAGTAAGAATTAGAAAAACTGATAAAACAATATACTAAAATAATATATTGAGTGTTGCTTTTTGTTTTTTTTTTGTTTGGTTGGTTTTTTGTTTTTTTTGGTTTTTTTTTTGGTTTTTCGAGACAGGGTTTCTCTGTGTAGTCCTGGCTGTCCTGGAACTCACTCTGTAGACCAGGCTGGCCTCGAACTCAGAAATCCACCTGCCTCTGCCTCCCAAGTGCTGGGATTAAAGGTGTGCACCACCACCGCCCAGCTGAGTGTTGCTTTTTTTGTAAGATTTATTTTCTTTTAATGTGTGTGTGTGGGGGGGGTGGGGGTGTGATGTGTGGTTGCCAATAGAGGCCAGAATTGGGTGTCAGATCCTCGGGAGCTGGAGTTACAGGTAGTTGTGAGCTGCCCATTGTAGGTTCTAAGAATTGAATGTGTGTCCTCTGGAAGAGCAGCCAGGACACCTAGCTTTTAAGTCATTTTTTGAGCTCTGAGTTCTGCTGTTTTTATTTCTTTGTACTCTGGGGATTAAACTCAGGATTTTGTGTATGCTAGGCAGGTGCCATGTGACTCAGTTGTATTATAAGCTGAGCATTGTTGTTGTTGCCGCTGCCACTACCACCACCACAACTACCTCCACCACCACCATCATCGTCATCGTTGTTGTTATTATTACCATGTTTTGTTTTGTTTCCAGATAGGGTTTCTTTGTGTACAGGATTTCAAAGCTGTCCTGCAACTTGCTTTGTAGACCAGGCAGGCCTCTAGTGCTGATATTAAAGACACGGGCCACCAATGCCCAGTTTGTTATTGTTGGTTTTTATGGGTGTGGATGTGTGCCTGAGTGCATGCTCCGTCACATGCACACACACTTCACATCTTGGCCTGTGTGTGGAGATCAGAGAACAACTTGTGGGAATTGGTTCTCTCCTTTCACCCTGTGACTTCCAGGGATTGAACTTAGGTCGACAGGGTTGGTGGCAGGTACCTTATCCTGCTGAGCTATTTTGCTGGTCCATGTGTTGGAGAATGAAATTACCAGGTCATTAAAGTACTTTTATTTCTGTACTTCATTTAATTTTGTTTTGGATGGTCAGGAAGAGAATAGTTGTTGTTGTTGTTGTTTTTGTTTGTTTTTAAATTCAGAAGTACAAAGAAAAAAGCATGAATTTATATTTATATCATATGCTTTTAACATCTCTGAAGTTGTCCCCTCATTAAAAAAAAATCAACTTTAGGGAGTTGTATGTATAAAGTAACATTTTTTTTTTTAACTGTACAGTTTGAAGAATTTTGACAGATATGTGCATCCAAGAGTCTACTTAGGTTGGTACAGAACATTTTTGTTATCCTCAAAGGTTCCTTGTAACTCTTCATCCGCTATTCAGCTAGCCCTCAGTCCTAGGCAAGCTCTGATCTGCCCTTCATCACTGTAATTTGTCTTTCTTAGAATTCTACATATATGTTGTTGTGGTGTCTAGCATCCGACTTTATAACATTTTTGAAATGTATTCATGTTGTCAGCATGCCAGCAGTTTTATTTCTGTTGTGAACATATAGGACATTCACTTATGCGTTGGACATTTGGCTTGTGTGCAGTTTTTGACTGAAATAGGTTGCTGTGAACGTTTGTGTTCAAGTCTGTCTGCTCTCAGGCATGCATGCATGTCTTTTATAGCGTTGGTGATATGCATGCATATTCCATGCTCTTTATTTGAGGTGCCCCCAGTTGAGACTCCCTTGTGTCATGTGCTAAGGTTTTGTTTGTTTTTAACTAGCTCATGTATCTTGAATGGTAGCTGTCCTAACAGGTGGAATTTTAGTTTGAATTCCCTTGATAAATAATACTGAGCAACTTTTTTTGTGTGATGTATGTTTGGTATAAGTTTGTCTTCTGTAAAGTGTCTTTCAAAGTCTTTTGCCTATTTTAAATTTTCAAAAATGGTTATTTTTTCATTATTGAATTGTAAACTTTAATGGTTTTGTTTTTAGATATAATATACAAGCTTTTTTATCCAATAAAAGTATAAAGAATTTATTATCACCACTACTATTATTATTTTTTTTTATTTTTGTTTTTTTTCGAGACAGGGTTTCCCTGTGTAGTCTTGGCTGTCCTGGAACTCTCTGTAGGCCAGAATGACTTTGAACCTAGATATCTAGTGCTGGGATTAAAGGTGTGTGGCACCATTGCCCAGCATCATTGCTATTGTTCTTGAGATGAACCTCTGTGTAGCCCACGAAGTTGTGAGTTGCATGCTGCAGCCTCATAGCTGTTGATTACATGAGTGTGTCACTTGCCTAACCCAGCTAAGGACTGTGTAGCCCAGCTGTCCTGGAATTTGCTATGTAGAACAAGCTGCAGGTTGTTTCTAAATCACAGAAATCCTCCTGCCTCTGCCTCTGCCTCTGCCTCCCAACAGTTGGCATTAAAGGAGTTCATCACTATGCTGGGTCAGACCAAGCTCAGAAGATTTTGCCTGTTGTAAGGTCAAGAAGATTGTTATCTCGTGTTCTTCTGGACATTTTAGCTAGCACATACTGGCTTGTGATGTGTTCCAAGTTAACTTTGAGGGGTGGCATGAGGTGGGGGTTGAGGATTATTTATTTCTACAAAGATATTCTGTTGTTCTAGAACAATTTATTGACAAACTTCCCAGTTGAATTACCTTGAACTCTTATTGAAAACCAGTTTTAATATAAACACATCTTGATCTCCTGTTTTCTTGATCTATATGGCTATTTTACAGTATAAACTCTTTCTTCCCCAAGTTGTTTTTGGTCATGGTGTTTTTTCTCGGCAGTAGACACCCTAACTCAACTACCCTATATTAATACCCATAATGTTAATGCAAATCATAATGGAGGTGCCACATGAATGTTCAAGAGGAGCCCGAGACTGATTGTTGGGGAGTGTGCTGTCTGCTCTCTTGTCAGCTTGATACAAGCTACAGTTATCTGAGGAGAGAACTTCAATTGAAAAAATGGTTCATTGAGAAAATGCCTCTCTAAGATCCGCTGGTCGGAAGCTGCTGACTGCTTTCACTATGTAGACCAGGTTGGCCAGAACTCTTAGAGATCTGCCTGCTTCTGTCTCCTGAGTGCTGGGATTAAAAGCATTCGCCACTGTGTCTGTAGCTTTTCTTGATTAGTGATTGATATAGGAGAGCCCTGACTTTGTGGGTGGTGCATCCTGAGGGAGGTGCTCCTGGAAGGCATAAGATAGCAAGCTGAGGAGGCCTTTCAGCAGTACTCCGCCATGGGCTCTGCTTCAGCTCCTGTCTGAGTTTCTGCTCTGGCTTCTCTGGATAATGAAATAGACTTTTTCTTCCCCAAGTTGTTTTTGGTCATGGTGTTTTTTCATGGCAATAGACACTCTAACTAACACAGGGGATATGAGTTATTAATGCCATAGATAGAAAGAGAGGCACAATGGGTGCCATGAGGAGAGTCGAGGCCCCAGTATCAGAGAGCAGGCTCTCTCATTCCTAAGTAGGAGGCATAGAAGAAGGATCAGGAGCCAGATTTTTTGGCCATCAGTGCTCATGTCTTAGGCTGGAGAGATGTTAGGACCTGGGAGTGTCTGTTAGCTAGGGACTCAAATGTCTTAGGGTGCCAGTTGGTACCTGTGACAGGAAAACTGCTGGAGTTTTGTGTTCTGAGCAGTAGCTGGATTCTGACATTACATTCTTATGCTCATCAGTTAGGAAAAGTCTTGAAGCTTTGTTCTTTTTTGAAAAGTACCAACTCTAGATCTTTTATGTTTCCATATAAATATCTAGAGTCAAGTGTATTTTTGTAAAAAAGCCCATTGGGAATAACACACACACACACACACACACACACACACACACACACACACACACACACACACACTCACTCTGCTTTGACTTCTTTGGTCGATTTATGAGGATTGTCATCTTAAAAACACTGAATCTTTTAATATAGGGATCAGCAAACTTTAACCTGCAATAGTACAGATAGTGATGTTTTGGGATTTAAATCATTACCCAGATCCCAAGAAGGAAACAAAAGAATAACCTCCAGGCCTAGTGTCGTAGACTTGTGGTCTTAGTTCCTCTGGAGACTGAGGCAGGAGGGTCTCAAGGCTAGCCTGGGCAGCTTAGAGAGACACTGTCTACAGAGTTAAAATGATAACAAAATAAAACCCAGTGGCTCCCTCTCTGACCCTGAAGGGGGCTTGTCTAGTTTGTAAAAGCCCTACATTTTGTATCCCCTAACAAAAATACCCACCTCTTCAACATTTTATACTAGAAAGCAATGCTGTTTCTCAGGAGTGTCTCATGCCATGGCCCGTTAATGCCTTTGTGTTACCTATTTTCCCTGTGTTTATATAGTTGCTAAGCTGCTGCTTTTTGTCTTTCTCACGTTTGGGCAGATATGTCCTGTGTGGGTGATTTCAGCTGAATATAAAACAAGTTCTAGCCAGTTTTCTCTAGCTTGAGGGAATGGTGGGAGGTGAGATAAGCTGAGATCATTATATTAAATGCTTCCAGTGCTCTGCTTTGAGTTTTTCTCTTCCTTTTTTCCCCCTTCCTTCCTTCCTTCCTTCCTTCCTTCCTTCCTTCCTTCCTTCCTTCCTTCCTTCCTTCCATTGTTGTTGTTGTCTCTCTTGAGAGCTTCTCACCACCTAACTGTGGAGGTCTATATTCTGTTCTAGTCTCCAGGTCATTCCTCAGTTTTCAAACGTAGTATAGCCCCCACAATCTTTAGTTTTATTTTAGAGACATCCCGATCGCTCAACTTCCCTTCCTTCTCAGCTGCTGTTTCTAATTCCTCTTAACAAAAGCAGGGAGAATAAAGGTCCCAGTAGATTGCTGAACTTCAGTGTGCTGCACCATGGCTCTTGGTTCTTCAAATCTGTCACCTTTTTCTTGTTTAGCAGCTGTATTAGTCACTTTCCTTGTCCTGCAACAAAATACCTGACAAAAGCAATATCAGGAAGGGATGGGATGGTGTATTGTGGCTCACAGCTTAAGGGTTTGTTTTCAGTCCATAGTGTCAGAAAGGCTCAGTGACTGGAGCATAGATAGGGTGACTGGTCACATTGTGTCAACTGTCAGGAAGCACAGAGAGATGAATGCTGAATGCTGATACTCAGTCTGCCTGACTGTTTGACCTGCTTTAGTGCTTGATCCAACCCATGGTGTGGGGCGGTGTGTGTTTCCCACTTTCAGGATGGCTCCTCACCCTTCAGACTTCTCTGAAAATACTTTCTAGATATGTTTGAACTTGCTTCGTAGGTGATTCTAAGTCCTATCAAGTTAACACTCAAACCTTAACTATCACAGCTGCTTTGTATATGTTTTTATTTTCCTGTAGCTTTTTAAAATTCTGATTAGCTTTGACTCTTACATGTTTATATTTTGTTATGTGCCAGAGCGGGGGAAGTCCTGTAATATAACTGAAGCCTGCCATCTTGTCCACTTCCAGCACCGAGGGTGAACCATGGCCCTTGAGCTTGCAAATACTGAGCCTGATTTCAGATCTGAAACTTGAAGTCCCAACTCAGATATGCCATATTTAGCTTTGGCTTTCTACTGCTTTTGAAAATTTCTGTTGCTCACTTTCTACATCTCCATGTAGTCAGTTCATGTTTCCATTAGCATGGAATATTTGGGTTTTCCAGAGTATACTATACAGTAGTATTGTATTAGTATTTTGCCAGATTTGCTAAAAGACAGACTTTACAGAAAATAGACTTAGCAGTTTCCTTGGACACTTAAGGACTCGTGACTCTGGCAGCTCCAGAGGAAGGCTAGAGTGTGTATTCCAGGGCCTTAGATAAGGACTGTCCTGTAGTGCTGCTAGCCTCCTAGTCACTGACTTTCTCAATTGTCACTTCTCTCAGGTGCTACAGGGTACATACAAACTGCCATGCCTTCTGCTTTACCAATTTCATTGTGTAGCTTAATAAGAGTTCAGATATCCCAGAGATTTAGTTAATTAGAATTTCTGGCCTCATATTTTGGAATTTAAAAAAAAAAAACCATTTAAAATTGTCTTACAGTTTTTATGTTTTGCATTTATGTGTGTGGCTTCCTGCTTATCTAGACTTTCTGGTCAACAAGCCACAGGGATCCTCCCATCTCTGCCCCTCCTGCCTTGTGGTTACAGATGTGTAGTGTCATACTGTTCTTGTCATGTGGTGCCATAGCTCAGGTCATCATGCTTATGTGGAAAACATGATTATCACCTGAGCTAACTTCTCAGTCCCTACAGATTTTTGAAATTAGCAATGTAAGTTTCTTTGTGCCTGAACTTGCATTTTTGAGAAAGAAATGTATTATGTTTGAGAAGGGGTTTCACCAAATGCTGTTTCTTAGACATGGGTTGGCATGGAGGTATATAATAGCCCAGTGGTAAAGGGCTTACCTAAAATGTGTCAGGCTCTAGGTTTCTCCCCAGTATGGTAAGGAAATTAAACATGGGTCTTATAATAGGCAATAATTTGAAGGGCTTTTTCTTTCCTTTTCTCCCACCTTCCCTTCTTTTCCCTTTCCCTCCCCCCTTTCTCTCCTTCCCTCCCTCCTTCCCTCCTTCCTTCCTTCATTTCTTTCTGATTTTCTTCCTTTCCTTCCTTCCCTCCCTCCCTCCTTCCTTCCTTCCCTCTCTCCATCCTTCCCTCCTCCCTCTCTCCCTCCCTCCCTTTTCTTTTTTGCTGTTGCTGCTTCAGTCTTCTTAAGTGCTTGGATTATAGGTGTAACCCATCAAGTCTACCCAAAGGTTTTTGTTTATTTCTGGATTAAAAGTTAGCATGTATTGGGGTGTATTAGATTGCTCAAAATAGGGTTATCCTGGGCTACATATCAAGTTGTAGACCAGCCTGCATTATTGAGTGAGAAAATTGTTAAAAAAAAAAAATGGGTGGGAGATAATGTCTTACGATAGAGTATTTGATAATTTCTAAAAAGAGTAAGGAAGAAAAATCAATCATAATCTCGACTCTTAGATATAATCAGTATTTAACCCTTAAAAAGATGTCTTTTCCAGTATTATTTTCTCTATGTATTTTTAGAGTTTTGAACTTATAGTGTATAGAGTTTTGAATCTTAGTTTTTATTCCAGGGTTTTGTTTGTTTGTTTGCGACAGGGTTTCTCTGTATAATAGCTCTGGCTTTCCTGGAACTTGCTCTGTAGGCCATGCTGGCCTCAAACTCAAAGAGATCCACCTGACTCCCTCCCAGGTACTGAGATTAAAGGTGTATGCCACCACGCTGGCAGGAGTACTAAAGTCTCCTTGCTTTCTTAGAAGTCACAAGCAGCCAGTCTCTAACAGGCACTGTGGGCCACGCAAGAGCATTTTAACTAAGAGCAAGTCTGCCTGCGGAGTGCCCTTGTGTCCATTAAGTGTTGTGTGATGATGTTTCAGATTCCTCTGTTTGGGATCATGTCATCGGACTCTGCAGACCCCTTCTACTGGATGAGAGTTATTCTTGCATCCAACAGAGGTATGTACTTCTGATCTCCATCCTGCTGTCAAAACAGCTGCTTTGTGGTTTTATATAGGAGATACAAAACAAACCCATTGCTTAGGAGGCAATCCAGCTTGTAATAATGACAACACCGGCTCACGTGTGTGCGCATGTGTGCACATCTGTCTGTGTCTGAGTCTCTGTGCGCACACGCATATATGTGTGTATACACAGTGAAGGTCAGGTTGACTCAATCACTCTACCATATATATCTTTGAGACAATGTCTAACTGTGTAACCCTTGCTGGCCTGGAACTTTTTATATAGATTTTGCTGGCCATTACCTCTGAGATATCCTCCTGCTTCTGCCTCCTAAATGCTGCGATTAAAGGTGTGTGCCATCACGACCAGTTTACCTTTTATATGGAAGCTGGGTCTCTCATTTGAGCTTAGGACTTGCCACTTTTGATGGTCTAGCTAGCCTACTCTAGACAACCCATATTGTGTCCTGAGAGCTTAGGTTACAGGTGGTCCACCACACCAGCTTATGTGTACATGGGTGCTGGAGATCTGAACTCGGTACCTCATCTGTGCACTGAGCTAGCTCCTTAGCCAGGGTTTTCCCATAAAAAAATCCCATGATTTGCAGTGTCAGGGAGGTGATGTACTTGAATTAGAGTTTAATTCTTAGAGGAAAGCTTGAGCCAAAGCCCTCAAGTATAAGACAGCACAACACACAAAGACTGGGAGATGGTGAGTGAGGACTGCCAGCAGTGCAGCTAACCAGGAGTTATGGCTGGATCAGGAGGCTGTTTGATTTCACAAATGGTGAGTGCATGTTTGGGGGCAGTACTTTGAGTAGACGGCAGTTTTTTAGTAGTTGTCTTTTCGATTATAGGAATAATGTTGATTCATTTACTAATTAAAATTGTGTGTGCATGTGTTTGTGCTTGTGTGCTCACACAAGTCCCAGAGAGCACATGGAGGCCAGAGGACAACTTTGTAGAGCTGCTCTTTTCTTCTTCCTGCCTTTACATGGGTTACAGGGATTGAACTAAGGTTGCCAGGCTTGTCACTAAAGTGCATATTCTCACTGAGCCATCTCACCAGCTCCATTCCTTCTTATTTTCTGCCAAATTTATTTATTAATTTATGAAATATTCAGGTTGCATTCACCCCCTCCCCCACCAGTCTCATCTTCCTGCTGAGTCTGTGTCCCATTTTCATGCCTTCTTTTCCCTTTCTTTAGTTTATTTTTATATTTATGGGTGTCTTGCTTGCATGTATGACTATGCACCACATGCACGCCTATGGTGACCAGTATAAAAATCTTCTGGAAGTGGAGTTGCAGATAGTTGTGAACTACCATGTGGGTGCCGGGAATCAAGCCTGGGTCCTCTAGGATTGCTGAGCCTTCTCTCCGGTCCTCTTGTTTTGTTTTTGCTTTGTGTCCTAGTGGGCTTGGTGTGGAGTGGTCCACTAGGACGTGGGTAATTTACAGTGATTTACTGGTGATCACTGAAGACAGATGTTCAGTGGCCCAGTGTTGTGCAGACTTTTTACAAGCATCAGTGTTTACTGTGGGTTCATGAGTGCCATAACCATAAAATGCACATATGACAGCATTTTGCAGCTTTCCTTCCCGTTATCTTACCTTCTTCCCACCTCTTTTTCTGAGATGTCCCTGAGCATGTGGATGGTGGTGGTAACATGGTCCTTCCTCGTGAAGGCTGAGTGGAGTAGCTGCTGTTTTCTGCACATTGGCCAGGCTCATGTCTTTGTGGAAGCACTGTCACTGTAGAGAGCAGCTGCTTTGTTCACGCTGACACAGCACTGATCTGTGCAGTCACTGATTCTTGGACGTTTTATAATGTCTTCAATGCATTGGTATTTATAAATGCACCAACATACATATGATGCACATTTCTGGGATGTGGGTAAGTTTCAGATATTCATCCAGACCTTTCCTTTGCATATTCCATTTGTTTATATATATGCTTAAAAATAGGACACGCATACCCAAATCCATATATTCACACATATATACATATGAACTGTTCTTTTTTTAATGTCTTTAGTGAGTTACTTCGTTTAATGGGCATATTACAGTATGAGAATATACTCTAACTTATTTAATCATTGACTCAACCAGCATTTGTTTTTAAAGATTTACTTATTTATTTATTCATTTTATTTATGTGAGTATACTGTAGCACCAGAAAAAGAACATCAGATCCCATTACAGATGGTTACGAGCCACCATGTGGTTGTTGGGAATTGCAGTCAGTACTCTTAACTGCTGAGCCATCTCTCCATCCCCCAACAAGCATTTCTTGATCTTACTGTGTACCACTTGCTAAGTGTAGCACCTAAGACAATATCCTGAGCCTTCCAAGGATGCACCCACTTGTGATACTAGCCCTTAGGAAGTAGAGGCAGGAGAATTGGGATTTAAAGATCATCCCTTGTCACATAGATAGTTTGAGGGTAGCCTGTGCTAAATACCAAGCCTCTTCCTTAGAAACAAATAGGGTTTAATGAGATGGTTTAGCAAAGATGAAGCACTTGCCACAGTGCTTGATGATCTGCACGTTTATTTTCCAGGGCCCACATGATGGAAGGAGAGAACTAACACAATGCAGAATTGTACTGTGTCCGGTGTGTGTCCAGACACGTACTCACACACAGACAAATAATGGAAATAAGTAATAGAGTAAAGCATAAAAATTTATGTGACCTGAAGAGAAATTGGACTATAATAAGTAAATAAATATGATCAAAAGCTAAATAATCCCCAATTTTAGTGCAAGTTTTAAAAACAGTGATTTAGAGAAAAATCTTGGAAGTTCTTTTTTTTCCCTCCCTCCTTCTTTCCTTCCCTCCCTCCTTCTCTCCCTCCTTCTCTCCCTCCTTCCCTCCCTCCTTCCCTCCTTCCTTTTCTCCCTTCTTTCTTCCCTCCTTCCCTCCCTTTTCTCCCTTCCTCCCTCTTTCCCTCCTCTGTTCCCTCCCTCCCTCTCTGTGCTGGAGATTAAATGTAGGGCTTTGCATGTGCTAGACAGGTATGCTAGCTGCACCCCTACCTTTGTTTACTTATTTTTTTTTTAATTTTGTGTTGTTGGCAATTAAACATTAGGGCCTTACATGTTAGACTGTATTCTACCACAAAGCTATATTATATCATGTTATAACTTACAAATATAAATGTATTTGTTAATAAGTGCATGTGCCTGTCAGTCTGTATTTAGAAGGCAGAGGACAACTCTCAGCAGTCTGTTTTCCCCTTACATCATGCAGGTCCTGGGAACTGCACTTGGGTTGTTGGGCATGCTGACAAGTGCCTTTACTGACTTGGACATCTTGCTGGCCCCTAGCCTCTTGATTTTTACATTTTTTTTCCTTCTTTGAAGCAGGATATTGAACCCAAGGTCTCATGTTCTCTACAACTTAGCTGTACCTGCCAGATTCAAAAGGTTTCTTTTAAAAAGGACTTCATGTTTTAAGTTTAGAGTTTATAGAAATTAAAATTTTTATGGCATAACACTTTTTACCTATTGCATTGTTGCTGGTTAATAAATGATCTTGTATTAATGTTTAAGGAATCAATGGAAATTTGGTAATATTTAAATACATTTATTAAATGTTCAGGGCTGTGATCTCTAAACTGAACTGTATTATATACAAAGTTATTTACTCTTTGTCCCCTCCTTTACAGGAACATTGATGGAATTGGGTATTTCCCCAATTGTAACATCTGGTTTGATTATGCAGTTATTAGCTGGAGCCAAAATCATTGAAGTTGGAGATACACCTAAAGATAGAGCTCTGTTCAATGGAGCCCAGAAACGTGAGCTATCATAAAGTTAAAGAGCTTTTTCCAAGTTTGAGTATGTTTGTGGTAAAGATGTTTCCTAGTGTTTTGGTTTTATTGTTTTTTTTGTCTTTGGTTGTAAGCATATACTCCTTTTTTGTCAGTATTTGGTATGATCATTACCATTGGGCAAGCCATTGTGTATGTCATGACGGGGATGTACGGGGATCCTGCGGAAATGGGTGCTGGGATCTGTCTCCTTATCATTATACAGGTAAGAGACCCTGTGTTTTCCTACGCTAATAAAAACAGTTTGGCACCTTTATTTAATAGTTCTTTTGGTGAATGATAGAAATCATTTCCTACATAATTATTTAAGTACAATATTAATACTGAAATGACATAACTGTGTTGATGTAAAAAAGTTTATTCTAATGGCTTCACAGTCTGTGTCTGTTATGGATGCCGCTCTATCATTGTTCTATGATGTTCATTTTCCACATTCTGATGTCTCTGAAATCAACTGTGTTCTCTCAGTTAACAGTACATTCCTGTTGTTGCCAGCCAGGTGGCAGCCGTTGGGTTTTCTTTGCCTTTGAGTGGCTGTCAGCTTGGCCATAGTGGCTGAAGTTAGCATCGTAGCTGTTATTTATACCCTGTTGGTACGATAGATGTTTGAGTTTACTTGTTGGCCGAAATCACTTGAGAAAACCTATTGTGAAGCTAGCATTGTGTCAGACACCTGGAGTCCCAGTTGTTTGGGAGGTTGCAAAAGAGGTAGAGACAAGCATGTGCGACATTAAACTGTTATCATGGAAATGAAACTTGCTAATCTCAGGAAGTACATTAACAGCAAGCTAGATGAAAACCAGCTGTCCACGTCTGAAATCAGTTGGTTGTAATAAGATATTTTGTTGTAGTTTAGCTGGCAGGCCTCAAACTTGGAGGCATCTTGCCTCTGCATAAGTGCTTAGATTTTAGGGATTTACCAGGGTATCTAACCCTTTTCTTTCTTGGTGGAATACAAAACTATGATGTTCTAAATAATTTTAGTGCCAGCAAAATACCATACATACTCACATACATGTGTTCCACGGACAATTTGTTTGTTTGTTTATTTATGGCAGTGTCGGTATAGCCTGGGCTCAGACTCAGGATATAGCTGAGGATAACCTTGAGCTTCTGCTCTTCCCATTCCTATGTCGCAGGTGCTAGCATTAGTCATATGCTGTATACCAGACCTGGTTTATGCAGGACTAGAGCTTTGTGCATGGGTGTCAAGCTGCCAACTTAGCTACAGACCCAGCCCTCTATGGGCTTCCGAAATGGATAGTTCAGAATTGAGTTTTTAAAGACCAACATAATTTTGACTATATATAATGTTCAGAGGATTTTTTTTCTTCTTAAAGTTTTAAGTTAATAAAATATGTATACTAGAGTCCAGGTTACTGTGGAAATTTACTTTACTGTTTGAAATTAGAATTAATTTAGGATTTTTTCCTAATAATTCAAAAGATCAAGTTCTTATTTTTGAAATAGTCTCAAATGCCAGTATTTGGGCAATAAATGGCTGTCTCAGATGGGCATGATTTACCTTTTTTTCTTTCTTTTTCTTTTAATAAGCAAGTCAGTGAACTTGACTCAGGACAGGGTTTGCATGGTTAACAAGGATGACCTCTAATAGGCTATAACTGTATTGTCTGTGCACTATTGAGTCTGTGGAAACTTGCCAAAGCCTAGTAACTTCTCTTCCATTGTAAGATGTGTTTCCCAAGAGAATAATAGTTACTTTATGTCTCCATTTACAAATCACTTGTTTGACACATTATAGCTGTTGGGACTTGGAGAAGGAAGAGCTGCAGAGGATGGGGAGAGAAGGACTCTGGACACTGACTTTAGTATCCTTCCGAGCTTAGAGTTCTTTATATTGCTGGCACAGTGCTGAAGAAGCTACTGATAGGATATCATGTTTGTTTTTGTTTCTTTAAAGCAGTGTGTGTCAACCCCTTTGGGGATGAAGGACCCTTTCACGGGAGTTGCATATCAGATACTTAGAACTCAAAACAGTAGCAAAATTACAGTTAAGAATAGCAGTAAAAGCCATTTTCTGGTTGGAGAGCAATACAACATGAGGAACAGTATTAAAGGGCCACCACATTAGGAAGGCTGAGTTTAAAACATTTGCTTTATGGAGCCAATAAAGTTTCGTGTTTTTAAAACTTTTAGTTTAGAGTTGAGGTTGGGTCCAGGGCCTTGAGAACAACAAGTACTCACTATCGCTGTGATACTTTGTTAGCCTAAAGTAGCCTTGACTTTAAAAAGACGTTCAGAACTAGTATTAGACTCAGAACATTCTGTACCAGTGTAATTTCTCGTACTTTCCTTAAACTAGGCTTAGCATAATGGAATGTCGCTGAGTAGCTGTTTAGGTGAGGTGGCCTTTACAGCACAGCTCATACATTTAAACTGACAAGTGGAGTTCAGGATATTTTGAAGTTTCTTTTAAACACTCAGAAATCTCATTATTTCTAAGAAGGAAATGAGAAAAAAAATCTGTATTAACTTGTTGACATAATTGGTATATAATGTGATGAATTCTTTTAGTGTTAATGTATAAAGAAAAATGTCATGCTTGATTGTTGGTGGGCAGTGACCCATTTGTGTCTTTTCAAGGGATTGCTTACATTGAAAATATGTGGCTACACAGAAGAGCTATGATTGGATCAGTGTGTGTTCACCTAGAAACGTAGGGTTTTGAGAACTGTTTGCATGCTGTTACAGAAGGTATTTCTCACTTTGTTTCTGTTTCACTCACATAGTGCTCTGTCCACTAATTGGGTTTGAAATCTAAATTGGGTCTTAATTGAAATTATAAACAAAATAGAAAGTGTCATTGTACATGGCACGTAGGAAAGGTGAGTATGTTGTTGTCAGATGACGTGGTGTGGGTGTGCCACGTGAGGTTGACGTCCAGTGTGACTTTACATCCACTCAGGTTGACAGGGTGCATTCCACATGTACACTTGGTCACTGCTCTGTCCTCATTGGGCTTCGTGGAGATGCTGCCATCATTTTCTGCTTCCTCTTCCTCTTCAAGCATACATTTTATTTATTTATTCATTTATTACTATCTTTTCTCTTATTTCTCAAATTGCATAAACCATTTCTCATTTAGATTTATTTATACATTACTCCTCCTAGGAAAAGGTGAGCCTCCTTTCTAAAGGGTATTCATGGCTCTGTAGGCCACCATTATTTTGCATGGGGGCTTTAGGTATTGTAGAACTTCTTGTGTCTTTGGACAGATCATCTGTCAGAACCATGACTGACTTATTCGTGAGTAGGTACTGTCCTCTGCAGTGGGGATGGTTGCTGTATTTATGACTGGGAATACTCAATAATCATTACTTACCTGTGGTCAAAATAAAATCTAGCCCTGACTTCTCTCTTTGTCAGAATGTCAAACTTGAGTTTTCAAACAGTAAAAGACTACCATGATTCCTCTCAGGAGTTTGAGAACTATGCCCCTTTTCCAGGTGATTGAAAGTTAAACTAAAACTTGAAGTAGACAAGTTAGGCTGTGCACAGGCACTGAAATGGCATCTAGGGTATGTAAGGTAAGCATGCTCCAGTGGTGTACTTCGGCTCATCGACAGGTGACATGAGTAGTGAAGGTGGCCTGCTTGGGTGGGGAGGACTTGAAGCTACTTCCTCTTCAGTAGGGTAGAGTGTGAAGTAGGACTTGTGGGAGGTAGGAAGGAGGGGCTTACAGCATGCCTTATTTCCCTCTAGATGAGGTTATGTCAGTCAAGAAGGAGCCACATGACTGAAACTTGGTTTTACTGATACATGTTTTTATATGCATGTCTTCTCCAAGAATAGCTATAAGTTAAATTTAGCATGTTTTCATAAAACAAAACAAAACAAAACAAAACAAAATAAAATGTGGGGCTGGATAGATGGCTTAGCAGTTAAGAGCACTGACTGCTCTTTGAGAGGTCCTGAGTTCAATTCCCAGCAACCACATGGTGGCTCACAACCATGTGTAATGGGATCTGACGCCCTCCTCTGGTGTGTCTGAAGATAGCTATAGTGTACTCATATATATATATGTATAATAAATAAATTTTTTAAAAAATGAGCTTGAAAACACAGTAAAATCTTAACTTTTCACAGTTATATTCATTCTTTGTTATAATAATATAGAATAATTTTTTTTATATTGAGCTCTTTTTTTTGGCTTATTCTATACATACTATGTTATATAGAAAATATATACAGTACTTTGTAAAAAGTGTTAATGTCTCTCCTTAGGAATAGAGGGGATTCTTTTAAGTTTTCTGTAATTTATTTGGCTTTTTACTTACATGGAGGTATTTGGAATATTTTCTGTTTCTTCATATCAAATTCTAAGCTGTGATTATTATTTAATGCCCCCTCCATGGGGCCAAATTAAACATTGTAAGGGAAACTATTCAGATGGTATAACTGAGGTGAAAGGTGCTGTATAACAAGGCAGTATTCTTAGTATGCTGATGTTCAGAACTGGCCTCTGCCTTGTAGAGCAGGTCAGAAGCTCACACATGCCACAGTGGTGAAAAGCATCACTCAGGTCTAATACCGGGAATGCACAAACTGTGAAATAGCCGTTTGTCCGCCCCTTCCTGAGTTTTTCTTGCTTCTGCTTACGTGCATTTCTTTCCCCACAGTTGTTTGTTGCTGGTTTGATTGTGCTGCTGTTAGATGAGCTGCTACAGAAGGGTTACGGCTTGGGGTCTGGTATTTCCCTCTTTATTGCCACCAACATCTGTGAAACCATTGTCTGGAAGGCCTTTAGTCCCACTACCATTAACACTGGCAGAGGTACATCTCACAGTGACTGCAACTGCACGAGTTTTGCTGGATGTATGCTGAAAATGAGTTCATGATGCAGCCGCACATGCCTGTAGCCACTCCAGTGTGCTACCTCAGGGGACCACGAATGCTAAGTGTTTAAAGCTTACTGAGCAGAGATGTGTGAAGTCTGCAGCAGTAAGTCTGAAAGAGTGCATTCTAACCTCTGCTGGTTTCATGTTTCAGTGGTTACAAATCGTATTGTAATTTAGACTTTTGACCTTGCTTAAGCCATTGCTGCCAGAGTCGTTTTCCTCCCTGAATGCAGTGGAGGGACAGAAAGGTAGTGGATTATGATTCGGCCATCCTCAGGGAGCACTCATACCCTTGCCTCTAACTGGCTTTGTAATAGCATCTCCATTGTGCAAGAGTTCATTCTTTCCCCATATCCCTTTCCACTTCTCAGTTGTCATCCTGTCCTAATTAGTCAGTGTCTAACTTGGATCCCAGCCTTAAGAAAATAACACATAGTTTATTAACATTCTTGGTGCAGTGAGCTAATGGCAAGCGTGGTAGATAACATACCTGCTCGGAATCTGGTATTTGTATTCTGCTTTGCTGCTGCTTTTTATCATCCCTTAAAGTAGTCCTCCGTTTCCCTAGAGTAAAGGAGAGGCAAACCTGTATGAATCAAAATTGCAGATTTATGTTGAAATTTGCCTCCATGATAGAACTATGTTTAGAACCCACACACATGGTTATGCCATAAATCCATACAACATAGTCATAAGTTGGTAAATTGACTCGAGGTTTAAGTTATTTGTTTAAAACTTTGAGGCAACTTTGGAAGAGGTATCCACAGTTCATTTCTGTCTTGATTTCTCAGGTACGGAGTTTGAAGGTGCAGTCATAGCTCTGTTTCATTTGTTGGCTACCAGGACAGACAAAGTGCGAGCCTTGAGGGAGGCCTTTTATCGGCAGAACCTCCCCAACCTGATGAACCTCATTGCCACAGTTTTCGTCTTTGCTGTTGTCATATATTTTCAGGTGAGTAACGTTCTCACTGGTGGAACTGCTCATTTTCTTGTAACAAGGAGAATGCTGTTCAAAAGGATGGTGTCTAACAAGTGATGTTTCAAGAACCATTCTTTAAATTCTGGTTTGAAGGTGGGAAATATTGCCATAAAATAGGAAAAAAGGCAGGCTGCTTGGGGAGGGTACAGGTTCTGTTGTCACTATCCTGCCCTCTGCAGCTGCCCTTCCCTCTGTGCACTCTTCAACATCTACTCCTCTTACTCTCAATTCCATTTGTAGGGGTTTCGTGTTGACTTGCCCATTAAGTCGGCCCGGTATCGTGGACAGTACAGTAGCTATCCCATCAAGCTCTTCTACACGTCGAATATTCCCATAATCCTCCAGTCCGCCTTAGTTTCAAACTTGTACGTCATTTCCCAGATGCTGTCTGTTCGATTTAGTGGCAACTTCTTAGTAAACTTACTAGGACAGTGGGCCGTGAGTATGTTTATTTTTATTAAATTTAAAATTTGTATTTTATAGTTGCATTTTTAGCTGATTGAGATAAATATTGAAACCCTGTACCATTTTGTTTTGAAAATTTGGTAAATGTTCTAAGATTAATATTTCCCTATATAGGAAGCATTTTTGAGTATCATTTGAATAGCTTTTTAGGCTAAAAAAATCATAAAAGTGCTTTTCTGTTTTGTAGTCTTCGTTGTTTAGAGGCATGGTCTCATGTTATAACCCAAGCTGACTAAGGAGTCTTCTTGCCTCAGCCTCTGTATGTAGGAATCACAGGCTTGCGCCACCACATCTGGCCTCTTGTCATCTTGTTCTGTTGTCTGTTATAACATTTTCTATTTGCCACTATAGGGAATTGTAAAAACGGAAAGAATGAATCATCCTTTTCTTTTCTCTCTCATTTTCCATGACTTGAATGGCAATAAAGTAGCTTGCATTTGACTAGGCTGGAGATGGACATGTAGTTATTAACAAGACTGAAAACTGGAAACAGAATCCATTAAATCCAAAAAAGTAAAATAATCTACAGATCTTTATTTTTTAAAGTAATACAGCCAAAATTTGATCATATAACAGTATTTTCCCTTTTAAATTACAGAATTAAAAGGGCAATCTCCCATTTTTCTTTATTCATTTATAGAAATTCTATAATTTGCTTTATACCAAAAAATATTAGTATTTGGAGTCCTTGAAATATAGTGCTTATTCTAGATTAAGTATACTAAATGTATAACTTGGGCGGTGAGCTTTTTGATGTTGTTTGTTTTGTTTTGTTTGAGTCTCAGGCTGGCCTCAGCCATTTGATCCTCCTGACTCAACTTTCTGAGTGCTGGGATTATAGGTGAGTGCCTCCATGCCTGGCTTCCTTTATTCATTTATTTAAAGTTTTTCAAGAAAAGGTTTTTCTGTGTAGCCCTGTCTTTGATCTGGAACTCACTCTGTAGACCAAGCAGGCCTTGAACTCACAGAGATCTGCCTGCCTCTGCTTCCCAGTGATTGGAATAAAGGCTTACACCACTACCACCTGCCATGCTTGCATTCTTAATACTGTAAAATGCAACAGAGAGTTGAGATACATTTCAGATTCTAAATATAACTAGAGATTAATTATAATTTGTTCTATTTCTGTCCTCAATATTTCATAGATATATGTTTTTAAAACTCATTCTTCTGTTAATGACACTGAGTGTCTTACACAAAATGAAGTGCATAATTCTGAAGGAATGAAGGATGCAAAGTTAGCTCCTAAAATTGTATATGTTCATTGGCTATAGGGCTAGTGAACTGCTCAGCAGGTAAAGGTGTTTTCTGTATACGTCTAACACTCTTGAGTTTGATCCTCAGATTCAACCCATGAAAGGGTGGCAGGAGAAAAACAACTCCACGAGTTATCCCTTGACCTCCATGTATGCACTATGCCACACGCTTACCAACCCACAGACAGCGTACACACTACATAGTAATAAAGCGTTTTTAAAAAGTTAAAACATAGTCATACAGTTTGAAAAATGCAAACATGAAATTCTGGCCATGACAACTGTAGTCTCAGAAGGAGATCACTTCAGGAGTTTTGAGTCATCTTGAGCAACATAGTGAGACCTCATGTCAAAACAAAAACAAGTCGGGTAGTGGCTTCCAGCACTTGGGAGGCAGAGGCAGGTGGATTTCTGAGTTCGAGGCCAGCCTGGTCTACAGAGTGAATTCCAGGACAGCCAGGACTACACAGAGAAACCCTGTCTCGAAAAACCAAAAAAAAAAAAAAAAAACAACAAACCCAAAAACAAAACAAAACAAACAAATCTTAAGGTCTATAGTGCAATTCATTGTAAGGCATACATACGCGTGGTACTTCAAGGCATGAAAGGGTGGCAGGAGAAAAACAACTCCACGAGTTATCCTCAGTAACAAACAAAACCCTATTCTCAGCTAGTCAGGTTGACTCTGTTTCTTCAATTCTTGTCTCATAGGATGTCAGTGGGGGAGGGCCTGCTCGCTCCTACCCTGTTGGTGGCCTTTGTTACTACCTATCTCCTCCTGAGTCCATGGGAGCCATATTTGAGGACCCTGTTCATGTAGTTGTATATATTATCTTCATGTTGGGGTCATGTGCATTCTTTTCTAAGACGTGGATAGAAGTTTCTGGTTCTTCAGCCAAAGATGTAAGTATATGGCTAGTTACAAATAATTTTGTAAAAATCGTAGTATTTGAGTATCAAGATTGTTTTATAGTTTTAAGCTTTGTTCATATATTCTTAGTGAGACATTCCCCCAGCAGGCTAAAAATTGGTTCTACTGAACTTTTACAGTAGCTTTGTGATCCTCTGAAACCAGTCCTACTCAAAAAACCTCTTTAGTATCCAGTTCCTCTTTGCAGAGTTAATACAAATGCTGAGAGCACAGATACAATAATATGGTCAGAACATGCCTGGCAGCATTTGACCTCCATTTCCTCATGTTCAGTGGGAGCGATACAGTCCCAGGGTTGTGGTTATTATATTTTCAGTGTAGAAACCAACAAAATGAGACTAGTTTAATTTCAAAAGTTTTTGTCTTTTTCTTTTGACCAGGTGGCCAAGCAGCTTAAAGAACAGCAGATGGTGATGAGGGGCCACAGAGATACCTCCATGGTCCATGAGCTGAACAGGTAAGGTCACAAGGTCATTTCTTCCTAAGATGATGTTTAGCCTTGTCATTGCTTTATTCATATTTATTGTTTTGTGCTCTTCACAAGAGAACTAAAATTTAACTAAAACTTGTCTTCCACAAAAAGTTGGCCCTTTTATAATCTTTTAAACTTAGTTTTTGAAAATATCATTCCCCTCACCACCTCCTTGTCTCTCAAATTCACAGCATCTTCTTTTTGTCTCTCACACACACTTTCCTAAATAAGTGTATGTGTGTATAAATACAATCATCTTAGTCTGTACAATGGTATGTATACATATATGGTTTTAGAGCTGTCCGTTTGGTATTGGATAACCAGTTGGGGCTTCTTCCCTGGGGAAGAAAGACTATTTCTCCTGCTCTCAGTAGTCCTTAGTAGCCTAGGGTTGGGACCCTCTCCATGTTAGCATGTCTGTTGGTGTTGTCCTTATTCAGATCTTATTTAGGCATGTATCTTAGGGTTTCACTGTTGTGAAGAGACACCATGACCATAGCAACTCTTAAAAGGAAAACATTTAATTGGGACTGGCTTACAGTTTCAGAGGTTTGGTCAAACACATGAGTCTATGGGGGACATTTAAACCACCTATTCAAACCACCACAGCAGCCTATATAATTTTAAATTGAGACTGTGCTTTCATTGCTCACTCAAGAGTTAAAATGATACATAATAGTAGTTCTCAGTGTTGGCTGGCTGCCATGAAACTACCAGGGAACTTCTAAAACATTTAGGAGATAAGACTTGTTCCTAGGCATCAGGTATTTGGTCTTTGTGACAACTTTATTGAGATAAAATTCATATACTACTTAATGCATTCAGTTGAAATACATAGTGTACACCTGTCACTGGTGCACTTGAGAGGCTAATGCAGGATTGCTGCAAGCTAAAGGCCAGCCTGGGCTATCTATCGAGTACCAGGCCAATACACTGAAACCTAGTTGTATATGGATTGCTATTTCTTCAGTGGTTTCTTGAACTGGCACTAGTATTCCTATCTTAATTTATCTTATGTATATGAGTGGTTTGCCAATGTGTACATATGTGTCTGGTTTGAAATTTTTCATCCCTCAAGAGAGAATTTAGGGCTACCTGTTTAAGAATATGAGATATTCTAGTCAGATGTGACACCACATGTCTCTCTGATCTTGAAACTCTGGAAGTGGAGGCAGGATACTATATGAGAACCAGACTAATCAAACCACTTCCCCATCCCCAAATTGTAGTCAGGCATGGTGGTTTATTAATATAATCTCAGTGTTTGGAAGCTGAAGCAGGTGGATTGCTATGAGTTCTAGGCCAACCAGAGGCTACAGAGAAATGTCTGGAAAAAAAACCATATAATACATATATATAGAGAGAATATATTTTTGTGTATATACATACAAATAATATATACTCTGTATGTATATAATAAGTAATAATAAATTTCAGGCTAAAATTCTATCATCTGTCCTAAAAATTGCATTGCCTTGTGGGTATTACAATTTTTTTAATTTGGTGGTTTGAAATCATTGCCTTAATCACTCTTAATCACCTTCAACAGTGAGGACTGCTCCAACAAGTTTATATTGAGGGAATCATTTCTAGCAAAACTGGAGGTTGCACTGCTTCTAACTATTGTGTTCTAATTCTTTGTTTCCCACTGCCTGACAAAGGTCTTTTGTCTTTTAGGTACATCCCCACAGCAGCTGCCTTTGGGGGTCTGTGCATCGGTGCCCTGTCGGTACTAGCAGACTTCCTTGGGGCCATTGGCTCTGGTACTGGAATTCTGCTTGCAGTCACTATTATTTATCAGTACTTTGAAATATTTGTTAAGGAACAGGCCGAAGTTGGTGGGATGGGTGCTTTGTTTTTCTAAATGTTCATCTATTTCTTTGTGTGTGTGAAAGGGAAAATATTTTGACATACTGTTTCTGTCAAATAATGCTGGTTCCCCTTTCTTCCCTCAGTTTGTTGTTTTCAGTGCTAACTGTCCCATTTCTGAAATGGGCACAGAGCTAAGCCTGTGTGCAGCATTAGTACCAGCTGCCTTAAAACTGAAGTTTACATTATTTGTTGACACTGTCCATCGAGTGTTAGCAATGATGCTGGGAAGCAGTGTATCTGCCTAGCTGTTGGTAAGACAGCGAGACAGTGACATGGATTAGCTTTGCACACAACATTCAGAACACTGAATATTCCCTTGTTTAAAAATAAATGCAGTGCAGATTGCCACTTAACAGTATTTTGAGCTTCCCTAATGAGTTATGGAGCATTTATATCTAATGTATATTTTAGATAATTTTTATACTTTTTTAACTCATCATATCCATGTTCTCTCCCTTACCAGCCCCACCCCTTAATTCATCCTATCCCCAACTGCCACTCAGCCTGGATGGGCAAAAATCAAGCATTGAGGTTATTTCTGTCACTGGAAACAATTGCTTCTATTCCTTTTCTGCTTTTCATTTGGCCTCTTTTCCTGGGGAGGACAGCTATGAGTGCTGTCCAGCTGTATTGGCTGGACAATTGCCTTCTACTTCCAATGCCCCAAAGTATTTTTCTCCCTTCCCTAATTCCCAAAGCAAGATCCAGTTCTCAAGCAGTGTCTGTAGTTGAGTGGAAGTGAGCAATGAGTAATTCATACTAGGACTTCATGTCTGTGAGATGCATAGCAGGACCCAAGTGTAAACAGTAGACAATAAACTTTTATTTAATAAAACTGTTGCAGTTGTGTTGGAAAAATAAAGAGATTCCTATTAAGTGTTCTCTAAGAGTATTTCTGTAGGTTCACTGTATTTACACAGAACATATCCGGATATGCTTGAAAGGTCAAGTGTAGTCGTATTTTAGTTCTAAGTTACTCAAGGGCAATATAGCAAGAGTACTCATGACATGAAAAGTATCTTAAAACATACTTTACTTTTCATTTGACATCACTCATTTCTTTGTATTCTTTAGAGTACATAATTTATTTAAAAAAATAGCAAATTTAACTTTTAAGTTATTTTCAAAAGTAGAGTTTTCAGTAATTGACTTTCTTAGTAGGAATGAGAGGTAGGACTGACTTAGCTTGAGCTAAGGTCAGACACTGGAGAAGACCCTGGGGTATTAGAACCCACTGAGTTTTGCAAACGAATGAAAGAAAAAAAAAAGGCAGTTTTTAAGAAGATGTAGGCAAGTAGTTGTGAGGAGTGAAGACAGCAGATGGCTAACTGCAGGTCTGACTCCACCTCTGAGGTACAGACACTGCTAATAAAATGCACTAAGGACAAGTCTAAGACAGAAGTGTCACTCTGCAGTTACACTCCTAGAGGAAAGAGGCCTGGGGCCAGGGAAGATGGAGATGGGATATTATCTTGTATCTCAGCCAATAATCAAGGCTATTTTCATTGCACCTGGCCCTATATCTGCTCTATGGAAAGGATGAGTGTATGGAGCCTGTGTCTTCATTTCAGAAGCGGAAAGGAAACAACACATTGAAACAGAGGTCCTAGGAAACTTTTATAGGGAAAAGTTGGTATATCTGAGGAGATAGGCCCATGCCATGACTAAAAACCAAATCAAAAATGGAAAGGGTTAGAGTCATGGGAAAGGCTACTGTGCTATAATGGTTACTTTTCACACTGATTAGGAAAGCAGACTTGGTCTACAAAGTTCCAGAATTATTTTCATCCTTAAGAAGTCTAGTATTAAGATTTGTATAAAGAGCTTACATTTTTGTGCATAAAAATATGTGTCAGCAATAACACTTAGCGTCTATACCTACTATATCTGGAAAAACTGCTTTTATAAAGTTCCTAGGATCTACCCCTGAACTCAGGTTGCAAACATGTTGAGCTGGCCAGCAAGCATCATGCTGACTGCTGCTAGTGGCTGAACTGACAATCCTAGAGCTGATGAAAGGTAATCCTAGTAGCTGAGCTCATCAGAACAAGGAAATTAATCTCGGAACACTGGCACAACTCTTAGGTGAACTTTAGGCCTAGCATATACTAGAAACCATTTCTGCATTTCTTGTGTAGTCTGATTGTTTCAGATAGTTGGCTAATATATCTGCTTATACTCATGACTATTGACGTCCATGTACACTTAGAATCCACATTAATCTTTACTATGGGTTTAGTTTTAGAAAAAAAGTATTTTCTGAGGTAAGGTTAGGAAACTTATGTGTACACTTGAGGGAAGGGTCCTGAGTTTTCAGTCTTTTAGCTTAGCTTTAATAGATTAACTATGTTCACTACTGAAGCATTATCTTGGTACTTTTAGGAATTAAGTGGAGAATATTAAGTACATTTTAAAAATTATTTCTGAGATACAGAGTTTTATAATGCAACCTAAACTGGCTACATTTATGATCCTCCTGCCTCAGCCTCCCAAGAAGATAGATTATAAGCATGTACCACAAGTAGCTACACTTTTATCACAAATGTTATGCTCTGTTGATTTTACATCTACTACCCAAATGAATCCCATTATAGTACATTAATTAGAATTAAGAAAAGCTGGTAAGTCCCTATTGGGGTCTCTTTTTTAAAACTCATATTTTAGCTGGGTGTGGTGGTATACGCCCTTTAATCCCAATACTCAGGAGGCAGAGGCAGGTGGATCTCTGAGCTCAAGCTGAGCCTGGTCTACAGAGTGAGTTCCAAGACAGCCCCAGGGCTGTTACACAAAGAAACCCTGTCTTGAAAAACACAGTAACAACAAAACCAAACCAACTCTTATTTTGCCATGTGTGGTGCTACACATCTTTATTCCCAGAACTTTGGAGAAACAGACAGATGAATCTCTTGGAGTTCAAAGCCAGCCTGGTCTACAAAATAGGTTCCAGGCCATCCAGGACTACACAGTGATACCCTATTTCAAAACAAAACAAATCAACAAAAACCCAACCTTCTAATTTTTAAATGTGAGCCTAATAAATAGCTATTTGCAGACTTAAGTACATAATTTTTTAGGAACTGAGGGTAGAAATAGCTGACCTAATTTGGAGCTCGAGTCTATTCCTGAGAAATAACCTCACCTTCTAGACTAGGTGAGGTTTAAGAAATTTAAACATGCCTAACTATATGTTCATTTCCATGAGTATTTAACAAGTTTAAATGAAGGTTACATTCTCTCTGTAATTGTAATTCCATACCACATGCAGTCTGTGCTGCTTTTATTTTATGAAAAAGCTGATTTGTGATCTACATTAAACTTAATTGAATACATTGAATAGTGAAGGCCTCATGGTTTCATTTACAAAACATGGCCAGTGTTGTCCTTGGCTTTAAAATTTGAGGAAGGGCACTTCGAATGGCTTCCAGTTGGCGTGTTTCAGTGCCAGAGCATAGGCGTAGACCTTGGCATCCACCGTAAGATGTTGTTCTGCTCCCAAAGCTAAAGAAGCAAAGATGACAATTTAGAGACTGCAGAGACAGTAAGAGGAGAGCCTAGTTAATCACTGTTCACACTGTATGCCAGTTGCCAATAACTAGGTGCTTGGGGACACACTATCTTTAAATTAGAGTAAAGGATTAAAAGGAACAACACAGCAGATGACTGACTAATCAGGCTCGGGTCTCATCCACACTGGCCCAGTGTCTCCTGCTTTCCTTCTCAGCCACTTGTTTGGGAACAAGTTCAAAACTGAATGACTAAGTCTGGGTTCCTGTCCTATCCACCCATGAATGGCAGACGTGTTGGTTGCTACTCTGTTACAAGCTAATATGGAAGCACTGATTAGTATATTTTGATTATACTGAAGTTAGGTAAAATGGTTCTTTCTTGCTGAGTGTCCCCTTCAAAGACCAGAAGGGAAGTCAGGATAGAGAAAGGATTTTTAAAAAGGATATTCTATAAATAAAACATCTGTCACATTACTATTTAAGCACCTGGGGGAAAGGTACTTTGTCTACATTATCTGTTTTTCTCATGCATCCTTAGAGAAAGGGACTTATTCTTGATTTAGGAAAATGAGAGGCTAGTAGCCGATAAAGGATAATGGTGGCAGAGCTCAAACCCCGTTAGGGCCATCAGATCATTGGCTGTACTGTGTAACATGGGTTGCCACAGCTTTTCTGAATAAATGACATTTAATTTGGCTTTAGGCACTGAGATTAATTTACCTTAGGTCTAGTTTTTGAAACGGTGAAGAAATCAAAGCTGTCTAGGAATATGAAATCATAGTTTTTTGAAAGACAGTTAACTTTTCAAACAAATAGACATTTCAAAATAGAGCTCTCTGGCTCTTAAGTGAAGCCATAAGCCACTGGTGGGTGGGGAATTATCAACTGCTCTCAGTGTTTCAGATCAAGAAATATCTCAAGTTATTTTGTGTCAATCTCCAAACAGAAAAAATAAGTTGTTTCCTGAAATAGAATCAATAAGCTGGGATCATGCAGAGGCTCTGCTTCTTCACAAATGGATGAACAGGGACCCACAAAGCTAGGGCACAGAGGAGCACGGAGCAGGGCTTCTGGTACCTCTCCATACACAAGGTCTATCAGTATCTAGCATGATTTCTGCAACATCTCTGTGGGATGACAGGCTGACCTAACCAAATGACCAGTGATTTACCAAGGTTCATTACATCAGCTGCTCACAGTCAAGTATGCGTTGAACTGCTGCAAGACTCCTTAACTCCCATAAGATTTGCCTTTCCACAAGGAATATCCAACGTACCAGCACAGTAGAACTACACACTTTGGTATGGATCAGAGCTCTTAAGCACTCACTAGTTTTGGTTAGACAGCAGGAAAATGATCACTACTATGTAGGGAAAAATTTTTACAAGGGCCCCTACTAAAGCCTTCCCTCGACACAGAATGTGTTTCTTAAAATTTTCAAACTGTACATCACCTGAAAAGAAAAACTAGCATTGTTCAACTGTAGTTTTCAACAGTTTCTAGGTGTCTGAAATTAATGAGATGAAGATAAAGGAATTGCACTAAATGCCCTTAATGGATAGAGAAGAGGACAGGAAACCAAGAGCAGGCTAGGTAATATAACCTTAACAGTGCTTACCATTAAGTCTTGTCAGCAGATCATTCTTTATTAAAGAAATCACTTCCACAAATTCTAAACAAACAGAATGCAGTGAAAACAGAGCTAAGAACAGCAGCAAACCCCAGCAGCCCCACGTCTGCACATCACATCACAGCTCCAGTAAGCCATCACAGGCCCAGCCACCGGGAGTTGAATAACATACCTCCATCCCCTGAAAATAAGGAGCAAAGAACATTTATATTTAGGACACCCTGCTATCGCATGTCTTTGGAAGACTTTAGTACAATTCATTTAAAGACTACAGAAGAGTCTGACAGAAACCTACAATTTCTAAATATATCAGAGTAAAGTTAATTTCAACTGTTATTCTCCAAACATTTCATAGCAAAATTTAAGTATATCCTATAATGTACATTTACTACATTTTTTACCTGTGGAAAACCACACAATACAAAATTTATCACTTCAACGATTTTTAAATAAAAATTCAGCAGGATTAAGAGAGTTTTAAGCTCACAATTTTGTCATCCCAAAATTTAAATTTTTGAGGGACTCCTAAATGTGTGTGTGCGTGTGTGAATTGAAAATCCATCTATCGACCTTCAAAGGAGTAGAAGAAAGGACAGGGAATTGATAACATATTAATGTTTTTGGACACTACTTTGCTAGTAAGTATTTTAGTGCAAAGAATAACCTTACAAATTCTCTAAATATAAAATTTGGCTCAATAAAGGCTGCAGTCTTTAACATCTGTTATTCTTATACATGTAGATAAAACCCAAGGTTTTTGAAGTTTCTCACATTCTAGTTGGGTCTGTAGCTCACATTATTAAATGGAGATCAAGTTTGTTTAAAAGGGGGGGAGGTATTTAACACTTTATAAAATTTAACACACAGCTGAGCAGTGCTGTCTTGAACCTTTTATCCCAACCTAGGCAGGCAGACCTCCGAGTTCAAGGACAGCCAGAGTTACAGAGAAAGCCTGGCTTGAAAAAAACTATATGTTTTATAACTTTTGTAGTTTAACATTTTTAAAAAAGTACATAAAAGGTCAATGAAATAATGCAGAGAATGCCAAAATACCTACCCAACACAGAAAAGCGGGCAAGTACCCACAGAGAGACTATGCTGCTTTCAATGAAAACTAGCTGCATTAGCATGTTAAAAAGATACTCAGTGCAACTCAACCAGTTTAAATGTATCCACTACATCCTTATGTTAAAAAGATACTCAGTGCAACTTAACCAGTTTAAATGTATCCACTACATCCTTACCTGGTTTGGGTTTTGGCCTTACATTTCTTGCGTCATCTCCATTGATGGTCACTGTCACAACATGTGTGGTGCAGTTTGACAAGCCTGGATCCATGCACACAGCTGTGAAAAATGACAACTGTCTTAGGAAATGAGACAAGGGTCCAGGCCCTTGTTGTTGTTTCACTAAGTGTCCTAGAAGAGGTGGGGCTCAGGGTTCATTCAACATGGTATCTACTCAAGAGACACTACTGGACTTTAGAACATGTGTACTCAGAAAGCTCTCTCAAGCTTCCTGGAGTTCCAGAGTCATGTCTGGGAAGTTTGAGGGCTTAGACAGTTCTGACAAGGACAAACTCTAGTGAGCATGGCACTGGCAAGGTGAGGAAGGAGGAAGGTGTATGCTCTCAAGGAAACTTTTACACTAATTTTCCAATTTCAGGTCCCCAGCGTACTCCCATGCAGAGGAGCAGTCCACTCGCAGAGAGAGAATAATCCCCTTTTTTAATTTAGAGGAAGGGCCTCTGAAACACTGTCTTACTGTATAGCCCATGCTGACCTCCAACTCTCAATCCTCCTGTCTCGGTCCTGGAGGACTAACATTATAAGTGTGTCACTGCACTTGGCTGGAGACCAACCTAATCCCTGCTTCCTCTCTGCCTTCACCCCAACCACAAAGAACCCCTGCTTTAGTAATGTTCAAGAAGCTGACACCTGAAAGAATACGAACCTGGAGAGCATTCGGCAACATCACCTTTGTATCCAGTTTCTTCCTCCAGCTCCCGAAGAGCAGCCGCTTCTGGGCTTTCTCCATCTTCAATGAGCCCTGGAGGACAGATGGGAAGCCAGTGTCCCTTGAACATCTTTCTGACAGTTGCTAAGGAGCTAGCTTGCAAGAGTCAAAGTGACCCTTGTACACCAAGTAGGTTACAGTAGATTTTCCTCATGCCTTGTGCTTATATCTAGATGTTTCTCATGACCACCTCAATCACATTCTGTATAAGGGTGACAGCGTGGTGAGGAAGGGTGATTCAGTGATGGTCAAAAGGGCTAGGTCTTGGAGCCAGCTATGTGACTATAGTACAGGAAGCCGATTCTTGGTTTCCTTTTTTTTATATGGCGATGGTGTACTTATCTTGCTTTCCTTCCTCATAGAAAAATCCTGAGGCCCAACAATGAAGAGCTAGGAAAGAGTGCCCTGAGGGCTGCAGACTGGGTCATCATTATGGTCACTCTGAGGAACAAATAGGCCAAACATGAACAAAGTAACAACTCAGGCTTAGTTTCCTGAACACAGCCAAGTACAATGTAGGTCATTAAACCCCTTTCAGTGTCATGATTTCTTGCGAAAATGGCAAAAGAGGAAGACTTAACTATATATTGCCATGGACAGGGCTTTCCCACTGTAGCCCGGGGAATGTGGCACAGAGCTTTGTGCATTCTAGGTAAATATGACCTGAACCTTACTGAGCATCATGAGCCAGGCTTTATAAGTACACCGTTTGCAACAGATAACACTGGGTTTATTAATCTCTTCATATGGTTACAGTCCAATCAACTGCTATAATACTATATGTCAAACTATGGATGGCTTCTTTAAACTAAAAAATACCTCTACATAAAATCAAGAGTTTTCTTGTCCCATGGTAGATGAAGGTGTCTTCTAGTTATAGCTTCTGCAATTCAGAGTCTGAAGTACTTACTACTGTGAAATTCCTGTGAGTCAGGGACTGTTAGTGGCAGAAGGTGAGACCTGCTGATGAATGAATAGCACAAGTACTGGAAGAGCTCTGCTGAGGCTAAGGAGGCTCCGTGGAAAGGGGGTGTGGCCAACTCCAACGTGGCCAGGAGCTCGAAGAAGCCTTATTAGAGAAACCAGTTTTTTCTTATATTTGTGTGTATGCGTGCAGAGCACTAACTGAAGCTCACCAGCCAGCTTGTTCCAGAGATGCCCTATGTCTACCTTCCAGGGCTGGAATTCCAGGTAAGCCTCCGTACCAACCTGGCTTTGACACAGGATTCTACGGATCCAAACTCAAGTCAACTTGCATTCCAAGTACCTTAACGGCTGAGCTGTTTCCTTAGCCTTAGCCAAGTGGATTATTAATTTATAGTTACTTGGACAGATGAAAAGATGCTAACACATAAGCAATGCAATGCTCAGTCTCAGGCTAAGGACCTGAGTGGAGTTCCTCACCTGCTGGAAACTCCAGGCAGTAGCCACCCATCGGGGGCCGGAACTGCTTCACCAGAACGATGCACTCATGATGAAGGGTTCTTTGCAGCACAGGTATGACCGACACAACTGTCATAAAGAAACACAGCTAAGGAATCCTTCAGGAAAGTTAGCCAGGCCAGCAGCCTGTTTCCAGCAATCTAACACAAATCCTAGATTGGAGGGCAGTGCATCCAAATCACTCTGAATTTCCTCTTAAGCATATAACATAATCTACTGTGTTGGCAGCCAAACTTGAAACTAGTCTCATTTGAAAATGCAAAAAGCAACACTCTGTGTGATTTTTTTTATTATAAAAAGTTCATTTAAATTGTTACAATATTGCTTTCCTTTCATCTTTTTATTGTACATAGTTTTACTATGCTGTCTTTACTGCCCAGAATAACTCAAACGCTTGATTTTTCTGCCCCAGCCTCCCAAGTATATAGGAATTCAGGTATGCACTGCCAGACCCAGACATAATTTCTTAAAAAATGAAACTGAAATGGAAACTAAGCATGTCACACAGGGCAGAGGATGGGAAGCCCCTCCTCCCCATGTGGCATCCAGGGAAGTGACATGTTGAAAAAAGTGGTCTGTGTGCTCCTGGAATCGCCTTTAAGTGAGAAGCCAACTAAAATCCACTGTGTCTTCTATGTCAACGGATTGGCTTTTGCTGCTTTAACATATAAGCTCTTCCCCTTCAAACAACTGGACTTTAAAATAAAACCAGAAAGCCACCAGCTCTGGAGACAGACACCACAAAGGAGAAAGTGTGTCTCGCATACTCTGGCAGGTAAGAGCAACAGCTCAGTAGCTAGTATCCCAGACACTGCACGGCTACCAGAATGTTTCTGGTGCACTTGCAGCCAAGCTACTTCTGCCTGGAAGGAAGGGGAAGTGAACTGAACCCCTTCCCAATTCTCTTCCCTCTAACTAAAGTGTGACAGTGGAGAGGCCATCTGACCATACCCAAAGGCACTCACCTTCAGAGTACAGAGGACTCCAGTGGTCTTAACATACCAGACAGAGCATGGCTTCAGGTTATACTGACATATGTTTGGCTATAAAGTTTAACACATCTTTCTTTCAAAAACTGTTCCTAACTTAGAAGGGAGCCAGAGTTTACTTACACAGAGAGCTTTTGAACATAACATTGTAAAAACAGGAGAGTCACACATAAAAGATCCAATTGAGGGCAATTCTGCTTTGCGCTCTCTGCTTATGTTAAACGCCGTCTTATAATCTCATGTGCTAACTTCCTTCATAAACAGAGTTATAATAGTCATACCATCAGCGGATTTTCCCTTCCTGGTTGTAAGTTTCACTGTTTCCCAAGTTCTATGTAGGCAGAGAACAAAGAAAAAAATCATTAGTGCCAAAGGGAAAAATGTTCTTAGGCTTTCTGTAGACTATCAGCACGTCATAGATGCAAGGCATGCAAATATGCGAACACGTCAGTGGTCAGGGAGCACAGTAAAGATCTGCACTTCAGCAGCCAACGCCTCCACCTCAGCCTCTGGTTACCATCTGAGCAGAAAGTGACTGAGCACTAACTGGGGTCACAGCATCCTCAGGAGCACCCTGGTCTGAATCATCAAGCTACAGTGAGAAGCATCAGCTGGTACCCATGTCTAGGCCTTTCCACAGTGATGCAGTCTGCCCCTAGGGACATTCCAGATGCATTTCCAAGAACAAAGGATGCCATGCACAACACGAACCACTGAAATTATGCAAGTTTAAAATATGTGACTAAACTACATAGTTCAAGAAAGTAGAACCTTCTCACTTATCTGAGGAATTCAGATTTTCGTTGCATGAGTGGGGACTTATGTAAGAGGAAAAGACAGGTCCCTAGAGGAGGCGGGAAGTACTGGACGTCATATTCTTGCTCCCTTTTATGGCTTTACTTTGTGTCAGTGATTTGTTCCTGGCTGTTTGTTCTCAGGTTTTGGTAATCTCTTGGCTATTCTGCCTGCTTTTACAGGAACATCACGCTGAATTATATGGAAAATTTAGTTATAGGGAAAAAAAACCCCACACTGTTGGAAAGTGGGGGGAACAAGAAAATTTCCCCCTTTAGTTCTCATCTCTTGGGGGGAAAAGCAGTGCTACAATGATGATGGAGGTGGCCAGGCCCCCATCGTTAGTCCAAAGGTAGGACTCTCTGCTGGATGGCGCTAGGCTAAGTACGGTGAGTTGTAAGACATCCTACTCGGAGGGAGGGAGCCCCTTGCTTATACTTTTCCTGTTGTTCTTGGGTTTTGATAATACCACATTTCTACAAAAAGTTCCAGATATTTAATCTGGCTGGAAACAAGAATCAACAAAAACCATTTCTGACTGTACACTTTTTAGAACTAGACCCAAGTTTTACAGGGAAATGTGTAAAAATGAAAAACAAAAACAAAACAAAACAAAAAGCCCACCAGACTTTTTTGCTGTGAGTTGCTGCAACAAGTCACAGCAGCCTAATACTCCTGTTAGTAACAAGAAGCCAACCAACAAGCAGTTTCCAATAAATAATACATATCACAAGAGACAAAACACCTTTTGCCATAGCTCGCTCTGCTGCCTCTTAAGGTTAGTCCTAAAGACTGAAGACAGTGCCGGGAAGAGCACTGACGGTCCCATCCCAAACACACTAGGAAACAGGAGAACAAAGAAAGGAGCATCATTGCATGGTTAAGATGAAGTAAACAAGCAGTAATGACCATACAGTACGGAAGTAGAATACGCACATTTAAGATATACAACGATGCCCCGGACAGCTCGGCCACTCTCCTAGGACTCAACACATGGACATTTATGGGAAGAAAAATCTTAGTCTCTCGTTTTCTACCACTTAAACCCAAAGCTATAACAGTTTCCTTCCTTGTGTATTCAGGAGTAAAACAATCGGGAGAAATCCCTTCCAGCTTTAGAACTGGGTTTCCATTTCAATTACTCCATTGTTTGCTGTCTAGTTAGACACACCTGGCGGCTTTTTACCTCTAGCCACTGGTGCATGAGATAGGAATTAGCAAAGGGTAACTCAGCCCATCTTAAAGGCAAGGGTACGTACTTAACAGTAGTACTGGACACTTCTAAAATTAATTCTATACCCTTCTTCCATGAATGAGATGGCGGCAAACCACCCTTTGGTTATTTTATCCTTTATACATGCTTTCCTTTGGGGTAACAGATAATGGGTTTTTACAAATTAATGGTCTATAGCCATGCTTCAGAGCTTGACATTACGCTAAGAGCTATTACTGCTGTGCATGGCCTTCATTACTGACCAGCAAGAAGGGTTATATATGGAAGAGGGGAGCAAATGCGCTCTGCACAGGCAGCACAAGCATGGTACTTAGACTTAAAAAGTTCATTCCCAAATTAAAGACTGGACTTTCTGGAATGAAACCTAGAAATCCAGGGGGTGAGGGAATCCCCCAGTGACTGTGTTGGGCAATTTTATGCCAACTTGTCCCAAGTTAAAGTCACCAGAGAGGGAACCTTAACTGAGAAAAAGTCTCAGTGAGATTGAGTGTAGGCAAGCCAGTAGGCATTTTCTTAATTAGTGATTGATGGGGAGGGCCCAGCCCATTGTGGGTGGTGCTACCCATAATCAAGTGGTTCTTGGCTCTATAAGAAAGCAGTCTGAGCAAGCCATAGGAACAAACCAGTAAGCAGCAGCCCTCCATGGCTTCTGCTTCATCTCCTGCTTCCAAGACCCTGCCCTGACTCCCTTTGATGGTGAACAGTGATACAGAAGCATAACCAAATAAACCCTTTGCTCCTCTCCAAGTTGCTTTGGCCCTGTTGCTCCACTGCAGCTATAGTAGTCCTAAATGGGGCAATAATTTAGACACTTTTCTGATCAATAAACACCCGAAGGCTGGTCAGGTAAAGACTACTGGGTGTGAACTGACAGTTTTTAGAACAGCGGTTCTCAGCCTTCCTAATCCCGCGACCCTTTAACATAGTTCCTCATATTGTGGCGACTGCCAACCATAAAATTGTTTTCGTTGCTGCTTCATAATTATAGTTTTGCTACTGTTATGAATCATAATGTAAATATCAGTGGTTTATGATGGTCTTAGGCAACCCCTGTGACTGGCTGACCCCCAAAGGGGTCATGACTCACAGTTTGAGAACCACTGCATTAGATTTTTTAGTGTTAAAGGCTTTTGTGCTATAAAGTCCATTTTCAGGAAAAATAGAGACAAACTATTTCACTATGCCGAGCTCTAGTATCTATATACATACTTCACAATATACATACACTGCCCATACTGTACTCCTGCAGCTTTGGTTGTCCTGGGTTCACACCCACCCTCTACTTCTTTCATATTTAGCTCTATCTATCTGCTTTCTGCTAATGTCTCCATCTCTCTCCAATAATGGGCTTTACTAAGGTTTGTGCTAGTTCAGCAGAAACAATCAACAAATCCATGTACTGTCACCTTGATAAATTCATTTGCTCACACAATAAACATACATGATTCTCCTGTGATTGTGTAGCAAATGAGTTTTTTTTGTTTGTTTTTTGTTTTGTTTTGTTGTTTTTTGACTTGGTGTGGCATAATCTGGGTACTAAATTCAGTTTTATTTTGTTTCTTAGCACACTTCATTGAGTAGTATATAGTAACCCTATTTAATCCATTATTTGTTGTGGTGTTTGAGCTTTGCCTAGGGTTTCCACATGCTAGACCAATGCTATACCACTGAGCTGTAGCCACAGCTCCTTTCCATTATAATAGCCAGCAATGCTTTTGTCTTTTTAGTTCTTTAATAACGGAAAACAGAAGGAAAAGTTAATTATAGGCCGGTGTGCTCTCCCTCCCTCCCTTCCTCAGAGTCTTATTAGGTAGTCCTGACTTGCCTGGAACTTCGTACAGACCAAGTTGGCCTTGAACTCAAGAGATCTGCCTGCCTCTATCTCCTCAGTGTTGAGATTAAACCTGTGGCCATCATGCTCTACAGCCTTCCTTTATCCACCATTTCCCATAGCTTAGCACATATATACCAGGGCTAGAGAGAGGATTCTCTGGTTAAGGATACTTGCTGTTTTTGAAGAGGACTAGAGTTGGGTTCTGAGTACCCATGCGGGATGCTCACAACTGCTTTGTTCCAGCTCCAGGGCCTGATACCCTGTTCTGGGCTTAGTGGGTACCTGGGCAGATAGAGGTGCTGCCCTCCCATGGAGTTAGATCCCTAACTCAAACTCTCTATGTTACAATGTTTAGTTTGCTTTCTGTCTCAATTTTTCTTGAGCATTTTAATGCACAAATCTAATTCTAAACACTCAGTGATTTTCTTAGCAAATTCCCAGAAGTGGAACTGTGAGGTAAAAAGTTATATTATCTGGATATATGTTATATCTTAGAGAATTTTGTTCCAACCTACATTACAGAGTTGTAAGGTAAAAACATGCATGTTTTACTTCGAAGCCAGCAATGGTTTTGCTTTCTGTTTAGTTCTTCTAATTTAGATATTAGAAATTTGATTTTTGTAGAAGGAGGCAACACAAGGAAGACTCTTCTATAGCTCACTAAGCCACAGCCACAAATTTAGGTCCACTATACATGGGGAATGGAGCTAAAATGGATTCCAGACGAGTTATAGAAACTATAATTGTTTTATTCATAGAAGATCCATGGCCTAAACATTTTAGTCAGAGCTGCCCTCGAATCTTTGTTTAAAAGAGAGAGAGCTTCCTGAAGAAACCCTGATGCTCACACACTCACTCAACAGAGACCTGGAAAAACCAAAGACAAAAAGGAAGAACAATGTTTACCTAGTTTTACCGGTGGGGTCCATGTAAGTTGTTTTTTCAATTTTGACCCATTTTCCTTCTGAGATCAACTAAAACAAAAGAAGACAGTTATAAGGTCGGAAACTTTCAAATTAAGTTGGTTTTTTTAAAAATTAAAAAGTATTCTTTCAAAATTTTTCTATGTTTCCTTTCCCCAATTTGCTTCCCTCACAAGAACTTGTGGGCAAGTTTCTAGCTTGGAATAAATATTCAAAGTTGTCTTCCTAAGTGTGGGTCTCGTTTTTCTGGTTTTTGTTTTTGAGTTTTTCAGGTAGAAGCAAGAGGGGGAAAGAGTTAAAGTCAAGGGACTGGAGTGGTGCAGGCACGGCTCAGTGACAGCAGGCATTGTTACCTGACAAACCTAAGAAACTCCTGGGAGAGAGGGTGGCAGGCAGTGTATGGGATGGGAGAGGTGGCTAAGTTCTGAGCCAGTAAGGGTGCAAGGCTGGCCATACTGCTGTGTAGTTGGATGCAAGATTTTATTAGGACAATGAACCATGGAGAAAATAAAGACTAGCCTTTCTTTCTGGCTCCTAAATTCCCACTCAATTCAAGACAGACATTAGGAACTGCTCTGTACACACCGAGGAGTCGAGGACGGTCACTCACCTATGGCAGGCTCTACACTGAGTTGAGGAGACTTTCTCTGTGTATTTGAAGCATTTTCTTACAAGTTCCCCCCCTCCCCCACCAACACCAACCTAATCATTATCTGATCTGCTCACAGACAACATGGAAAAATTCTAAATCAAAAAGATTTCTAGGAAAGTGTTAAGGACCAGAGTCCCAAGTTGAAATATTCAAAATTTATTCATTACAACTGGTTCCTGAGAGAAAAAGACACTAAAAGCTTCACTCAATAATGTAGTAAGAGGCAGACATTGAGTTCTAGTTCCAGAACTCAAATGGAATTTGAACTAAAATGAACAATTTATTATTTTAAATGTTTATGCCAGGATGACAGACAGCTAAGATGTAATTACTAAATATGAAACCTCAAAACCACATATCATGTGTAAAACCACATATTTGCTTTTCTATACAGGGCAATTTTTAGAAAGAATTTCTTTATTAGGAGCTAAAATCTACTTACTCTCAATTTCATTCATACATGCGATTAAGATGGAGAAACCACAGTGCTAAGACAAGAGCACGGTGTGGCTTAGTCTAAAGTGGAAGAGAAACATGTGAAAACTATCTCCAAGAAGCAAACCCCACAGATTGAGAAACTGCCTTCATCTTCTCTCTAACCTGGCTGTTCTGTGGGGAAGGGAAAGGGTGGGAAACAAACTCTACCCACCTCCTCTGAAATAATTCGCTGCTTGGCAGGAGAAGAAGGGTCTGTTGATTCTTGGGTCTCCATTTCGACTTGTTGGCCTCCACAGTCCTCGAGTGGAAAGTTCAAGCTGTAAGGAAGTGAGTGAGATTTGTTCAGGCTTCCCCAACCACGGGCCATCCAAGGACTTACTAGTTAAAAGCACCCTGGCCTCTCTGGGAGAACTGCCTCAGAAGACATGCAGAGGCTCTCAGAGACAGGCACGAATTCCAAGCCATTCTGCTTACATTCAGCTTGCATTAACCAGGGTCCAGTCCCAGTCAGGTCTACTCACTTTAAAAGCCAGAGAAATTATATATGCACATGATGAAGAATGCACACTGTTGTGTCCCATTTATCTTTAAATGGGAGCAAGTATCAAAGTCCCAGCTATAGTTAGCCAGTGACAGTTTATTAAGAGCAGACTTTTGCCTCCCATAGTACACTATCTCTTGGTTTCTTGCTCCATTTCCGGACCTTGCCTTTCTCTTGGTTTGACACTGCCCCTGTGACTGCTTAGTCATCTAGAGTAATTTCTCAGCTGTCTTGCTTTTGGTATTGCCACTGAGAAGCCTATAGGGATCCCAACTCCTGTTTCATTCCCCAGGTGACCTCTTTTCATTGCTTTGAAGTTCACAGTTAGCTGCACCCTAGGCTGTAAACCCTAGGCTGTGCTGTACTGGGCACTCAAGCAAGCCCCTTCAGTCTGGTACCTCAGTGTCCGAGTGCATGTCTGTACAGCTTTGTTAATAAACTGTTCTCAGAATTTCCTGTTCTCTCTAGAACTGCTATTGACCTGTCGGACTGGGCTGGGATGTGTCTCAAACTCTTGAGCACTGCCTGGCTGACCTAAAGCCCTGAGCTCAGGCCCTCCTTCCCTGTACCCAGGGGAATCACTCAGGACTTCCTGAGCCCTGCTAAGGCATTCTCATCCATCCCCACTTTCCATTCCTCACTATCCACACTTCTCAGAAGACTATCCCAACCTTCTGAAGTCCTATTTCACCTCCTCACTCTAGGGCTTAGGGTACAGGTTTGATTCCAGGACACCCTTAAATACCAAAATTCATGTGGTCACTTAAGTGGTATAACATCTGCATTTAATTTAACCTATTTATGTCCTCTTATAAATTTTAAATAATCTCCAGAAACACATAATACTTAATATAATGTATATGCTATATAGTCATTAGATAGTATTGTTTAGGGAATAATGAAAAAATAAAAGTACTTAAGTTCAACAGAGATACATTTCCCACCTCACTCCTCCCACCTGTAACTGGTTGAAATTTCGTTTACAGAATTCACAGCACCAACTGTGTAGGTATCAATTTTCTTGCCAACAGTCTACAAAGATAAATGTAGCATTTCCCTTACCTAAAACACAACCAACAACAAAACATACTTCTTTGTGCCTTAAATGTAGTACCCGATGACCGTCTCAGGCTAGCACTCACTGTGGTAGGTCCATTAGATATGACCCCAACACACAGCGGGCCGATGAGAGAAAGGTTCTGCCCTCTGGGACCTCTCCTCTAGTGGGGAGGTAGGGAGGAGAGGCAAGGATCAGCAGGGGAGTTTGTCAAGTGAGCCCCAGTTTTAAGGAGGAGGATCATGAAGGATAAACAGAGTGAGGAAGATGTGTTTTTCTTCCTATGTGACATGTAAGCATAGACTTTGGAAGTAAAATGGAAGCAAGCAACCCAGATGCTACAACCCAGAGCCAGTCCCTGCACGTGCTGACAGGGCAGCCTGCCTAGGAGAGCAGGCAAGCTAGGAGAACAGGCAAGCTAGTTACGCCTCTCAGAAGTCACATGCTGACAGGGGCGGCCTGCCTAGGAGAACAGGCAAGCTAGTTACTCCTCTCAGAAGTGATTCAGATGGTCTTTTACTGAGGTAAGCTTTAAAGTGTCACTGGCTGAGAGAAACAGCTTCCACCACCACAGGTAACCAATGTAGAGCATGGACAACTGGCCAAAGTGGGAAACCCAATAAGTCCCACCCTGCACACTCTATACTCACATAAAAGAGTGTAGAATTTTTTGTTTCTTGAGACAAGACCTCGTGGAGTTCAGGCGAGATCCTTGGGCTTCCACTTCTCAAGTGCTGGGATAAGAGAAGCCTGTGCCAGTAAGTCTGGCTAGAGATCCTTTTATCTTCTAGAGATTGTTCCTTCTGACTAATAACACACAGCAGAAGGAAATGTGCTGATGCAAGGAAATTTTGAATTCTAATTCTAAAAAAAAACTTTTAGGCAACCACGCAGCTCTACTGAACAGGCTCATTCAACTGTCTACAATGATACGAAACGCTTGCAGTAAGTGCCTAGCCCCCTAAAAATGCTTTAGTTTTCTTTTCTTTTCTTCCTTTTTTTTTTTAAATTGGTAGAACCTGGGGCTTGCTTCGTCCTGAGTGTTGGGAATACAGCTGTGAGCCACCACACCCAATGAATTCCAGGATGTTTAAAGGTGGGGCAATCACAAACCGTTTTGAGAACAAGCAAGGAAAAGACTACAAAAGGTGGTTTAATAATTCTGAGGCCAAGAAAGCAGGGGAGTACTGCATGGAGACGGAGCGATGGGACTTAACAGTGACAGTGAGAAGCAGAAGCACGGAGGGACACATGGCAGCCAAGCTCTCTAAAGCTCAGCCTTTCCCCCAACTCTGCTTAAAGGAAAAGCCGTACACCCAGCCGGTGTCATTGACATCTATAAACACATTTCCAAGAACATTTGGAACCCACATTTGGCTGGGTCCCTGCATGCTAAGTACATAACTCTGACAGGCACAGCACACAGTCCTGTTATGGCTCTAGGCAGTTTTGGCTTAAGGCAGGGAGTATAAGGCACTGTGTAAGGGGAGCAAACTAAGTGGCTGATACTAAATAAACCTGTGTATTTTACAGTGAGCAACAGCAGCTGGGAGCAGGGCAGCGGGAGGCACCATCTCACAGGCCTCAACTGATACTAAATAAACCTGTGTATTTTACAGTGAGTAACAGCAGCTGGGAGCAGGGCAGCGGGAGGCACCATCTCACAGGCCTCAACTCAGCACAAAAAACAGGCAACAAAGAAGAGCAGAGATCGAGAGCAACAGTCTTCCCCAGGGAAGACACACAACTGGCTGCCCAATGCCAGCTGGCTAACCCTGAAAACATACATACAAGTCAGTACTAAGCAGGCTGTATTTAGGAATCTAACACGCAGTAACAGCTAATGCAAAAGAAGACATGGATTTGAAAGAGAATAAGGAAGGGTATGCTGATGCTGTAGGGCTTGGAGGAAAGGGAAAGGAGAAATATTGTAGTTACAATCTCAAAAATTAAAAAAAGTTATAACAGGTAAGTGGGAGTTAAGATGCAAAAGTAAAACTAGAAACTAAATAAAGTCTCGCTCATCACTACCATTCCTAGAATCCCTGAAATACGTTAAAAATGGAAAGTGAAACAAATCTTATCGAGAGATAACATGTTCGCTGCATTCTCTTTGATAAAATCTGAGTAATGTCATCGGTCTTGCCTAGTGTGCATGGTGTTTCAGAAGTAGGATTTTGCCAAGTATGATGGGTGGTGTGTGCCTACAGTCCTAGAGGTTTTGGGAGGCTGACACTTTGAGACCAGCAGGGATAATATGGTGTGATTATAGTTCAAAGAAAGAAAAAAAGATGTAGAAGTTTAAACCACAAGCAAAACCCTGACTGACAGAAAGGCAGTAGAGACAGCTCTATAATGGACAGAGAAACCAACAAGGCTCTTTGAAAGAAACTGAGTAGGAACATGTGAGTCTCTGTATGGGATGTATACAAGCCCATGTGTGTGGCTATGGCGCACATTCACACATCTGCACATGTGTGAGGAGGCCACAAGTCAACCTTGAGTGTTTGGTTCTCAGAAGTGGCTTGCCTTTTTTTCCGAGACAAGGCTTGACATTGGGACCTGGGACTTAACAATTAGCTTATAGTCCATTATATGCCAGAGAGCCTCCTGTCTCTGCCTCCCCAGCACTGAGTTACAAGTTGAACCAGCATCCTTGGCTTTTTACATGGGGATCAAACTCAGCTGTCTTGAATGGTAAGCACGTTCCGACTAAACTACCTCCTAGTCCTGAAAAAGCAGCAGCAACAACAATGAATAAATAAAGAATTTGAAGAAATAATTTAGTATGATTGTTTTTTAAAAGTAAGATATCAACTGGGTATGGTAACATGTCTTTGTTTTTTCTCTTTTTTGAGATAGTGTCTCTCTTTGTAACCCTGCCTGGCTTTGAACTAAGACACCTGCCTGTTTCTACCGCCTATCAAGTGCTGGGATTAAAAGTATGTGATACCACATCTAACAACATATGCCTTTAATTCCAGCACTCAGGAGGCAGACAGGAAGATTTCAGGGAGCTCAGTGCCAGCCAGGTCTATACAGTGAGATCTTGTCTTAAAAAAGAAAAAAATGTGGGGGCACATGCTTTTAATCCTAGCACTCTGGAGGGAGAGGGGGTTGGATCTCTTTGAGTTTGAGGCCATCCTGGTCTATATAGAGTTCTAGACAGACAGGCGTCTTGAAAAACAAAAAGAAAGGAAGGAGGGAAGGAAAGAAGAAAGGGAGAGGAAGGAAGAAAGTCAGCCAGACACCATATGAAGGGGCTAGATAGGCAGCTCAGTTAGTAGAGTGCCACACCAGCACCCACAATCTGTGTGTCCAAGTCCCAGCACTACATAAACTGGGTGTGGTCATGCATGTCTGTCAACCCAGCACTTAGGAAGTAGAGGGAAGAAGACTGAAGTTCAAAATCATCCTGATCTCCCATGAGCTTGTGGCCAGCCTGGGCCATAAAAACCCATAGCTAATTGTGTAAAAGTGCTTGCCAAGCAAGTCTAATGACCTGGGTTCAGATCCCTGGGACCCATATAAAAGCAGGCCACAGTGGCTCATCTCTATAATGGCTGCACTCCTAAGACTAATATTGTGAGGCTGAGAAAGGAGCATCCCCAAGAATCTTGTAGGACAGCTACCCTCTAATATGCAAACAAGAGATACCCTATCTCAAACAAGGTATAAGATAGGACTGACATCTGACTTTGTACTCTGACTTCCATACACATGCTGTGTACATGTATTTGCACTCTCATATGCATGGACTACATATGTTTTTAAGAGGAGAGGGCCAGCCTCCCCCAAAAGCCACATGGAAACATAATCTTCCAACTAAAGTTTTTTCTTTAAAAGAAAAAAAAAAAAAGTTGGATACCCTGCAAGGCAAACAACACCACCACCACAAACCAAAAAACCAAAACAACAATAACAAAACCAAAAAACCAAAACAACAATAACAAAACCAAAAAACCAAAAACTAAACCCCTTCCTTGAAATGAGTTATCAAAGAAAAACCTGCATGTCAGGAGCAGGGCAATCTTTTATGAGTTGTTTGTTAGTCAGGGAGGCCTTAGAAGGTCCATGAAAAAAATACAGATTCTTGCCATTGCTCTTGGTTGCTCACTAGATAAGACCTTATTGCTGAAGTTATCACACATCTTGGCTGCATGCATAGAGAAATGAAACTGGACCTGAGCTGGACACTTCTCTGCTGGCTTTTATAATGCCAGAATGTGCTCTGCAGGCTGCTAGGAGACAAGTAAGCACCAACCTTACCCAGCTGTGAGCCCCCAAACTGACACCAACATGCTAGGCAACGATGTGCCCACCTATGCAACAGTGGCACAATTGTTATGGGGGCAACCAACCACCATTCTTTTATTGGATTTGGGACCTACTCTTCACAGGAGGGAGTCCATATTGGTACAGAAACCTGGCTCAAAAGTACATAGTGATGGAGAACATGGGTCTACATGTATGTATTTATACTCATAAATAATTACCACTCTCGGATTAACCAGGAGCCTCTTTCCAGTGAGTTGAGATGAAGTTAGAGTTTTGTGACTGCATACAGAGTTGAGAGTAGTGGCTGAGTACTCCACCCCAAACAAAACATCTATAGCATCCCTGTCAAGGCTCAGGGGAATACTGTGGAAGGTTGTGAGAAAAGATGGGAAAGGCTGGCAGACAGGAAGAAGGGCTGCAAAATGCCATCCTAGGAATGGCTACTGCAATCAGGACTCCCCAAACTACTGATTATTGCAATGATTGCTCAATAGCCAGACAAGTACTCAGGAGGCCCTGACTCTCATTGTTGAACTATTTCTCTCTCTCTCTCTCTCTCTCTCTCTCTCTCTCTCACACACACACACACACACACACACACACACACACACACACACACACACACCCCTATGGAAAGTGGGAATCATTGTCATCATTTGAGTAGCCACCATGCCACCACCACCAAGCTCCAATGGACAATCTCAGTCCAATGGTCACACAGATGGTTCTGACTAAACCAAATGGGTCACATAACAAAACTGAAAGTCATGAATCTGGGAAAGGAATTGACAGGGAGGAGGGGGTGTTGATAAGGTTGGGAAGGAGATAAGGGAGGGTTAGAGAAGAGTAAGCAACATGTAACCAGTATACACATGTATAAAACTGTCAAAGAATTAAAGAAAGAAAAGTCATCTTATTTAATAAAGAACAAAGAATGAAATACTTAGTATAAAAATATTAAATAATTTTGGCTATTATTAACTTTAAAAGTTTACTTTAAAACAAAAACAGAAAACACACACTCTTTTATACTATACTCGGTAAAATTTTGGTACCTACATCAAATGGATTTCAGTGCCCCTTCTTTCTCTGAAAACTATTCTCAGACTAAAGAACTATTGTACTCACATTGGTAAGAGTAGAAAGCCACTCAAGTTCACTATGTGTTCTTTCTCCTGGCAGGGGAGGCTAGTAAGTGCTAAAGGAGAGAACTGACATTTAGTGAGATTATACTACTGAGTGACTTATAAAAAAATCATTTACAGCAGTTTATTATTATATGACTTAATTCTAGATGAGCAAGAGGGAACTGACTGTAATGACCCTTGGGAAGGTTAATTGATTACAGCCACAAAGTAATGAGTCCTGTAAGAAACATCTTGTAATAGTTCTAGGAGAGAGATAATGAGAGTGTGCAGTAGGGTGTTGGTAGTTAACAACAATGAGAGTTTATTATTTGTTCTGAAACAGCTTTTAGGGACGAGAATGCAAGGTGATGCTAAAAAGGTTTTAAAGGAGACTGGAACATTAGAAGAAAGTTCAGAGTCAGGGTTCCTATTTGGACATACTGAGTTTGTAACACTGGAGATTTCTGTTCATTTGTTTGTCTTTGTTTTGGGGTTTTCAAGCCAGGATAGCCCTGACTATCCTGGAACTCACTCTGTAGACCGGGCTGGCCTTGAACTCAGAAACCCACCTGCCTCTGCCTCCCAAGTGCTGGGATTAAAGGCCTGCGCCACCACCGGCTAACACTGGAAATATTAATCTAAAAGTCATGTTAAAAGTTCAAGAAAGAAAATGTGTTTGTTTTTGTTGTTCCTTTTGTTTTCCATTTTGGAATTATTCAGTAAGCCCTAACCATCTGAGTACTGACATTAAAAAAAATTTCCAAGGGGCTAGAGGGCTAGCTCAGCAAGTAAAAGTGCTTGCAGTACAAGCTTGAGTGCTCCAGTGAAATCCCAGGGTCCGACAGTAGAAAGAACTGACTTCCAAAATTGGTAAGCTGTCCTTTGATCTCCATATACTTGCAGTACATACCCACCCGCATTGGCACACACTTATAATAAATTAAAGTTTTAAAATATTGATATGATTTTTTTTCACCATTGTATTTTAAGGCTTTTACTGATGGAAACTGAATACAAAAATCCAGCAAGACTACATGGAGACCAACATGGTAGTTAAAAAATAGCTAATAAATGAGCTCTCCTGTTCCACACACTTGAAGATCCTTTATCTGTAGTGTCAATTACTGAATGTTGACTAAGTCTGTTGCAGAACCTACTGCAGCACTAAAAACAGATACTGAAAACATAGAATATACAAGACCGTTCCATTTCCTTCCCTGCCTTCTTCCTGAAGCTTACAAACTTAGCTAATTCTCTACAAAAACTGCTTCAGTCTCTCTGTCCAGAGGTTTGCTGGGCTGTTAAAGTACTGCTTCACCCAGAGAGATAACATTCCTATCTACAACAAAAAGTCCTTTACCCAAATGCTCCCCAACTTCTTCTCACGTCTCCCCCTGCAACTTTGTTTCAAGGTCAAATAAAACAAGCATTCTATGGCCTTTCACATATGCTCTCTGTCTCTTAGAAGTGGCACCATTCTCTAGAAAAAAGCAAAGGGAAGAGACGGATTATTGCTAGCACTGGAGAGACAGAGGCAAGTGGATCTTTGAGGCCAGCTTTGTTTACCAGAGAGTGGTTCTCAACCTTCCTAATGCATCCACCCTTTAATACAGTTCCTCATGTTGCGGTGACCACCAACTATAAAATTATTTCATTTCAACTTTGCAACTGTAATTTTGAATCATGAACTGTAATGTGAACATATACAGAGAGTGTTTGATATAGGACCTGTAAGAGAGTTGCGACCCACAGATTGAGAACCATGGAGTTCCAGGCCAGACAGGAGTATAGAGAGACTATGTATCGAAACAACGACAAAACAAACAAACAAAACTCAGGGCTGATTAATTCTGGATATCACGGATTCTTAAATAAGCTGTTCCATCCATAACCCATCAGTATACACTGCAACATTATAATCCATTTATCTTGATTTTGAAATGTATTCTTTAAGCAATGTTTCCAACCACTTTACCTGTAACATTTTAAACAAATTATACCTCTCCTCTGTGTGTCTGTGTGTTCTAATTCAAAATACAGAGAATTCTACTGATCAATTGTAACAAGTGCTTTTCTATAGAAGACGACAGTGGCTGAGGGTTTTCTCTCTTTCTAACTTAAACTGCTTAGATGCACTGGGGAAAATGCAATTTATTTTTTTTTTTGTGAGAGTGAGTATCAGAAATGTATTTGGACAAATACGTGTTTGGAACATGCCCAAGGCTTGTACCTTATAGGAAGCACCAGAGGGTTTTGAAGGCCTGTCTCTTGCAGTTGGTGATTTTTCCTTCTTTTAAAGAAACAAAACTTTGTAGGATGATGGGTGGAAAAAGGATTAGGGAGAAAAATGATACCACAAGTTGTATACAACTCTTCCAACCTTTATGATCTCACCATTGCAGAGACACTGACAAAAATCTGTGCTTTTCCACACTGCTAACATTTTCGGGACTAGACTAAATAAACTTTAAGCTAAAAAGACACAACGTTCCTCTTTTTCTTGATTTCTCAGACGAACATCACTTCTTTCATCCTCAGGATCGTAAAATACCTCCCTCCTCCCCAGGATCGTGCATGCGGGATTTCTTTCCCGTGTCTCTAAAAAAATCTACTTTCAGAAATGAGACGGAGCCATTCTTCTTGTAGATGCCTCAACTGATGTGTTCAAACATTTACTGTGCTGTTCCCGGGTTCCTCTAGAAGTCCAGGCTGGTCCGCCTGGATCCCGGGTTCTCCTCTCGCGCTCAGGCACGGACGAAGAGACACGCGCGCGCGGCTGGCTGCACTCTGTGCACCATCAGTTGTTCTCGCGCCCTTCTTTCCCTTCCCCTCTCCAAGGACACTTAGTACCGAGATTGGCTCGCGCCCACTTACCTACACTAAGCTGTGGGATGTGGAAGGGATGGAGGAGAAAAGGAAAAAGGATCGGACAGAAGCTGCAGTCTCCGTAGAATCAGGCGCCACCGCTAGAGACACCGGCGCCTCTCGTGGTGCAAGGAGGATGTGCACACGTCCTCCTCCAGGCACCCGTAGAAGCTCTGCTACCGTCAGATGGTTACCTTCCGGGTCGAAGTGCATATAGACGAAAGCGGAGAAGTAAGCTTCCTAAAAATTCTACACTTTAATGACTCTTCTCTGCGGACTCAAATCTTTTTTTGTGTCTTGCGCGTCTGTGAGAACATGCTAAGCGTACTCTCTACCATTGATTTAGCTTCTAGCGCTCGTGGACTTTTATGGACCGGAAGAGTCCTTTCATCAAAACAGTTCGGTAGGCACTTCCGGAAGTGATGCGCAGGGTTCCGGGAGAGGGCTGGCGGGAGAGGGGAAAGGCAGCGATTGACGCGGCAGCTGGAGGATGAAGAAGGAGCATGTTAGTCACTGTCAGTTCTCCGCATGGTACCCGCTCTTCCGAAGCCTTACCATCAAGAGGTAAAATATCTGGAGGCAAACTGGGGTGTTTGGGCAAATCCCATCTCCTTCAGAAACTAAACAAAAAATGCAGGCCTTTTAATTACTCAGTGGGAGCGACGGTGTCGAGCTTTGGATTTTCTGTTGCATTTGAGGTTGCAAGATTACCGAAGTAGGTCAGAATTTGCCATGCTTCCTGTTCGGAATCAAAGAGGTGTCAAGGGAGGTAGGAAATCAGTGAGAGTCCTAGGTAGGGTAAATTGAAATAGATTCTTTTGGAATTGCCAGAAGCGCAAGGCAAGAAACAAAGCAAAACTGGATACTTTTGTCTTGCCGCTGACTGACAAACCCATTTAGTGACTGTTGAGTTCCATCATTGTATAAAGACAGTGATACAGACCGTACCTCCAAGTCTGTATGAAGATCCAGTTTGGTAGTGTGTATAGGTTGCATTGCTACTGACCGTCCACTGTTTTGAGAAGAAGCCACCCCTCTGGAGAAAAGTGGGATCTTATTTGTTCTTTAGTTCTCTGGCCTAGAACAAGGAGTCTGTCCAGGTTTGCAGAGTGCCAATGGTGCATCCTTTATCCTGTCATTCAAATACAAGGGAACCAGGAGATTTTCCCCAGCCATTCAAAAGCAATCATAAAATCTGAAGGATGTAGGTAAGGCTTTCTCTCTCATTCACTGATAGGGATAGGTCAAAGGCCTTGGGTATCCACAGTAGGATTTTCTACAGTTTGCCTTTAGGCATACTTAGATTGCCACTTATTTGGACACCTACTATCTCTCCCTTTTCATTCTGTCCTCCTTTGGAATTATGAAGGCTTGGAAGAGCACTTGTGGGCTATTAAAAAGACATTTCCATCTTGCTATGCAGATATAGAATCTGTTTCTAGTTATCCATGTTGTAATGGGACTTATATTAACTCAAAAGAAGGTAATTCTTACATTTGAAGATGGCCAGTCACACCAAAACAAAAGGAAGAGTCATTGCCACAGCAGTAACTCCTGTCTATCACAAGTTATCTTTTTTAGTTGATATTCCAGGCCTTCACTAACTTACATAATTAAGGCTGAGGGTCTGAAATGTTTGGGTTATTTCTCTGGTGTTGGTGTGACAGACTTGTGAACTTGCCAGTCATCTTTTTCTTTTGTGTGCAGAATATACTTTTTTGTTCATTTTGTCTGTTTTGTTTTGTTTTTTGAGAGAGTCTGGCTGTTCTTGAACTGCTGACCTTCTTACTTCAGCCTTCCAAGTGCTGGGGTTACATGCATGTACCGCTATTCCCAGCCCTGTACTGAAAAAAATCTTAAAAACTGTCCTTTGGTTTCTCTGTAACTGTCTGTCGTAACCTCTGACACAGTGTTCCTTTGCCTTAAGCAGAATAAGCCTACAGTGATTAAGAATTCGATTGTAGAGTCAGAACCCTCTGTTTGGCTTTGAATTCTGGTTCTATCAGCATCTTCAGCAAATTAATCTCTCTAAACCACATTTGAAAAACCTAGAAAAGTAGTAGGATTGTCATGCGCATTGCATAAGAACACATACTTAAAATGTTGGTGCTCTTTTGTAGCATATAGTGGACACACAATAAATGTTGCCTGTTACCTTTTGGATTTAATAACGCCACGTTAAAGTGAATTATTTTAATTTCACTTAAAACGTATGCCACGTGTATGCAGATATGAAGATGGTAGAGAGAAGGAAGTAAACCAGTAACTGGGATTTTCTGGCATCCCTAGAGAAGTCTGTGACTATGTATGTATACACGCGTGCCCACGTGTGCATATTGAGCATGTGCAAGACAACTTGCAGGAGTCTGTTTTCTCCTCTACCTTGTGAGCCCTCAGGATTGAACCTCAAGTTGTCAGACCTGATGGCCTTTACCCACTGCTAAGCCATCTTACCCATCCAGCATGAAAGCATTTATTTTGTACGAAACCATTTCCCCTGTCTGATTCAGTGGTGATATCGCCAGCACCTAACAGTGCAGGACAGCCCTTCTACACTGAAGACAAGTAAGGTGGAGTCACATGGCAGCCTACTTCAACTGTCTGCTTTAATGCTCAAAATATACATTCTGGCTACTGTTGTAGCATTATTATTTTGTGTTTATGATTTTTGGTTCAGAGCTGATTATGCAAATTCATTTTTAAAAGTAATTTTTACTTGTTCTTCCAGAATTTTATATATGTATACAATGTATTTTGATTCTGTTTACTCTGTTTCCCCCTTCCACTTCTCTCAGGTCTAAGTAAGGGTCTACCTCCCAACTTAGTGATGCCTGTGGTTGGGGGGGAGGGGGGAGAGTAGGGCCATCCATTGGATCCTGGGAAATCTTCTAGTGTCCTCAGCACCTAAGAAAAATGACTCTCCCTCCCACAGCAGGCAATTGTCAATAGCTCTCAGCTAGGAGTGAGGCTGGGAGCTCTTCCCTGTTTGTGCTGGAACTCTGCCTGGCCTGATCTTTAACCGGCAACCAGAGCTGGTGAGTGCAGTGCCACATCAGGTCCAGAAGACAGCAGCTCACAGCGCAGTCCTCTGGCCTCTACCCACAGACACTCATTCCCACACTCATTCTCGCCACTCTGACCAGCTCTGATTTCTGTCTGCTTGTCTGGATTTCGCTAGTCTTGTTTTCTTATTTTACTCTAAGAACTACTGTGGTGATTGTGTAAGCTGCATTGTGTACCATTGTCTGGTTCCTGGTTATACATTCTCTGTTCATGTTAAAATTAAAATAATGTAAATGCTTTTTTATCTTTACAAATGATTATAAAATGAGCCGTGCGAGTCTTCTCCCCACTGTGACCAGTCCTTCTAAATGATGCCTTTTTGGTATATTGTTTTCCCCAGTGTCATTCTCCCGCTTCCTCAGAATGTGAAAGACTATCTACTTGACGATGGGACTCTGGTGGTTTCAGGAAGGTAAAGTATATGAGAAAACAATCCTCTTTTCTTTCCAACCTAACATTTATATTGGTTCTCTGGGAATTTCACACTGTGTGCCCTAATCACACTCATTCCAAGTCCATGTCTGCCTCCCCACCCTTGTGACCTCCCCCAAGAAAAAGAAAAAAAAAAAATCCAGTCTGTGTTATCTATGTACTCACTGGAGCATGGTAAAGCTCTCAGTGGCCTGCCCTTTAAATAGAACTGAGTCCTTCCTTTCCTGCCTCCCCCGACCCCAGGAACCACTAACTGTGGAGAGCAACACTTCAGCATCCTTATTTCTCTTCTATGGCTTGTTTTCTAGGCCAGAAAACCATTCTTTATAGTCATAAAGAGACAGTGTACTGATTACATCTCAACATTTTTACATGAATAAATAGATTAGCCCAGGTACACTATCTCCTTCACTCAGAAGGCAGAGGCAGATGGATCTCTGTGAGTTCAAGGCCAGCCTGATCTACACAGCAAATTCCAGGCTAGCCTGAGCTACATAGTGAGAGTCTATCTCAAAACAAACACAGAAAACAAACACAGAAGCAGGTCCTGGAGATTCGTGTTTCGGTCCTCATGGTTGCACAACAAGTACGTTTACTCCTGAGCTACCTCCTTGGCCCCTTGTTTGTTTTTTGACAGAGTTCTGTCACCCTTCCATGCTGGCCTGGTGTTTGCTGTGTTTGCCAGGTTGGCCTTCCAGCCTTGGGTCACCTGTGTCATTGTCCTGCGCACTGAGGCTTACAGGCGAGCAGCAGCACTCCACCTTCCTCAGTGTTTTGTTCTTCACAGGTGACTCTCAACAGTCCCTCTGAGCTTGAGCAGCTGCTCTGTGAGTCCCTCTGGTTTTCCTTCAGACCTCTGCTGATATTGAAAGCTTCCCCCTCAGTCTCCTCAGTGGCTGGGTGGACAGTAAGGACAGTAACCCCTGCTGTACACCGTTCATCCCTCAGCTCCTCCTATTTTGTGGTGATATTTATTTCCGCCATTCCCTAAGTGAGTGTAGTCTGATGAGAACGGGAGCTTTCCTTGCCTCAGCTCTTGGAATAGCAGTACCTGGCACCTCAGAGATGCTGGACAAGCATGCGTGCAATGGACCTGCGCTTGTAATCACAGGGTTTCTTCCCAGTAATGTCAGCATGAGCTTTTGCTAACTTTCACTTTTTAGGTCATTTTTGAGATGTGGTCTCATAATGTTGCCCAGGTAGGCTACATAGCCTTTTTTTTTCAGCCTCTTGATTGCTGGGATTAAAGACGTGGCGCATGGCCAACTTGGCCTCATTATTACCTGCTGGACCTTTAGTGTAGATTTCTGGATGGTGTTTCCGGCTTCTTAGCATTGATAACCCTTTTTGTTTGTTTGTTTTTTGTTTTTCAAAAATGAGATTCTTGTGTAGCCCTGGCAGTCCTGAGCTTGCTGTGTAGACCAGGCTGGCTTCAAATTTAGATATCTGCCTGCCTCTGCCTCCTGAGGGCTGGGATTAAAGGTGCCACTGCCATCACCACCTGGCCATTGATAACCCCTTTATAATCTGAAAATTGTTGAAGTAGAGCTTTATTAACGTGGTATAAATAAAGACCAAGGACCTTAACATTTTGTAAGTGTACTTAAAAATATGTATGTATGCATGTGAGTGCATATACGCGTGTGCACCTATATATGTGTATGTGTGTACATATACGTGTGTGTGCATATATCTGTTTGTAATGGGTACACTGCATGAGGTGATGGTGCTGATCCCAAGAGCCATGCCCTCATCTAGCAAAACCCGAAGTGCTAGGTTAGTGTCCCTCCTAACAACGGTTAGTGTAAGTTCTGAATTTAATCTCTTGTACTGAAAAGGAAACTGCTATTCCCCAATGAAGTATGTATAAAAATGCACAGTATAATTGATCCCTGATATTTTAAGTTTCTGTGCTGTGGATAGAAGAGCCTTCTATGTTGTTTTTTACCAGTCAGATGCTTGCATGAGTCTCAGGGTATTGGCAAGCACCTTGTGGAGTGAACAGTATCAGCCA
>JANHMN010000006.1:48723267-48733689 GCA_030674055.1 Rhabdomys pumilio
CATATCCATGCCATGTTCTCGGGGCCAGAGGTTTCCTCCCTAGTCACTGTGTGAGTGTGTGTGTGCATATCTGTGCCATGTTCTCGGGGCCAGAGGGAGATACTGAGCGTCATCCCCTGTTGTTCTTCATCTCCTCATTGCCTTGACCGGGTCTCAGTACACTTGGAGCTTGCCTTTTCTGTTAGGGTGGCTGGCCGGTGGCTCTTGCACTCTGCTTGTCTCTGCCCTCCAATGCTGGGGTTACAGGCTTTTGTACAGGCTGGGGTTACAGGGGCTAAACTTGGGTCATGATGCATGCTGTGCAAAGCACACTCATCTACAGTCTTCCCACCCTCCATCAGACCCTTTAGAGACAGACTATCATGTAGCACCTATTGCCTTGAACTTGGTATATAGTCAAGGATGTCTTGATCTCCTGGTTCCTGCCTCGACTTGCCATGTGGTGGGATTACAGGGTGCATGCCATCACACTAGGCTTTAGATGGCAGCATTATGTAAGTATTCAGAAAGGACCACTGATTTGTTCCTCATGTACCATGTACTTGGTGACAACTGTGGTTTCAGAGATGTGGGTTTTAATTGTTTTGGAGGGTACCATTTAAGAAGATTATTTCTCTTTCTGGTAAATACTGTTTTCTTGGTGATTTTATTTAATTGAGAGCAGGAATAAGAACAATAATTTGCATTATACATAATTCTGTCTTTAATACCCTAACTAAAACATTGAGATATTGATCATGATTTTTGTGTCTCTTCTAATGTTGACTTGCTCACGATTTGTCCTCTGTCTCTGTAGGCACCAGAGTTTCCTGAGTTCAACACTCAAGTCCAAGAAGCTATCAATTCATTGGGGGGTAGTGTCTTCCCTAAGCTTAACTGGAGTGCGCCAAGGGTAGGAAAACATAAAGAGAGCTCACTATTTGAATAGTTGTTTATTGTGTTCTTTATTTCATTTTATATTCCCACAGAGGATCTAATGTATCTTCCATTACATTCCTAATTTCAGGAAAAATACTGTTGAGATTTTTACAGTTTTTTTTTTGTTGTTTTATTCTTTTGATTTTGCTGTTTGTACTTTCTGTGAAATACTGTGCATTCTGCCAAAACACAGTGTGACCTCATGTGTTGCCAATTGTACTAGAATTCTGGTTATGTTCATAGTCTGCATTATTTAAGACTTCACCTACTCAGTTGAGTAAGATTTTCTCTGTTTAAAAGTACTAATAAGTATGTTGGCCCAGAGAGATAGTTCAGTGGGTAAAAGTGCCTGCCATCTAGCCAGATGACCTGAGTTTAATTCCAGGGACCCACAAGGCAGGAGAGAACTGAGTGTTAAAAGTTGTCCTCTAAGCTTGTGTGTGCCCGTGTACACACACACACACTTGTGCACAGTGGCAAGGATTCAGTTTTGTTTCTCCATGTATCCTATGTTTGCTGTGACTGTCCTTTGTAAACACCCTGTCCTCACCTGAGGTACACTACTGTGATTACCAGCATTTTCTCATTCCATATCATCTCTTCTTTAGAGTTGATAGTTGCATATTTTTTATTCAGCTGTGTGGTTTGTGTGTACATACTGATGCTTTTGTGGAATTAAATATGATATTGGATAAACTTTCCTTAGCTAGAAGTTTATTGTCTTTTTCATTGGGAGAAATTATAAAGACATTATCATGTGGAAGTTTTTAAATTCTTTTTTAGTTTCTCAGTCAACTTTTCATCTATATGAATAATGTTTTAAATTTCCTTTGTTTTCTACTTAAGATAGGAAGATTATTTCTGGCTGTAAATTCCTTATGCACCTGTTCATTTGTTTATGAAATGACTTGTTTGCACCAGTGCTTTCTTCCGTGCAGTGTGGATAATTGAGCAGTTTCGGTAATTAGTGGTGTTTTCAGTGTGTGTTTTAGCCTGTGACTGGTCTGTCTATAGAAGTGTGACTTCATCACACTGAGCCTGGTTCCTTCTACCCACATGTCCAGCGCAGCCCCTGCTTTAGGTTGCAAAGGTGAAACTGTTTTACTTTTGTCCTTCCTGATCAGATGAACAGAGTCTTGACTGCCCTGAGCGTCCAAATTCAGGTGCTTGTCAGTCTGTCTCCCCAAACAGGAAAGATGGAAATGACTGCTTTTACTTTGGAGAGTAGCTGCTTCTTCACCGCTTGAATCTTTTTGCTGACCGGTGTGACTTTATTAACCCTCCTTCCATTTTAGTGTGAAAAACACTGGAAAGTATTTGGCCCCAGTGTGAAAAGTGTAGGTCCTCCTATCTCAGTGTGCATAACTATACTTTTTTTTTTTAAAAAACAATTACACTTGTTTGTTTTGTGTGTGTACTTGTGTGTGCATACTTGGAGGCCAGAGGACAATTTCTGGGACTCAGTTCTCTTCTCCCATGTGTGGCCCAGGGACTGAACTCAGGTGGCCAAGGCTGGTGGGAAGTGCCTTTGCCTGCTGAGCCATCTTGGTCCTCGGTGGACATAACTGAGTGTCTGGCACGCCCTACTCTTTTTGTTGAGAAGTGTGATTTGACATCTGACAGTTGTGTTACCATCTCCTCGGCTGTGTTCTTTAAACCTTGAGGTGCTGTGCATTCTCTTCCTTCTGTGCTCCTGTGCTGCACTTGTGGTGTGTCGTAACTCATATGCTTATTGTTTAGGATGCATACTGGATAGCAATGAACAGTTCTCTGAAGTGCAAAACCCTCAGCGACATCTTCCTGCTTTTCAAGAGCTCAGATTTCATCACCCGTGACTTCACACAGCCGTAAGTGTCTTCTGAGTAGCCGCTTCCCATTGGTGACGTTGCAGTCTCGAGTCCCGCACTGTAACAGTTCTGCTGCTTCCTGGCCCTCAATGAGTATGAGAGCAAACTTTCCTTTGTCTCTTAAATAAATGCTGTACAGTAGATATGCCTGTCAAGATTTTAAATATAGTAAACATTTTAGTAATTTTTCCTGTTATAAAATTTAAGTATGCTTATAATAGGAAAAAAAAATAGTAACTACTGATGAGGAACACCAGGAAAGCATGGTGAGGAAGCTACATAAGCAGTTGTATATGTTCTAGGTTTCTTTTCATTCGTAGATATAATATAAATAATCCTGGTTCTGTCTGTGAGGATTAAATTTTTCACATATTTTTGTTTTGTCACGGAGAACGTGGAGGTTAGAGGACAGTCTGCAGGAGTTGGTTCTCTCCCAACGCTGTCTGGATTTAGGGTCAAACTCAGGTTCTTAGGCTTGGTACCGAGTGCCTCTACCTCCTGAGCTGTCTTGCCAGACCACCTGCCTCTTTTTTCTTAATTTAGGACTTTTTTATTTGTCTTATGTGTATGGCCTTTTGCTTGCATGTATATGTCTGTGTGCCACATGCATGCCTGGTGACTTTGGAGTCCAGAAGAAGGCTTCACATTCCCTGGAGCTGGAGTTGTAGATATTGCCTGCTGCCATGTGGGTGCTGGAAATTGAACCTGGGTCCTCTGGAAGATCATCCAGTGCCCATAACCACTGTGCCAACTCTCCAGTTAAACTTAAACGAGTGGGATTCAGTTGTTCATATTGCTCTGCAGGTTGAGTTTGCTACTAGATACTCCTAACATGATGTGTTTGAACAGTCCTCTTTTTTTCTTTTATAAAGCTCTGCAATAAAGATCCTTAAAGTGAATTTGAGGATACATTTAAAAAATCTAGAATTTCTGTCTCCTCCTGACGGTCATTGCTTGACTAAAGAACTCACTCTGCTAATGATTACGGAAGGCAGAGCGCACACCACTGAGCGTGTGCTCCCCCATTTCCTTGGTCCCAGCAACAGAGAAACTATTCTAGACATCCCTTCCCATTCACCTTCTAAACACCAGTCATCTCAGTTAAACTAGCCTGTAAACTCAGCTCTAGGCTACCGAAACACAGTGTTTGCACGAGTATTCACACACCTATTTATTAACCGTGCGGTCGGGTTGGTTTTGCCAGTTTACTCTGCCTCAGCCTCAGCTCCTATTCTGAAGGAGAGGAGCACCTACCATGACTAGGTAGTTAGTCACCGAGTGTGTGATTAGCATGCCTGAGGCCTTACATTCAGTCCCTAGCATCATCAAAACCAAAAACACAAATATATAGAGGCAAGAGTGTTAAGCAGGCATTTCTATGGCCATGTATTTTTGGCTTTATAGAAATTAACAAAATTAAAAAACAAAATAAAACACTGTCCTTTATGATCGGTTGCACTGGCGCAGGTGTCACTGGGGGTTGATGGCCCTCATTTGTCATTTTGATAATGTAGCAGTGTTTTTACTTTTGTATTCTGGTAGATCCCTCTGGCTGGATAAAAGGTGCTGCCTCTCATGCCCCTGCCCCTTTTAAGGCTTTTTGTTTTTTAATCTAATGCTATGAAGAAAGAGACCTTGAATTCTATTACATTCACACTGCTTTGTATCCATTAACTAATTGATAGGTCCTCTCACTGACTTTTTTCTTCATTGCAGTAAGAATAGGTTCACATTACTTTTAATTTTGAAGCAGATGGTTTTAAAAACCAGCTTTTTCATTCAGTAGTGGATATTAAAACTACCAGACATGTTTTACATTTTTTTTAAATTTTTTTGACTTTTTAAGGAAGAAGTTATGGCAGCAAGTGAATGTGAGGCCTTCCTTATACTTTGAGTGTTCGCCCACAAATGGCTGTGCTGCTGCTGTCACCAGTTGGGGTGCTGGAGGGAACTATCTCTGTATACTCAGCCACCAACCCTTCAGTGAGGCATCACTAGTGTGTAATGTGGCAAGCAGGAAGCCCAGTACTTAGCAGTGAGACTCACGAGCAGTGAGAGCCCGTGCCTGGAGCCATGGCTTAGCTGTAGGGCACCTGCCTAGCACTCTCGGAGCCCTAGGTTTGACCCCTAGCATTATAAAGTAGAAAAAAAATGAAGAAAAGGTTTTGTCACAGTGTCTTTCAGAAGCTCTCCAAGGTTAAGAGTACAATTCTCTAGGTCCAAGGAGGTCAGTGTTTACTCTGCTGAGACCTAAATATGGTCACTCGTTAGTTCAAAGCCGCATGCTGGTTTCTGCCAGCTACAGATCCTTTTCAGAATGCTTCCCATTAAACTGTATAGTAGAATAAGACATCAGTGATTGTTCTAATACGGAATTGTTGATCTGTGCAAGTTTTTACAGTATCATAAAAATAAATTTGTATTGTTTACACTATTTTGAGTCTTACCTTGATTAAAGAAATCAACATTGTACTATAGTCAGGATTCTTTTGACATTTTAGCTTTGTTGTTTTAATTATGTGTATATGTCTGTGTGGAGGTGCCCCACAGGTGGTGTGTAAGAAACCTGTGTGCTCTTAACTGCCGAACTCTCTTTCTCCAGTCCCCATAGTAAGGATTTTAAGTTAACAGAAGCCAACCGAAAATAGTTTACACACATAGGGTTTATTGCCCCGACTATATTATTTCTAACATGTTTCCTGCCTCTTTCATGCTTGTACTTTGAGAGCTGCTTGTATCGGTCTATGTGCGTATCCCTGGAGGTTAGGATGTGTTGGTTAGTTTTGTCATTGATAGAATACCTAAGCTGAACAGCTTACACGGTACAAAAGTTTATTATGACTCATGATTTTAGAGGTTTTACTGATGGCTGGTTTTTAGTCGGTGGCAGCAGAGTGCATCATGGCAGGGATGTGTGCTAGGAGAGGCCTGTTCACCTATGGCAGCCTGTAAACGGAGAGTGAGACAGGAGGTGCTCAGGGACACACCCCACTCACATAACTTCCTTCAGGAGGTCCCCACACTTGAGGCTCTCCAGACACTATGAGCTGCTTTCACTTAGCACGTGGCCTTTGAGGGACATTGAAGATTCGAGGTCTATAGGGTGACTGTGAAGCACAGGTACATCAGAGTCTGTTAGGAAGGCTGACAGGTGGGAACAGCTGGAGGGTCTGCCCAGTGTCTGCCACGGGCACAATGTTCTGTAAAATAATAAGTTTTCTCTTTGTCTTTCCTGTTCTTCACTTGATGACTGTAGACAAGATGCTTTAAAATGTGAAGGTTGAATTACATCACTTACCATGAGTCTGCATAATATTTGCTGACTGCATTATTTGCCTACACATCAGCATTTTCTGTTACTAAATTTACTTACTACACTTCTTTATTAATTATTTTATTGATTGTCACTTCAGTATAAAAAAAACACCTGATGTTCAGATAACAATTAGAAGAAAAAGCTGGGTGAGTAAAGAAGTAAATCCAGCCATGAAGGGCTCAGATTAAAGAGAAATAGATTTGACCTTTTTTTTTTTTTTTTGGTCTTAGCAATTTACACTTAGCTACATTCAACATAATACTTTTCTTAATATTATCACAAAATTGGTTATTATAGTAAGTCATCTACCATCTGCTGGGGATTTGCCCATAGACCTCCAGTGGATGCCTGAAATCACAGATAGTACCCAACACCATATATATTGATTTTCTTTTCCTATACATATATGCCTATGATAAGTTCCACCTTTTTACTTCCAGAGTGCTTCTCTTGACATATTTGACTTTCCAGTGCTTGGGGAGCAGAGGAGGAGTCATTACTGTTGTACAATAGGGTTACTTGAACTCAAGTATCACAATACCAAGGTAGACCAACTGATAGCTAAGATAACTACTACACAACTAACACACGGGTAGTGTAACAAGTAGATACACTAGACAGTGGGGTGTGTCTCATCTCTCCCTCATGGACACACTTATCCATCTGGTTAATTATCTCCAGAAGAAAATGCGTACAACCATAACCTCCGATACCACATAGGTTCTGAAACTACTCATTTTAAAAATTACATAAATCTTAAATTAAGCCAGTTAAAAATAATGAGATAGGGTGGTAGCGTGCAAATGTGCATTACAATGCATTTATTTTTAAGTAATAGTATGATGACTAACCGAGGGAGGAGTTGGCACGTGTAGGGATATAGAAGCATGTTTTTAAAAAAAGATTGTGGCTGGGGAGATGGATCAGTTAGTAAAACACAAGCATGGGGACCCGAGTGTGGGAAAGCTGGATATGGTGGCCCTTCCTGAAACCCTGGCACTCGGGGTGGAGGAAGAGACATGTGGGAAGCCCAGAGCTTGATAGCTAGGACAGTCATGCAGTGCCTGGTCCACAGTTGGTTCAAGTGTTGGGGAAGGATAAGGTGTGGGGTGGTCTTGAAGATTTCAAAAGCTAACATCATTTTGGTGTCTCTCTGCCTTGTGCTTGTGGATCAAGTTTGTAAGCTCTCAAGTACTGCTCCATCGCCATCCTGCCTGGTTGCTGCCATGCTCCCCACCATGATGGTCATGGTGTTTTGTTGAGACAATAGAAAAGCAGCTGAGACGCTTATTACAGAACCCAAGCTCTTGATGGTGATGTTATTCTTTACCTCTGGTGTATTGATTGTTTTCTTCTTCCTCTTTCCCCCCTTCTCGATTCTTATTTTTCTTTCTTCCTTTATTATCCTTTTCATTTTACTTTCTTACACATTGCTCCAGACTGACCTGGAACTCGTTATGTAGCCTAGGCTAGCCTAGAGTTCACAGTAGTGCTCCTGGGTCAGCTCAGCCTCCTGGGTCATGGTGCAGACATGCACCATCACACCCAGCAATTCCTGTTTTCCTAACTTAGCCTGGATTATTTGTCTGAGACACAGATTACCTAACCTAGAGTATTCTGCTTGTCTCTGTCTGCCAGTGTTAAAATACAGGAACTCTATTAATATTCTTAGTGCTTCTCAGGCTGGTCCTCGAGGGGAAAGGGTAGTCATTTTTAAAGAATTGAACAATTGTAGTAATTTTTATTAACCTGACATTTTATGACCTGAATTTTGATAAAAATAAAACAACCTGTAAGATTTAATTTTGCTTAAGAAATTTTAAATATACTCCAAGTTAGTTTTGAAGTATAGCTCCTCTGGGTAACATCCTTAGTTGGATCTGAAGCAAGGGAGTTTTGCTTTTAAGGGAAATGAGGTCTTCAGGTAGCACCTCTGTGAGGTAGGGTGTATTAAAACAGAAGTTTCCTGACTTTCTTATGGAAATAAAATTTTGTTAATTTGATAGATTTTGTTTTCTTTTTCAACACTGATACTGCTTGAGGCGAAAGTCTTTCAGTATGTGCATTGTGTATTTCTCTTTTTCACCTCTTCCCCCCATCCCGCCCTCTCTGTGCCTACCCACTAAACTTAACCTAAGAGTTTTAGTAAGATTTCTAGCCCCTCCATCCATGGGAGACATAGTGTAGCTTCTGACTGAATGCTTCTTCCACACTTGCTACTCAGTAGTGCGTGGCACACGCCAGCGTCTGCTACTGTAAAACAGAAAGGCCACTGGCAGCTTAACAAAGCACACTGTGTGCCTTTTTTTTTGAAATGTAGATTATATCATTTGGTTCCCAGTTGTTAGTGGTTATAGAAGTCTGCTTTCTCTGGATTTCAGCCAGTCAAGTAAACCAAAATTATTACTGTTTGCAGTGTCAAAACATAAACAACTGCAGAGTGCCAACATGGCCACACATTCAGTGAAGTAGAAGGCTTTTACACTTGGGTTTATGTTTGAATGACTTGATGCTCCCCTTCCTCAGACTGGATCCAAGGCTTCATGCTCACTAAGCATGAACCTCAGCACCTAACTACCTGCCATCCTCAAGACAGGCTCAAAAGATTTTTCTGGGCGCGAGAATTTCTGTTTTTCATTGGTAGAGCTCTTCCCCGCCCCTCCCCCCCCACATCTGTGTTAGCTGCATCCTTGCTGCCATAACAAAACAAGAGGAATAAGATCTAGTTCAGTTCACAGTTCATGGCCTTAATTGCCGGAGTTGTGGCCTCATGGCTATGTGCCCACGGTGAGGTAGAGCATTATGGTGGAGAGGTACCTACCTCGTGCCTGGGAAGCAGAGGCTGCGTCTGACTTCAACACTCATTCCACTTTGGTCAGCCAGCCCTCACTGCTGAAGTTCCCATGCTCACAGCTGGAGACAAGTATTTAACAGTGAATTTGTGAGGGACATCTCACTTCCAACCGTAGTAGCCACAAAGGGGAACTGCTCTTGTGTTTCTCGTGCTCATTTCTCACAGATGTATATTATATATTACAAATGATATACATGCCAGTTCTTAACTATCTTTTTTTGCTCCAATTTTGTCAAACTCTCTCTGATAATTCATGTCAGTGTTAAATTAAAAATAAAAAAGAGTAGCTGTTGAGGGCTACATTCCTTGGGCTTTCTTCCTTCTCCTGGTTTGCTTTGCTTCTCTGTTGCTGTGATAAAATACAGATCCAAAGCAAACTGGAGAGGCAAAGGATTTATTTCATCTTCCTGCTTAGAGTCATTATCAAGGGAAGCTAAGGCAGGAACTGCAGCAGAGGCCATGGAGGGTGCTGCTTACTGACTTGCTCCCCATGGCTTGCTCAGCTTGATTCCATATACAACCCAGGACCACTTGCCCAGGGATGGCACTGCCTACAGTGGACTGGGCCTTCCCGTATCAGCCATCAATTAAAAAAAGAAAAATGCCCCACAGTCCTGTGTACAGGCCAGTCTGATGGAGGCAGACTCTCAAGACAGCTCCCTCTTCCCAGGTGACTCTAGTTTATGTGAAAGTGACACAAAGTAACCAGCGCTCTGTGTCCACGACTTTTACCTATCCTCATCAATGGCAGGCACCCATGGATGCTAATCTCATGGGGTTCTTGTCTTCACATTCCTGTCATGCTGACACGTTTCCCTTTGCCTCGCAGTGGGTCCCTTTTCTACTCCTCCTCTCCCTCCCACACATGACCGTCAGCCAGGTGCTTCCTCATTTGTTATATATCAGAGTGTTTTATTTTGTTTTCCCTGCTGTTCTGCAATGATCTATGTACCGGCTGGCCTTCTCTATCGTGCCTCTTAAAGAACATTGGAGTCCTAGGTGATTTTGTGGTCCTGGTGCCTGGTCCAGTGCTTGGCACAGATGGACCTTTTATAATACTATATTTTATTGTTCATGAAACAGTTCTTAGGGGGGTTGCTTAATGGAGGGTTAGATTGTTCTGTCCAACGTCTTTTGGAATGACAGCCATTGTGGCTTTCCATGGCCAAGCTGATGTCCATGGAGCAGCCCTCAGTGTGCTCACTCCTCAGAGTGAGTATTAAAGTGGGTAGTGGCGTGCCATCCTACCTTCATTGAAGATGGAGTGTAGCCATGTTGTAAGGCTCTCAGTGGCAGAGCTGCTGTCATAGAACAGTATGCAGCCTGCTGACTCAGCAGCAGGACAGACACTGAGAGTGTACAGTCTCACCGTCCCCCAGAGCTGGGCAGCCTGAGTTTATATACTCCTAGGACAGACACTGAGAGTGTACAGTCTCACCATCCCTCAGAGCTGGGCAGCCTGAGTTTATATAGTCCTAGGACAGACA
>JANHMN010000006.1:48744047-48784021 GCA_030674055.1 Rhabdomys pumilio
ACACACACACACACACACACACACACACACACACACACACACACACACGGGGTGGGTTGAGGAGAGAGCATTAGAGAGCATAAACTGGAAGAACAAAGATAAGAATGTCAAGAAAATATGTCTGTTAAATGTCCTAAGTGGCTCTGCAGTCAAATGCGCTGGCTCTGATTTCCTAGAATTGCACACGTTGCAAGGTCTATACTGACCACTCAGCTGAACAGGTTGGAGCATTCTTCCCTTAGGTGAGTGCCTAGTAGACTGTCTCTGAAGACAAGAAAGTCCTTTCGGAGGTTGATAGAATCTTTTTCTTCTTCCCTTCATATGCTTTCAAGTTCTGTCATACACACAGAATAAATACTACATTGATGACCTGTAAGGGAAAATATAGGAAAATGCCTTTTGTTTTGTTTTGTTTTTTGAGACAGGGTTTCTCTGTGTAATAGCCCTAGCTATGCTGGAACTCACTCTGTACACCAGGCTGGCCTCGAACTCACAGAGATCCACCTGCCTTTGCCTCCTGAGTGGAAAATGCCTTTTAAATAATCTATTTTTATATATTATACTCAACTGGGTTCTGTCTGTTTTATTCTGCGGTCCTAGGGGAAGGCGTGGTTGATTGACTTTAATCCATTTGGGGAAGTCACAGACTCTCTGTTGTTTACTTGGGAAGAGCTAACATCCGAGAACAACCTGCGAGGTGACGTCAGTGAAGGGGATGCTCAGGAGCAGGTGAGACCAACCACTCCAGTCTGTTCTCCATCCCCTTGACTGCATAGTGAGGACCTGGACCACAAGGAAAGGGTCTCGTAGACCCTCTGTGCACTTGTCTCTTGTTTACTTATAAATCTTAGTGGTTGGGACTTGACAGCAGTTGCTTCCAGCTCCTTCCCCAGCACGTGCCCTGCTTGTTCCTGGACCACAGGGACAAACACTTCCCTCTACTCTAGAAACCTAAGCCCTGCTTTGCTGGGAAGTCTGTGCTCTAGCTGTCTCCAAAGGCTGCTCTGTGCCTTGTTTGACTCTCAGCCCAGATGTCCCTTAGCAAGGTCACCCTTTAAAGACATCCTCATCGTTTACCCTCTTACCACATTGCCCAGTTCTTGGTGTCTCTAACTCTTCTGACTGCGTGACACAGTCTAGCTCATGGTCTTGTTCACTTACTCACCACTTACTTCCCATTCCCAGAACAAAGTCCAGCACACAGCCGATGACACTTGTCAGGTGACTGGTTTATCTGTGTAAAATGTGGCTGCTTTCTAGGGTTTCCTGGTCCCAACTTATTCTAGTTCCTGTTTTGTCTTCCTCTGCTGGACACCAACCATCCTCACCTAGATCTCTGCCACCTGGGAAGTCCAAAGCCGAGGCCTTCTGTCTCTGGAGTCCTTTCTGGCATAAGGCAACATGTAAATATCATTTGTAAGACTTGACCAAGAATGTTAAAGAATGACTTGGGTGACTAGTAACCTGCGAACCTGCAGCTCACATAGATGGTGAGGTTGCAGATGATCTAAGAGGAGTATAAAAAGATTATGGAACTCAGAATACTCATTTGCCCTTGCTGTGAAGGGAAGATTCTTCCCCAAGGGCAGAGTTCTTACAGGAGCATACCTCCCAACTACCCACCTGTAGAAGATGCTTATAAGCACAGAGCTCTGGCCTACATGGCATTGCTTGGGCGCAGAGCTGACTAACATTGGGCCCTGGTCTACTCAGGAGCTTCTCCACAGCGCACAGTGTGTTACACAGGCAGCTCGTAGAGACCCAGCTAGCTCTTCAGGGAACGCTACTTTGAAAGGCTTTCTGTTCATTTCTCATGAGTGTGTACAATTATTTTAAATTCCTGGTGTCTTTTTCTTTTTTTTTTTTTTTTTTTTTTTTTAGGTTCTTTTTTTTCTTCCTGCTCTGGTGCGGATGAGAACAATGGCATTGGAATTGTGCTGCTGTCTTTTAGTTTGGAAAATAGACCTGAAAAAAAAAAATGACAGACTCTCCTGTTTTCTGTTTGCAAAGGATTCTCCAGCTTTCCGTTGCACGACCAGTGAAGTCACAGTCCAGCCGAGCCCCTATCTGAGCTACGGGCTGCCCAAGGACTTCGTAGACCTTTCCACCGGGGAAGATGCTCACAAGCTCATAGATTTCCTTAAGCTGGTAAAGTATATGGAAGTTTATGTGCTGGTCATCCTTTCAAGTCGGGGTCCAAGTGTGCTTTGTGACACTTGCTTTCAGTCCTCGGCCCCCCAGACCCTTGTTTGATGATTATAGATAAAGAGCCACAGTGAAGGAGTTAGTCTGCTTTATAAGTAAATAGGAGCTATGAGCTGAAGGAGTGACTTATCACCGGGTGACAGAAGATAGTTTTATGACACAGTCATTTAGAAAAATCTGCATTCTGCTAGCTTTGAAGTATGTATGTTGTCATGGGGCTCGAGGGTCTACTTCCTGCTGCTCCCACATGGTAATTGTGAGTGCGGGCTTGTGTGTACCTGTGTAATAAAAAGAAGAAAGTATTCCGATGCCTGAGGGTTGTCACCTAGGAGCCAGGTGATCAAGTTTATCAGCCAGCATATCAAGCTAGTTAAAAATTTCTTTCTCCATAATTCCTGGCCACATCTTATGTGGAGACCTTTAGAAAGTTTCACTTTCTGATGGAAACAGTGGTCAGTTAGAATATGCTTGCTTCTTCAACATATTCTTGGTTTCCTTTAACAGAAAAGAAATCAGCAAGAGGATGACTGAATGCTGCCTGGAGAATAAGTAAATCGGGAAACACCTATGTACGAGGCTCACATAGAACTCAACTTTTCAGTGACCAAACGAGGTGCAGATGGGTGGGCAGGATGCAAAATCATTGGCTTTTATATTCATGTGTATTTACCTGGAGAAAGTTGGAAGACCTTTGGTACTTGTAAAAAGATAACAACATAATAAATAGATCTTAAACATAAGGAAGCATACTGTGATGGTTTGTATATGCTTGGGCCAGGGACTGGCACCAGTTAGGAGGTATGGTCTTGTTGGAGTAGGTGTGACCCTGTTAGAGTAGTTGTGTCAGTGTGGGAGTGGGCCTTAATACCCTAGTCCTAGCTGCCTGGAGGTCAGTATTCTGCTAGCAGCTTTCAGATGAAGATGTAGAACTCTCAGATCCTCCTGCACCATGCCTGCCTGGATACTGCCATGCTCCCACCTTGATTATAATGGACTGAACCTCTGAACCTGTAAGCCAGTCTCAATTAAATGTTGTCCTTATAAGAGTTGCCTTGGTCATGGTGTCTATTCACAGCAGTAAAACCCTAACTAAGACACATACTATTCTGAAAATAAAATAACTTTTTATGAAATACCTGCTCTCTGGTTCATTCTATCTAGATCTATCTCTATTTGTTTCCATTTTTATACCTGCCAGGTAGGTGATCACATTTATGATTTACAGAAATTTACAGAATACCGTGAGAGGAGAAGGAGAGCTTAAATGAAGTGTGAAGGGAGAGAGGACATGAGCACTGAAGGAAAGAAAGGGAACAGCTTGGGTTGGAGGTGTGGGGAGTGGGAGTGGGAGTGGGGCTGGAGGGTGTGGGGGGGGATGACTGAGAGCAAAGTGTAACAATCCCTATGAATTATGATGCCGTGATGAAACATGAACTCTGTGCTGACTAAAGGGATATGGGCTGGTGAGAGCCTGGTGACCTGAGTTTGACCCCATAAGCCTTGAAGAGAGAACAGACTCCTGTTCGTGCACACAGTCTCTGACTTCCTGACTTCCTCCATTCACATCCATGTCATGATGACACACAAACACACAGACACTGTAAGCAAAATTTAAAATTGAATAAAATGGATTATTCTTTACTTTTCCATGTAAAAATAGAATATTAGAATAGGAATTTGGAATAGGAAGTTAGTTAGAATAGGAAATACATTTCTTTTTTTTTTATTTCCTTTTTTAAAAAAAAACATTTTTATTAATCATTTCATTCATTTACATTACAAATGATATCCCAGTTACCACCTTCACCAACCCCCCCCATCCCATGATGTCCCACTTTCTGGTTACCCCAGCCCACATCTGCCCTCCCCAAATGTTCATTTCCCTAGAAATGTTTTCATACATTTAGAATGTTATTTCTTTCTCTCTCTTTTTTTTTTGTTTTACCAATAGCTTTTCTTTTTTCTTTTTTTAATTAGTAACTTTTTTTTTAAAATGTTAATCAAAGGCTTTATAAGTTTGGTAATGCTCAATAACAAGATGCCCATACAATCAGAAGTGTAACCCAATACCCAACCTAGATATACCAACTATCTTTGACTGGCAGAGACACTCGAACATCCGCCTCCATGTTTCTCTCTCTGTCTCTGTCTCTGTCTCTGTCTCTCTCTGTCTCTCTCTCTCTCTCTCTCTCTCTCTCTCTCCTCTCTCTTTCCCATAGGAATTCACTTTACTTGCAATATGATTGACATATTGAAAATTAGAAATACAGCCTTTTACTCTTAGAGTCTGTCTTTGTCACTGAGGTGGGTTTCCTGTATGCAGCAAAATGCTGGGTCCTATTTATATATCCAGTCCATTAGCCTATGTCTTTTTATTGGGGAATTGAATGCATTGATGTTAAGAGATATTAAGGAGCAGTGATTGTTGCTTCCTGTTATTTTTGTTATTAGAGGTGGATATCAACTGCCTTTAAGAAATAATTATTTGTGGTAAATGTGCTTTGAAATGTTGCAGGTTTTTTTTAATTTTTATTTTTTAATTAATTAATTTTTATTGTTCAGAGCTCAACCATAATAGGGGGAAATTAGTATTAGTGTTAGGAGTTGATTTAAATTTAGCCTGGAAACTGGCTTTGTCAAATGGTGTCTTACTGGTTCAGAAGTATATAAGGGAGATGGTTCGGTGGGTAAGAACACTTACTGAAAGCATAAAGGGCTGATTAGTGTCAGGAGCCATCTCGGAGAGGCTAAGGACAGCAGGTGACTTTCCTGGAGATGGCCCACCACTTTTGCATGACCTGTAACAGGTAAGCTTTGAGAGGCAAGATCCCAAGAGACTTCATCTCAGGATGGCTTCTTGCAGCTGATATCCCTTTCCTGTCCCTCTTCATAGCCTAAGGATTCCTGTGCAGTAGCCCGCCCCATTGAGCAGACTTGCTGCAGACCGACATAAAGATGAACTTTCATGAATTCATACTGTTTAGATGAATTACTGATTTTATAGAATTCCTGATTTGATTCAAATAAGTTTCAGAAGAAAGTTTTAAGAAATGGTTTTAGCTATTTTGCCAGAAAGATATAATACAGTTAAATTCAAGAATAGAATGTGCCCATTTCTTATAAAATACTAAGTAAAGGCTGCATAATAAGGAACACAATGAGCTTTTACAGTTACACTAAAAAGAGCAGAAGGCTTGGGACAATTTTGTGATCAAGGAAAAACATTCATTCTAGGTTAGATCCAAGGATGAAGCCCCGGGACAGCCAAGACTGACTTTAATCTCCTACTCCTCTTGCCACTACTTCTTAAATGCTGAGAATATAGATGTGTGTCACAGTGCCTGCTTAAAGGTTAGTTTTGAATTCTCCTGTGTTACTCTAATCTATTCTTTCATTGAGGTGTGTAGAGACCCTCTCTGTTCTGCTCTGCCCCTCACTTGGCCACTATGTTGAGATCTGCACTGCCCCACGTTTGAGGGGCACTATGTTGCGGACCACTCTGCCTCACACTTGGGGCTAAGTGCTCTGGTCAAGAGAGAGAGTAGAGATGGAGGGGCAAGAGACGCGAAGAATGGAGACAAACCAGAGTGTGTAGTCAAGTCTGGTTACTCCTTTATTCCCTCTCCTATTGACTCATATTGTCTCCTATTGTAGCCTATTGACTCTATTACAAGGAAATCCTGGGTATTTATAAGCACAAGCAGGAGAACACAGGTGAAGACATTTTACCACGTGCACCGTGCAGCTGTGGTCACTAAACAGCAAAACAAGCTATGTGGGATAAACAAAATATTTGTCAGAGTGTGCTCAGCTGTTGTAGGCTGCTGAAAAACAAGTCTCTTTTCAGGGTATATGGCTCAAGATGGCTGCAAAGTTGATCTAGCCACTTTCTGCTAAAAGTCGGCTACCAACAGAAGTGTCTGGAATGTGAATGCATTGTGGTTCCAGAAATCTTGCTTCCTGAAGAGAAACAAGGTCTGTTGGTTTGGAAAAGGATGGGTTAACTGGTGTAGTCCGTGCTGCTGACATGCCACAGGGGCCTCCTGGATGCAACAGGTATCCTTAAGAAAGCCTCATTTTGATTTGTGTTTTGGGAGCTCATCAGACTTTCTGCTCAGCCCTTTGGCATTTTGGTGGCCAAGAGCATTGTGTGACTTTCCATGGTTGTGTTCTTATTTTTCATCTTTTCTTTGCTGTAAAGTGGGTAGAGAATCACACAACATCTATAGATGAACTAGCAGTTATTAATGAGCTAGCAATGTCCTGTCACATTGTGATAACGATTCTCTATACTAAGAACAATTCAACTTTTAAACAAATCAAGAATTCGGAGTGCATAGGGACTTTAGAGATCATTTGGACATTTCTTCACCTTGCTCCCTCTCACTGTTTCTCCTTCACCCTTAGCTTGCCTCTTTCTTAAGCAAATGGAAAAGCTGCTACCGAAAGTGAAGAATGTCTAAAACCGTCATTGTAGCGGAATCAGAGTAAAAATTTATGTTATAACAATTTTATATAAAAAATTTTAACCTTAATATTTTCCTACAGTTGAGTTTCAGGCAGGACCAACTATTATTATTGTAATGAATTTTTCAACCAAGACTTCTTTTTAAAAATCAATATAAGTACAGATTCATTGTATACATATGTATGTAAATGAAGGAATCAAAGGATAAAGAGAGAGAGAGGGAGGGAGGGAGAGAGAAAGAGGGAGAGAGAGAGAGAGAGAGAGGAGAAAAGAGAAGCCTGTGGGATAGGAGAATGTGGTTTCATGTTTATAGTTGTTAACCAGGTTGATCTTGGGCATGTTTAAACATTTTAAAAATAAAATTCCTATGTAAACACAGATGTCTTGGCTTATAGAAAACAGTTTTGATTGGCCTGTTTAAAAAAAGGTAGAATACACAATGGTGAACCACTTCATACACAATCAAGCACATTGTGTTACCCACATTAGGAATTGGCTTGAGAAATAAGAACGTAGGACACAGTGGGAAATGGTAGCTAGAAGTCCCATGGTGTAGAGCTGGGCAGTGAGTCTTATGTAAAGAAATAACTCTTTTACATGTGACTCCCTTTAATCAGAAAACTCTAAAGTAAAACAACACTTCTGAACACAAGTAAACTGGAGAGTGAGCAGAGGCAGAGTAGTGAGTTCTGTGTACTCAATCATTCAGCAAACACAGGGCCAAGAACTTTAAGTGACAGGTGCAGTACTGGGATGTCCCTACCTGCATGAACCTAACTAGAACAAACAACTAAGGTGGTTGACATTGTCATAAACACGGAACACAAATGAAGAATCAAAATGGATAGACATCTAATTTAATGAGAGGAGGAATTTCTAAGGCAGACTAGACAGAGCAGGAAGTAGGCACAAAAACATCTCATGAGGAGCTGGGGAGGTGGCTTAGGAGGTAAAAATGCTTGCTTTGCAAGTATGAAGAACTGAGTTTGAATCTCTAGCCCTCATAAAAATCAACATGGTAGTTTGCACCTCTAACTCCAGTACTGTATAGGTGGGGAGACAGGAGGATTCCTGGGGCTTGCTGGTTGTTAGCTGAACCCTAGGTACGTGAAAGACCCTGTCTGGAGGGATAATATGAAGAGGGATGTTAAGGACATCTGGAATCCTCCTCTGGCGTTCACAGTGCACATGGGTACCTGGGCACATGCGCAAGTACACACATAAACATACACAAACACACACACACACACACACACACACACACACACACACACACAGAACATGACAACCCTGAAAGTGAACAATACTGGGTAGAACAGACATAACTCAGAGAGAAGACCACAGTGAATGAGAAAAGGAACAGAGTCAGGCCATTCCAAGGTTAGATGTTGGGATTTCCTTCTAAAGTAAAATATGCCATTGAGTTTAAGCAAAGGAGAGGCATGATATAATCCATGTTTCTGAACTGGTTTCTGATTCTTATCTGGAAAGTAGGGTGGTGGATTAGGAAAAGGCTATTTGCCAGAAATCATGTTTTCATTCTGTGGTAACAACTGAGATAAATAAAGGAGAAAGATGGACAGTAAAGTTGATAGATAGAATAAAAGACTACAGGGGGCATAGACTGGGATGTAGTTTTTCCCCACTAAACTCACACTGGGTGTACTGGCTGGTTTTGTGTGTCAATTTGACACAAGCTGGAGTTAAAACAGAGAAAGGAGCTTCAGTTGAGGAAATGCCTCTCTGAGATCTAGCTATAAGGCATTTTCTTAATTAGTGATCAAGGGGGGAGGGCCCATTGTGGGTGGTGCCATTCCTGGGCTTGTAGTCTTGGGTTCTATAAGAAAGCAAGCTGAGCAAGGCAGGGAAAGAAAGCCAGTAAGTAACATCCCTCCATGGCCTCTGCATCAGCTCCTGCTTCCTGACCTGCTTGAGTTCCAGTCCTGACTTCCTTTGGTGACGAACAACAATGTGGAAGTGTAAGCTGAATAAACCATTTCCTCCCCAACTTGCTTCTTGGTCATGATGTTTGTATAGGAATAGAAATCCTGACTACGACAAATTGGTACCAGGAGTGGGATATTTTTGTGACAACCTGACCATGTTTTAGAGAGGACTGTAAAAGGACTTTAGAACTTTTAGCTAGAAGAGCCATTGGGATGTTAAGAGCTCTGTGAGATGTTCTGTAGGAGCTTAAAAGATAATATTGAGAACAGTACAGAAGATGGAGGCATGGCTTGTGAAATTACAGAGAAAAGATTAAAGACTCTTATCAAGGCTGTTTTGATTGTAAAGTTTCTGTAGTTTGGTTAACTGGGGCTGAAGAATCAGCTGTGATTAACAAGATACCAGAACTACTAAAGCAAAAACTTTTACATTACTGGGACTATTGATGCTGATTAGCTAGAGCTAAGAAATTAGTGGTGATTAAAAATAGACCAACATCATTGAGGTAAAATCTTCTGAGAAGTGTTTTTCAAGAGCACAAAGAAGCTGTGTTCCAGAGATAGCCAAGCTGAGCAACGCAGGGGAATCTAGCCAGTAAGTAAGCCATGTCCTCTGCATCAGTTCCTGCTTCCTGACCTGCTTGAGTTCCAGTTCTTTCCCCTCCCCCTCAGGTATTTTGTCATAGTAATGAAAAGTGAATACAAATTTGATTTTATCCCTTTAAGAATGGGAAAAAATGAAGCCAGGTGGTGGCAAAACACACCTTTAATCCCAGCACTTAGGAGGCAGAGTCAGATCTCAGAGTTTGAGACCAACCTGGTCTACAGAGCTAGTTCCAGGATAGCCAGGGTTACAAGAAAAAAAAAAAAACCTGTCTTAACAACCAAAAAATAATAAGACAAGTAAATACATAAATAAAATAAAGTAAAAATTTAAAAAGGGGAAAGAATGAGAGTGGAACCAGTTAGGAAAGAAAATTATGATTATTTTCCTGAGCATAGCAATGTCAGTACTTATCTGGGTGAAGATTTTACAGAATAGTAAAGTTTTAAAGGTAGATCAAATCAAATTTCATAACAGTATTAAGTGGAATAGAGAGCTTATGGAATTACATTTTTGTGCAATGCTATGAGTCCTCACAGTTGGTTAATTGTTGTGGTGGTTTGAATAGGTATGGCTCCCATATACTCATGTGTTTGAATGCTTGGCCCCTAGGGAGTGGCACTATTAGGTGTGGCTGTGTTGGTATAGCCACGGCCTTGTTGGAGGAAATGTGTCGTTGTGGGGGCTGGCTTTGAGGTCTCTTATGGTCAAGCTACATCCAGTGAACATAGTCTCCTGCTTCCTGTTGATGTAGATGTAGAACTCTCAGCTCCTTCTCCAGCCCCATGTCTGCCTAGATACTGCTATGTTTCCTACCATGACAATAATAGACCAAACCTCTAAACTATAAGCTAGCCCCAGTTAAGTGTTTTCCCTTATAATAGTTGCTGTGGTCATGATGTCTCTTCAGAGGAATAAAACCCTAACTAAGACAACTATAATCAGGGACCTGTGAGAACACTTTCTTTAAATTGCTCAGGCTTATTCTTCATTGTCATGGATAAAACCATGAGTTTTATCAAGCAGATAACCAGCTTGATTCTGAGAGCTTCACTATAGCCTTTGATGAAGTGGCTCAATGTCCTAAGGGGATTGTTTAGCATAAATTTAGACTACTTATTTTGTTTTTCAAATATATAAAGTACTAATCTCTCTTCAAACTTTTTCTTCCTGTCTGATTTTGTGTGTATGTGTGGTGCATGTGTACGTGTGTGTTGGCGAGGGTTATATTTACCCATGTGTATGCACAATGAAGCAAGAGGAGGGTGTTATCTTAGAGTTTTATTGCTGTGAAGAGACACCATGACCACAGCAACTCTTACAAAGGAAAACAGTTTGGCTGGCTTACAGTTGAGAGGTTTAGTACATTGTCATCATGGCATGAAACATGGCAGCATGCATGCAGACATAGTGCTGGAGAAGAAGTCAAGACTTCTACATCTAGATTAACAGGCAGCAGGGAGAAAGAGTGCCACTGGGCCTGGATTGAGCTTCTGAAATCTCAAAGTCCACTCCTGAGTGACATACTTCCTCTAACAAGGCCTCCTCCAACAAGGCCACATCTCTTAATCCTTCTCAAGTAGTACCATTTTCTAGGGGGACCATTTTCATTCAAACCATGATAGGTGTCAAATTTTTCCTCTATCATTCTTCCATTTGTTTGTTTGTTTGTTTATTGCACAGGATTCTCTCATTGAAACTCATCACTTCAGGTAGGCTGGCGGCCAGCAACTTCCCAGGATTACCCTGTCTTGTCCCCCAGCAATGGGTGAGGTTTTAGGCACCTTTGGCCATATCTGGTTTTTATGTGTCTTCTGGAGACTTTAACTTAAATCCTCGTTCTTTCATAGCAAGTACTCCTAACCACTGAGCTATCTCCTCATCCCATGGTTTCTGAATTTTTTTGAGACAGAGTCTCCCAAGTAGCCTAACTGACTTAAACTGTCGGTCCTCCTGCCTGAGTCTCCTGAGCATTGGTGTGCACCACCATACTGGCTCGATAGAACTACATTGAGAGTCTCTAATTTATCACCATTTCATTTTGTTCAGGCTCTATGGTGAACTGAAGATGACTGGAATTGTGTTTTCTGCATCAGTGATTGCCTTAGCTAGATGAGGTAATATTTAATGTGTAGAGTTTTTATTATATCACCTGGAGTTTGTGGACTTTTACTCAAGGAAAGACTTCAGCTGCATTTCTCTGGATTGCAAGTGGCTTGCTCCATGCCCCTTTCCTTAAAAAAGAATCAGCAAAATGCCAACAGCAATTTTGGAACAAGGTAAGCAATGAGAAGACTGACTTCACATTTGTGAAGTATGTAGATTTCCTGGGAAATAAATGATGTAACTTCAACATAAGCCACTATTGCTCTGTGGGGTAGAAATGGATCTTTGAGAATCTGGTAAGAACACAGGCTTTTCTTAGAATGACTTTGCACTGTTTTTAGGGATCGTTGATTAAGAACTCATTGTTTAAGTCAAGGCCAATGAAATTAAAAGCCCAGCCTCCAGGCTGAGCATGGGCTCTCTCACAGTATACAATATACTACAAGAAAGGAAGGTTCTCAGTTTTACTAGTGACTGCAGTTTCTAACCATGATGCCGATGTAATTGACTTCTTTACAGCACATGTCCTTCAGGATAATTTGCCAGCTTTCATAAACAAGGTAATTATAAACTATGTATTGGAATCTAACCAGAGTGGTCAACTAAGGTGAGATAAACATCTGCAATACATGCACATGCATATAAAATATCCCTGTTATGTGTGAGTACTTGTAATAAGAGGTTGACCTCTGCTTTCAGGAGGGCCAGCCGAGCAATGGAATTCTGTGGGCAGGCAGGAAAGGAAAGTGGCCTGCAGGCTCTCCGCCATTGGTTTTACCCTTCACCAGGTGGGATGGCCTCTCCTACAGAAAAGCTACAGATCTGCTTCAGTAACCTTTCCAATGCAGTGATTCCCAACCTTCCTAAAGCTAATTTTGCTTTAGGAATTGTAATGAAAGTATATGATATGTGACCCCACAAGATTGAGAACCAATGCTCTAGTGGATTGGTCAGGCCGAGCAAGATAACCTCTCCTGACTCTGACTGATGGTGGCTTTAAGTATGTCTGTAATGGTCTCTTCACAGCTTAGGTAACTGGTATAGTTTGAATGGGAATGTTTCTCACAGTGCATATATTTGAATGCTTGGTCCCCAGTTGATGAGGTGTTGGAGAAGGATCAGAAGGATTTGGAGGTGTAGCCTTGTTGTGGGAAGTGTGTCACTGTGAGTGGGCTTTGGAGTTTTAAAAGTCCACACCAGGTCCAGTGTCTATTTTTTTGCTTGCTGCCTGTGAATCAGGATACGAAGTTCTCAGCTACTTCTTCAGCACCATGCTTGCCTGTCTGGTGCCGTGCTGGTACCTACACCGTGATGATAATGGACTAACCCTCTAAAACTGTAAGCAAGCCCACGACACTCTCTGTTTGTCCTAAGATAAGCACAGACCTTTCCAGGGACATTCAAAGCCCAGCAGGTTATCCCAGTCCTCAGAACCCGAGGAACCAACACACTTATCTTCATTCTTGTTCATCCCCTGCCCCTGCCCCTGCCCCTGCCCCTGCCCCTGCCCCTGCCCCTGCCTCTTCCCTCCTCTGCCCAAGCTTCTAGTGTTTAGAAGCCAGGCTGGCGCAGGTCTGGTTCAAGTGTCATGGCCCTCATGGAATGACCTCTTGTGGGATTTCCCATAGCATTTCCTCAGTTCTCTACCTTATATGCTTACAATTGCTGTTGAGTGTTACAGGACTAAGAAAGGCTAAGCATGATTTGTCTTGTTTCTCCACAGTTCTTGGTATGGTGTACTCACTTGGTCAGATAGAACATGTAAAAAAAAAATCTCTCAAAGTAAAAAAAGAAAGAAAGAAAGAAAGAAAGAAAGAAAGAAAGAAAGAAAGAGAGAGAGAGAAAAGAAAAACTAAGTAAATGTACCCCCATACCGCACAGATATTCTCTACAACCCGAGTTATCAATGAAACCACTGCTGGACATGGTGGCACACACCTTTAGTCTCAGTGCTCCGAAGAAGTGGAGGCAAGCAGATCTCTGAGTTCAAGGCTAGCCTGGTTTTCAAAACAAGTGCCAGGACAGCCAGGACTACAAAAAATAAACCCTGTCATGAAAAGGCAAATAGGAAAGAAAGAGGAAAAAGAAACTGCTGACGGGTGAGCATCCAACCCTCCGCTCTCGGTGTTAGTCTGTCTTTTCATTCATGTCATGGGGTCACCGCTCTGAAATGTTACTGACGAGCTCCTGTCATTTTTTAAAGACTTGTTTTTGACTCTCTGAATTTCACATATGCACCTCAATCCCACTCTTCACCTAGCCCCTCCATATCCAGCCCCCACCCTTAGAATCTTCCCCTCAAAAGAATTAAAACAAACAAACATGTCTCCATGGAAGCTGCGGTGTATCACAGGGCATCACACTCTGCGTCCTTTGCCCAAACAACTTTACTTGTAAATGTTCATCGCAATGAGTCATTGGTCTGGTTTGAGGCCTCTGGCTTCTGCTGCACTATCAATACTGGGTCCTCACAGGACTCCTCTCGGATGTCCTGTTGTTGCCCTGTGTCATGGAAACCCTGCAACTTTGGATCTGCAGAACTGGCCTCTTCACGAGATCAAGCAGATCAGAGATGAGGCCGATGTTGGGGTGGATCAACTCAAAGCCCTGGATCTGGGCCTGAGTGGTAGCTGAGTTGGTCAGCCTGCCAGCATTTCTGGGGCCCAAGCCACCAGAGCCAGCTCTCCCATACCACCCTGGAGAAGGGCAGGGCCAGCTCACTCCTGTGATTTTCTAACTAAGCCAAATCATCATTCTTGACATACTCAGGCATTCACAACACTCCATGGACTAATGCTTAAACTAGGAATACACTTGACAGTAATTTCCTCTACCTGTTTGTTCTGGAACATACTACCGAGTGTCAATATATCCTAGGGCTGTCTAACTTTCTTCTTTTCAGGCCTACCTCCTTCCCCTGCACATACCCCAATATTAACAAGCAGTATTTCAATATGAGACACACTGACAGTGATGACCACTCACTGGTCGTACATTTAAAACTCACAAGTGTATGGAATGCCTTTCTTACATTTAAAAATGCATGGTAATGAGAACTCTCTGGAGGGAGTTCTGATTTGGTTGTTTGGCCTTTAAGATGGAATTTTTGGAATTTGTTGTGTTATTTATTACTCTTGTATACTTATGGTTACTTAAATATACTCAGAAGCCAGATGGCCTTTTTGCCATCTGAAAGCATGATCCTGGCCCAAGGTATTTGATTTCTTGGCCCTCTATCTCTTAATCTATAATATAGCCATGACAGTAGCACCTCCTTAGGAGTTTTCAGAATCCAGTGTGGAACAATGACATCATCGTAGATGACCAGTGAACAGCTTGCATCTGTCATTACAGTGATGTAACTCAGTGGCTGCCAACCTCTAATAATAAATCTAGTGTGACATCCCGATAATATTTTCAGCTTCTTACTTGTGTTTGGGCATGGGGGTGGTGATGTATGGAGATTCCCCTATGTCTGTCTTACCCATCCTACCCTATCCCTGCCTTCGCCCTGCATTGCCTGCAATGGAAACACTCAGCTCTGAAGTCTCAGCATGTGCCTCTCCACAGCCACTGAACTTTCCTCAGCAATAGGGGGGAAGGGATGAGAGTAAGCCCTGCATTCAAACATCTGAAACATTGGGACTGCTTAAAGTACAATTATATTGAAGGAAATGGTTTGGAGCTGTCGGGGTCCAGCCTTGACACAGGATCGGAGTTCTCAACTGGAAGCAGGGATATCTGGAAGGCATAAAATAAATATATACAGACTATTTTTTGGGGGGTACAAGCTGACAGGTAATTTTTCAAGGCTTAAAATTTCTCTCTCTTCTCTCTCACTCTCTGCTCTCTTTCTCTCTCGCTTGCAGCTTGAGGCTGTACACACTCTGTATTCTCTTGCCCACTCTGCTTTTCTCCTGTGTGCTTTTCTTTTCTCAAACTCCCACACTCCTACACACCTCTGTGCGTTCCCCTCTCACCCTCACATGCACTCTTCACACACATCTCACACACACCACATGCACTCTCCTTTCACTCACATACACACTCTCCATACACACCTCACATTCTCTCTTCACTCACCCACTCTTCACCTTCTCTCTTCACTCACTCTGCACATGCTTTTCTCATGCTCTCTACATGCTCTCTGCATGCTCTCTCACTCGCCCTTTCACTCGCTCTTCACATGTTCACTACTCGCTCTCTCGCCTTTCTCTTGCCCCAGTCTTTCCAAAAACAGGTAGAAAAAAGACGTTGTATAATCATTGCCAAATCAAATCCAAAAGAATAACCACATCCCACAAAGAATCAAGAATTACAGTTGTTCCCCAAAGTTTCAAGCTTCCCTATTCCCAGGCCTGTAGCTAATAATAATAATTGTAAACTTATCATTATTTAAACTTTAACTTTTGACTTATTATACTTGAGAGCTCAGAGCTCCAAGGTCAGCTACATTTTCCTATGAAGCTCTAATGATAAATGACGTGGGCAAAGCTGCCAGGCAGTGGCCAGAAAGAATCAAGTTAACCCTTAACTCAGTAGTTCCACTAGCTTTCTGCTTCTGCACATTGCACACAATGACTTAAGAGTCCCAGTGTTTTGACTTAGTTTTACTAAGATATAATTTTATGTATTTTATACTTTCTTATCCAGGAACCACTCTCAAATATTGTACAAAACTTATTTCATCACTTCAGTAGCTTTTTTTTTCTTTCTCGGGGATCTATCTCATTTTATAATAATTTCTTCAAACTTTCTTTATAAGTCAAGCATTAATCTGGAACTACCATTGTGCAGTGATTGCACTGTTTCCAAGATGAGAACACACAGCATGCACCTGGGCATTAGGACCGCACTGTGCTGTGCCCCGTGCCTCAATTTTTAATTGTTTAAGAATCATTACATTAAGGAACATCTAGTTTCACAAAATTCACTAGAACAGGAGAAAGAAGTAGGAAACTCAGATATAATAGAATAATTATGTACACCAAGGCCAACTGAGAAACAGTCATGCACAAATAAAATCTATACAGTCGTTGTCCAGGGCTCAGGTTAGGAGAAATGGGGACAACTGTTTTTTCTGCAGGCTATTGAGATGTCTCCATCCTGGCCTACTGTAGGTAGTCCCTTATTTCAGATGGTGGGTCCCCTGGAGGGATGTGTCTCCTACTTCTCAGGGTCCCAAACGCCATCCTTTTCTACAAAGAGCTGCTTCGAGCTTCTGAGATGTCTTCATTCTCGTCTATAGGCAGTTCCTGTCATTGTATGCTGTTCCCAACATGGAACTACTTAAGAGATCAAGAAGCAACACAATGGTTTTCAGAACTTCCACAGTACGGAAATGTAGACAGAGGAACTGGTAAGGTTGTGTGAACTCAGACCCAGGGAATCTCAGAGACTGGCAGAAGTCAAGACACTCTCTACTTGTTTCTGTGCCTGCTCTGAAACACTTAACCACAGCACCCCACTGAGAGGACCATGGGCAGTCTGTCACATAATGCAACACCTGGAGTCCTTCCCTCTGCAAGCAGAGCATCACTAACAACTCAAACTGAGCTAATAGACTCAGCCAATAGGAAACACCTGCCCCTGAATCCCACCACACTCCTCACTGTCCCCATGGAATAAAATGCACACGCTATCTCACCAAGGATCGTCTGAGAGTGGCTGTCTTTACTGAGCTTCAACACTTGGGGAAGAGAGAGTAGTTCTCTCTTCCAAAGCAGTCATTGCTGGACCTTAGACCCACCTGGCTGGCCAGGCTCAAGCTGCTAAAGTCATCCCTGCTGCTGACAAGAGACCCTGGTCCCCCCTCATTTTGTAACATTCCCAGCATACCAGGCCAGACGGAATCTATTCAACCTGGCTCCACTTTGCCCTCCAGGCAGACAGCAGACAAGGCAAGCAAATGCTTCACGTATATTAGCTAGATTTTAACCCTATAGTCAAGTGAACTTAGCAATTTTGCATCTGGAATGCAGATAATTAAGCTCCAGAGTTTAGATTCAAACTCAGGCCCGTTCGAGCTCAAAGCCCACACTTCTCCCTCATATCACTGCTTTAAGAACCACGAAAGAGGACCCAAAAGCCTGCAGATTTGCACAAGCACATTCAACTGATTTGCTAACACTTTCCAAACAAGTAAAAACCTAGACAGCTTCCTGAAAATAATCTAGTGAGGGTTACTTCTTTTAGTTTTTAATTCTTTCTTTTATTTCTGTTTTTTCCTTTTAACTATTTCTATTCTTAATTGATATACAAAATGCCTTAGTTACTATTCTATTGCTGTGAAGTGACACCAGGACCAGGGCAACTTATAAAAGAATTTTTCATTTTGTTTTGAGACAGAGTTTTTCTGTGTATCCCTGGCTGTCCTGGAACTCATTCTATAGACCAGACTGGCCTTGAACTCAGCAGTCCACCCAGTTCTACCTCCTGAGTGCTGGGATTAAAGGCATGCACCATCACACTCAGCTAAAAGAAATTGTTTAAATGGGGGCTGCTTACAGTTTCAGAAAGTTAGTCCACAATCATCATGGCAGGAAGCAGGCAGGCATGGTACTGAGCAGTAGCTGAGAGCTTTCCATCCTGATCCACAGGCATCTGGCAAAGGGAGAGATACAGGGCCCCTCATAGGCTTTTGAAATTTTAAAGCCCAACTCCAATGTCATAATTTGTCCAACAAGTTCACAACTTATCTTTCCTAAACAGCAACTGGGAACTAAACATTAAAATATACAAACCTATGGAAGCCATTCTCATTCAAACATTTCCATAAGCTAACATGTTTCTTTGTGACATTTTCATACCTATTTTGGTTTAGAAGAATTTTTATCTCTGTACACACATACTCATACAAGTAGACTCAGTGGGTTTAAAAACACAGCACAGAAAGTGATTTGGGAGGGCAAAGTGGCTGGGGGAGAAGGAAAGAGCTGGAGAGGAGAGATTGAGAGTGGGTTTTAACCAAAACAGGTTAGATATATGTATAAAATAAATTATCAAACAATTAAAAAAAAATCAAATTTTTAATCTGTGTGTATACATGATGTGTGTGCACACATCTGTTTGTGTGAATGTGGACATGCACACCACAGTATGTGCATGGAGTTCAGAGGACAATCTAAGTGTTGGTTCTTGCCTGACACTTTGTTTGAGGCAAGATCTCTTGTTTTCTGGTGTGTTTGCAAGACTAGCTGGCCTGCAAGCTTCCGTGGATTCTCCTGTCACTGCTTCTCCTGTCTCAGCCTCCCGTTTCCCCATATGAGCACTGATATTACAGATGCATACACCTACCTCCAGCGTCATGTAGGTTCTGAGGATTCGAACTCACCTCCAAAGAACTATTGTTAAACAGGTTCACTGCCCCCATATTCTAATAGCTTTTATCTTCTATTATCTCTGATGGGCTAGAAAAGCAGATGAGGAGAGGAAGAGGAGATGGGGTGGGGCAAGCAGACCAAGACACCTCCAGGAACAGAGCCAGCCAGGAGCCAAGAGAGCAGGGGACCACACATCCAAAATGGCTGAGGTTATACCAGAATCAGAGAAGCTGAGAGAAGGGAAGGGAAGCCCAGGCCCTGGGTGGGAGAGGTTTAGGGTGGGGGTGGGGTCAAAAGTGCTGGGCTGAGTCACAGGCCCTGAGTGAGACCTGTTAGAGGGAAGTTTTTCTAACCCAACAGTCACTCTTCCCATTGCTGAGTCAAAAATACTGACTAAGGCCACTGAAGGAGAGAAGGGTTTATTTTGGCTCACACTTTGAGGGTGTAGTCCATCGTGGTGGGGAAAGCATGGAGGCAGGAGCATGAGCAGCTGACTACAGTATGTGCAGCCAGGAGGCAGAGAGAGATGAATGCTGGTGTTTAGCTGGCTTTGTCATTTTCTCCTTTTTGTTCCCCAGTCCATAGGACGGTACCCCCTACTCATAGTAGGTCTTCCCTCCTTAATAAATATTTGTAAATATCCTCAAACATGCTCAGATGTATATTTATTCCCTAGGTGATTCCACATTCAACCAAATTGACAATGAAGCGAAACCACCATAAGTAGCTTCCTGAGCCTCCTATGTTGCATTTGCTTCCTGTGTCCTATGAGCCTCCCACTTCCATCCAGGAATGACTGCCTTGGGGAATCGCTACCAACAGAAAGGGACCAGCAGACTCAGGGACTGATGAGAAGGGGGCTCTAGTGCAGTGGTTCTCAACCTGTGGGTCTCAACACCCCCCACCACAGGGGTTGCATATCAGATATCCTGCATATCAGATCTTTAATTACAGTTCATAATGATAGCAGGATTACAGTTGTGAAGTAGCAACAACGCAATGGTGTGTGTGTGTGTGTGTGTGTGTGTGTGTGTGTGTGTGTGGTCATCACAACACGAGGAATGGTACTATAGAGTCACAGCATTAGGAAGGTTGAGAGCCATTGCTCCACCCCTAGCTTCACAGTTCACGGGTGTCCATCTGCTCCAAAGTTCTGCCAGCATTTCTCTGATCAGGTGCAGGCTCCTCTTCAGTTTGTTGGAATGATTTATTGAGCAGGAGTGAGCCAGACCTTAATCTCACTGTGTTGCCTCCAGGTACATCAATCAAGCAGAGCATAGAGCCTTATAAGAGGCATGGCGCAGTGTTGAGCTCCCCAGCACACAGCCATCAGCCCCAAATAAGAAAGATGAACAGACAGCAAGAAAAGTACCAGGGTCACACACACACACACACACACACACACACACACACACTCCCCTATGCACACACTGTTAATGCTGGTTCCCTTGGCTATGCCATGTAACACCTGCATCTGGAATGAGAAAGCATGTGTGTCAGGCACACAGAGGAAGGGGCATCAGAGATGATGGGCTACAGCTTCAGAGATGTGCTGGAATGACATGGTCTCTGGACACTTCTGTGCAGTCACAAAAAGAGATGGATGGAAGCAGAGTCTGGCCAGACCCCTGCAGGGATTTCCCCAAACTGTTCTCCAGACTCACAATAGTCAGTAGACAGATTACAGGTTTTACTTTCTTCCTTTTTTTCTTTTCTTTTTTTTTCCCCCCTCTGGCTCCCACACCTCCACCCAATCTGCCCTCACAAGAAGTGATCTTGTCCAGCCACAGTGCATCAGCGGGGTCCATTGCTTACGTCTGAAGATGCAGGTTGCGTTGTGCCCAGTGGCATGAATTTATTATTATCTAAAGAGAGCTGGCAGTCAATTCTTTCATGTCTACAAACTGCTTTGAAGATGAAAAATGGTGCATGTGCCTCAAGCGACATTATCGCTTTGAGGGTGTTTGCTTTCTCCCTGGTAAAAAGTATATATCTCTGTCCAGTGAATACTCAAACATCTTAGCCGGAATTTATCTCTGATCCACATACAAGAAAAATGGGGCCTCATGTGCATGTACTGGTAACGATAATAGCCCTGGCATCCTCAGGTTTGTGTGAGGCGTTAGTGATTTATTTGTTTTGCAGGGGAGGGGTGGAACCCAGCAGTCTGGCATGCTAAACATACGCTCTATCACTAAGATACACCTCTAACTCCCTCAATTACTCTTTTAAAGATGGCGTTCATTCCTAGTCCCAGTCTCATAGCTGCATGGCTACGTGGATGTCCCTACTTTCCCTCACTGGTGTCTTGCCAACCAAAGTGTGCTGTCATGAGTACAAACAGGTCAGATGTTGGATCTGCTGAGCAAGATTAAAATCCCATGGAGGGAAGCCTGCTAGTTTTATGCTTTGAACTACCCTCCAGCAACTCATCTCCCCCATCCACGGCATGTTACTTGACCATCAGCCTTGAAAGCTTGGAATCCATACAACTTAAGCTTTCCCTTAATGCCCATGTATGAGGTGTGTGTGTGTGTATTTGTATATGTATATATCCACCCAGCAAGCCCAGCCTATCTTCACTCACAGTGCTTTCTCTGCCATTTCTCCATTTATATCCCAGCACTCCAACCTGTAAAAGCCCCAGTGTCCTCTCACTAGCCCAGCACGTGATTGGCAGGTTCTGCTAGCCTGGCTTCTCCTAGCTTCCTGCTTTTCTTCTTGTCTCCAGAGTCTATCTGTTCTACTACATCTTCACTCTGGCCTATTTCAATCGACTTCCCTCCACCCTAAAGAAACCCTCATCTCTAAGCACTGACTGCTCATCCTTCAACTGTGCTGTGATATGTTCACTTGGAGAGCTCTCCGTGTCTTCCTGCTTTCCTAGAGCATCTTCCTCATCCATCCACTTAATCCGGAAGTCCTCAGTACAAGTTGTGTGTTCTAGTCTCTTGGAGAGTTTTAAGTATATATGGGTCTCAATGGTAAAAGATCTCGCCAGTGCAATTAAATGAAAATCTCAGAGGCCCACTAATTCTAAATTTCCCCCAAGTGATTCTACTGTATTGCTAAGGTTCGGAACTACTATTCAGTATTAAACCACATGCATTTGACACAGGCTGGGCCTGCCTGAAGAAAGACACAAGAGGAGTGTGGGAAAAGATGGAACTGGAGACTCAATGGCGATAAGGAACAGGTGGAACTGAGGCTATGGTGATACCCAGGCTGGACTGCCACCAAAGGCCATGTGTGACACATGACTATACCACAGCTAGAGTCTGTGCTGATATCTGTGACCTGTATTGGCACTGAAGGTCATCTGGATGTCAGTGGTCTGGGCTGTTGGCCAAGAGCTTGTTGATGTCTGGAGGCCATTACCAGAGGGCCAAACTGATATGAGTCGCCTGTCTGAGGCCATAGGAACACCATGGCAATGTCTGGGAGGGGGTGGTCCTGCTGCAGCTGGAGTCTGTGCCAATGTCTATGACCCGAGGTAACACCAAAGGCCTTGTGGATGTTTATGGGTTATCACCTGAGACCATGTAGATGTTTGAGTGCTTTTTTTCAGGGAGACATGCTGATCTGAGTGACCTATGCTGCCAACCTGAGGCTATGGTGACGTTGGGACCCATATTGCCACCATTGGTCATGTCTGGGTCTGTGGTCCTATTACAGCCAGAGGCTGTGTTGATCATGTCCCAGGCTCTTGTTAGTATCAAAGGCCATACAGACGTTTGTGGTCTGAGTTGCCACCTGAGGCCAAGTTGATGTCTGAGCACTGTGCTGAGCTGGCCTCACCATAGAGTATGGAGCGCCCTTCACCTGCAACTTGTATGTGTGAGTATGTTTATTTATATGTATGTATATGTTTGTGAGTTTGTGTATGTGAATATATGTGTGTTTTGTGTGTGTGTGTGTGTGTGTGTGTGTGTGTGTGTGTGTGTTTAACCATATAGAGAGTTAAGGCAACTTTACATTTAAAATTATATTAAGTGTTTCCAAAGAAACAAATAAACAGAATATGTATGCTTTCTGGCCATTTTTTTTACATAGAAATAGGAAAGTAACAAGAAACACACAAAGTCCTAGGACATCATATTCTGGTCAACAATCTGGGAAGAGATGGTTTGGTCAATAAAGTGCTTGTCATGTAAGCATGAAGACCTGAGTTCAGATCCCCACACACATGGAACAGGCTAAGCACGGCAGTGAATGCCTATAATCCCAGTACTGAAGAGTTGGAGACAAGTGGATCCTGGAGCTTGCTGGCCAACCTAGCTGAATTGATGAATCTCAGGTTAGTGACTGTCATGGTTTGAATATGCTTGGCCAAGGGGGTGGCACTATTAGGAGGTGTGGCCTTTTTGGAGTAGGTGTGTCACTGTGGGTGTGGGCTTAAGACCATCACCTTAGCTGCCTGGAAGTCAGTCTTCCACTAGCAGCCTTCAGATGAAGATGTAGAACTCTCAGCTCCTCCTGCACCATGCCTGCCTGGATACTGCCATGTTCCTGCCTTGTTGATAATAGACTGAACCTCTGAACCTGTAAGTCAGCTCCAATTAAATGTTGTCCTTTTAAGAGTTGCCTTGGTCATGGTGTCTGTTCACAGCAGTAAAACCCTAACTAAGACAGAAGTTGGTACCAGGGACTGGGGTATTACTGTGATAGGCCTGACTATGCTTTTGTTTGGAAGAATGTGGATTTTTGAACTTTGGATTTGGAAAGCATTAGAATCCTTTAAGTGGGGGCTTAATGAGCTATTCTAGTAGGAACATGGAAGACTTTGTGGCTGAGAGTGATTTAAGCTGTTCAGACCTGGGTCGAGAGGTTTCAGTGGAGAAGGATTTCAGTATATGTCCTGTGGTATTTTGATGAAGATGAGGCTGCTTTTTGCCCTCTTTTGAAAAGTCTACCTGAGTCTATGGTAAAGAAATTTTTATTAATTGCATTGACAAAGGAAATCTCAAAAAAAAAAAAAAAAAGCCCAGCAGAGATTTTGTTCTCTGGTTAAGTCTCATGAAGAGCGTTTTAAACAAATGTAGCAAGCTTAGAAAGGAAAATGATAAAATACATGGCTTGTGTATGGCTTGTGTATTAAACGGTCACCAGGAAGTAGAATGGAGCTGAAGCCTATGTTCTAGGAGTTAACAAATTAAAAGGAGTGAGACTTTGGGGCAAGATCTCACCCAGCTAAATTTAGATCCAGGCATGATGGTACACATCCTTAATCCCAGGAAACAAAGGCAAGTAGAACTCTGAGGTCAAGCTCAGCCTGGGACAGAGCACATTATAGGTGAAGAAAAGCTTAAATCCTGGTGTGGTGGCACACACCTTTAACCTAAGGAGACAGCCATGCAGATCTCTGAGTTCAAAGTCAATCTACAGAACAAGTTCTCGGACAGCCAAACTTAGGCAGTGAAAGCACTGGAAAACAGAATGCTGGTGATAATGTAATAAAACAAGCCATGTTCCAACTCCACCAAGCAGCAGAACTTGGCAGCTTCAGCCATGTGGCTCTGGCATTAGAGTCAAGAATAGAAGGGACTCCTGTGACAATTGATGCTGGTTAGCTGGAGCTAAGAAATTAGTGGTGATTAAGAAGAGACCAGCACAACTGAGGTGAAATCTGGCAAGTGTTTTCTGAGAACACAAAGAAACTGTGTTCTAGAGATAGCCATTTTTGTACCTCATGCTGCACCTTGACTTGGTAATGTGTAAGATGATCCATGTGATACTGGTTTTGATGTATGAAGGGGTCATGGAGAGCAGCTGAGGCTCTGCACTGTGAGAGGCCATGGAAGGCCATTAGTGAAGGTGCAGCCTCAGTTGTAGTTAATGGCCCAGGACTGAAGGGGTCGTGCAAAGAATTTGATGCTTAGAACCATGAAAAGAGCTTATGAGAGGCCGTTGGTGAAGCTTAGTTGAAGCTGAAGACCACAGCATATTGGAGATGCCAGCAGCATGGGATGCTCACCAAGAACAGCAGCAGCAATGGAGTGGAGTCAACCAGACCCTACAGTGCTACAGAGGGCAGAGCTGGAGAAGAGACCCAAGCCCTTTGGAAGAACCCAGAAGATCATGTGTGGATCCCAGACACTGGATCAAGAAGCTGTGAAATTGAAGTTGACTTGGAGGCCCCAAGATGTTAGAGATGCCAGAGCCATGGAACACCTGCCAAGGAAAGCTATTAACAGGGAGTGGAACCAGTCCAGGAGAAAGAAGTTTGTTGCAGTCAACAAAGATGAAATAGGAGGTGGAGATCTGAAGACTGCTTTGACATCAGACATGGAGATGCAGAGATTGGAGTTTGCCCAGCTGGTTTCCTGTCTTGCCTTGGGGATTACAGTCAAGTGATTGGATGAAGCTCAGAAGAGACTTTGAACTTTGGACTTTTAACATTGTTGAGACTGCTATAGACTAAGGGGATTTTGGAAAGTTAGACTAAATGTACTTTTTTTTATTAAGCTATGGCTAGGTATGGCCCCCATAGACTCATGTGTCTGAACAAGCCTATGGGGGCCAGAAAGTGGAATGTGATGGTTTGTATATGCTCGGCCCAGGGAGTGGCACTACTAGAAGGTTTGGCCCTGTTTGAGTAGGTGTGTCACTGTGGGTGTGGGCTTTAAGACCCTCATCCTAGCTGTCTGGAAGCCAGTATTCTACTAGCAGCCTGTAGATGAAGGTGTAAAACCCTCAGCTCCTCCTGCACCAGGCCTGCCTGGATGCTGTTATGCTCCCGCCTTGATGATAATGGACTGAACCTCTGAACCTGTAAGCCAGCCCCAAATATATGTTGTCCTTACAAGAGTTGCCTTGGACATGGTGTCTGTTCACAGCAGTAAAACGCTAACTGAAACACCACTCCCTACCCTACTTTGGGACACCCAGGGATCAGAAATCCTGCACTATTCTCTTCTGCCCAGCTAGAGGATGAATCAGCTCTTTATTAACCAATCAGAGGTGATGGGAAAGACTTTTTACACATCACAGAGACAGAAGATGCTCTAAATACCATGGCAATGCCAACTTCAGGACTACAACCAGATCTCTGGGCACAACAATCAACATCTGAGTACAAAGTGCATAAAACCATCCCACTATCCCACAACTATGCCCAGACCCAGAAGTATTGACTTGGACGTATAGCAAGAGGCACCCTCCACCCATCCATTGCCCCTAGACCAGCAGGTCAGCGTGATCCACACTGGACTGAGAGCAGTGGAGAAAAAAGCAGCTGTTGCCTTGTGGAAGGTTCAGTTCCTGTAAAAAGCTTTTGCTTTGTGTCTGTTCACCCTTTTTTTCTTCCCTAGATGCCAGGATAGATCCCAGGAAAATGTACTCTCTGATTCTGAGATGTGGAAGTAGGTTGGGGGGAGCTGGGTCCTCATGAGGTGTTACCCTCCTGTGGGCTGTCACCTCATCCATAGCCACTTCACCTGAATCTGAATCTGCTGTAGGGACAGCAGAGGCAGGGCCCAGATGCCAGTGAAAGAGGGGGCATTTGGTGGTGGTGGTGGTGGTGGTGGTGGTGGTGGTGGTGGTGGTGGTGGTGGTGGTGGTGGTGGTGATGGTGGTTGTGGTGATGGTGGTGGTTTTGGTGGTGTGGTGGTGGTGGCTCCCCTTGAAGGAAGTCCCTCCTCAGGAGCCACTGACTGACTCCCAGCCCCATTGCTTTGGTTCCCCCTTTCTCTAACCACACCTATCTCTTACCTATCTGTCTCTTACCTGCCTGATGGCACTGTCTGTGGCCTTCCACGTCACACTTCTCTAAAGTCAGATGTGCCCCTGACCCACATGTCACTTGCACTCAGGCACTCCCCGAATCTCTCCCTGGGGGTTGATTTGGGATCACGCAAAAGCTTTGCTCTGTCTCCCCTGTTATCCTGTGAACTGTACAAATCCATCTTCAAATAAGAATTTTTGCACTGGTGCGTGCCAGTGGGTAGTTGATAATTGCTGCCTCTTATTCTGAAGAAAAGAACGCATGGGGTTGGGATAAGAATTCTGATTAAACTTTCTGTAACACAACCAAGCAAGTGTTTATTCAATGCCACTGTGGTCTGGGCCTTAGCTTCTTCTGTTCATCAGTATGAGACACGTCAACTGCCAGAAGCCTCGGACCTTCTCTGGCTATCTTCTATGAACTTGACTCTGTGAAGGAGGAGATGAGCTTTAGTGGGGAAGCTGTGTTATTTTGTAAGCTATATATTGCAATGTTATAACTTGCCTTGTGAACATCCCTTAAACTCATCCCTCACACAAACAGGAAGGAAAAGCCTGTGAGTCTTGTGCTAACCAATGTTTTTCTGCAAAACTGTCAAAAGTTCACATGTTGCAGGCATGAAGTAACAATATTATCTCCAAAATTCATCCTTCAAAAAAAGTGTAAATTACAAGAAAACCACAAAAATTTCTTGAGACTGAGGTGAAAAGCTGCAGAAATACTTTCCATCAATAGCATGAGGGTCTGAGTTCACTCTTAAAATTCACATTTAAAAAACTGGGCATGCAGGTTGATGGGATACCCAGGGGGGGTCTCTACCTACTCAGAGGAGAAGGGGAGGGTGAATGGAGATGGATTGTAGGAGGGGAAGACTAGGAGGGGGCAGTGAGTGGGATATAAAGTGAATAAGTAAAAATTAAAATTAATAAAAATTAAAAGAATATTTGGAACCCTCCCCCCCAAACCAAAAAACCTGGGCACCATGGTGTGTATCTGGGAGGCAAAGGGGGAGCTCTGTGTCTCAGTGCCCAGTTAGTGTAGCCTACTTGATGTGTACCAGGCCAATGAGAGAGCCTGTTTCAGCAAACAAGGGCGGAGGGCATCTGAGGAATGACAGTTCAGGTTGTCCTCAGGCCTCCACATTCTCTCTCTCTCTCTCTCTCTCTCTCTCTCTCTCTCTCTCTCTCTCTCTCACACACACACACACACACACACACACACACACACACACAACTTAATGTTTTAACTAAGTTTCTAAATTTGTGCTAGGCTACTTTCAGAGCTGTTGTTGGCAGAATGGGCTGAGTGGGCCACACGTTAGACATGCTTATAGAAGCCTGGTCCCCAATGGGCACTACTGGGAGGTGGCAGAAGCTGTAAGAGACTGGACCCAGTGCAATACCTCAGAACATTAGATTATTGCCCTTGAAGGGGGCTGGGAAGTCCTGGCTTCCTCCCTCTTTTATGTGCTAGTCACAGGGAGAGTTATTTAATTCTACCACACACTTCCATCATGATGTGGTGCCTTGCTGAAAGTCCAAAGCTATAGACACAATTGGTCCTGGACTAGAGCATCAAATCTGTGATCAGGCTTTTTCTTTGTAAGGTGGTGGTCTCAGGTGTTTGCTATAGTAACTGCATCCCAACTAGCGGTGAATTTGGGAGTCTGTCTGCTGCGAGGCTGGGTGAAGTAACAAAACCCTGAAATTGCCTAGCTCTAGGACACTCTCTACAAACATATTGGTATCATAGCCACACAAACTACAGAACTTAGCACCACCTCTCACCAGTGTGTTGCTCTGTCAAAATCTGTTCACTGATATCCACTGTCGATTGTGGGACCTTAGCTTCAATCCTGGTCTCCCTGGTACAGTCAGTTATGGGAAAGTTTTCTTAAGTGAGTGGATCTCCTTCGTCCGATTCTCATAAGATCCACAGGAATGGCCTTGGTTAATAATTTCTGAAAAACAAAGTAAGTAGGAACCAGGATCCACATGCTCAGACCTCAGGTTCCCTCTGGGGCTGTGTGAAACCTTCCATGACGATATATGGAACACGCTTCCCTTTAAACCATCCAGACAGGAAACGGAGCAACAGGGCTCAGGCCCTGAAACTCTGGGTGAAGCTTCTCCAATCAAAGGGGTGTACACTGTCATTTAAAGAACATTTTTCTGTAAAACCGCCAAATTAGTTCCTCAAATTTTCTTCCTTTTTTCTAAAGATTGCTGATTTTGGGGTGAAGAAATCATAGCTGATACTTATTAACTCTCAGAACCCCGGGAGAGTGTCAAGGGTTCTTTTTTAGTTTTTAATTGGTATGGAAAGCTCTTTGTGTTTTCTTAAACTAGTCAAAAATTGTCCACTATTGACAATTTTGGAAAAAATTTAGTCTGTGGCTTCTTCCACGTTGCTAAGAAACTTACCACAAGATGGCGCCTGGTGTGTGGTAGTTAATGAAAGGCCTTCCCTACTTTAGGTCCTTGTACTTGGAATGGAGGCACTTGGCAGAGCTGATGATGTTGTTTCCATGGAGACAAAAGTCTGACTCACTATGAGTTTTTAGTGATGGAGACTCTCCTCTTATATCCTTTAACTATGCTGTGCCTTTCAACTAAGTCTTTCCTATTAACAACTGCTAAAGTGATACCTGGCTTGTGACTCCAGATTCTGAGAAATTCCTGGTTATTTGGTCTCTGAAGACATTGGATTTTCTCCCCAGTTCCCAGTGGAGTATGTAGGAGGATCATGTGCCATGTTCTCTCTCTGTTGTGTTTTGTAGTTGTTGATTTAAGCCTCAGACCCTTGGTTTCCTTAATTCAAACATGGGGTGATTGGCAGCAGACCTAGGAAACTCGGTGGACTGACTCCGAACTCCAGGGTAAGTGATGTTAGCTACACACACGCCAGCAAGCTTGTTGCACCTCACTGGATGTTCCTGGGCTAGCAGATAAATCAGAAATTAAATGGGTTCAGCAATCACACGGTTTTCAATTCTGGTACAGTAACCACTTTTTCTTTTTCTCTTTTGGGGAGGGTGGTTTCGAGACAAGGTTTCTCTGTGTAGTCCTGGCTGTCCTGGAATCTTCTTTGAAGACCAGGCTGGTCTCAAACTCAAAGATATCCAACTACTTCTGCCTCCTTAGTGCTGGACTTAAAGACCTGTGCCACCAACCCTGGACAACCATATTTTTTTTATATTTGTTGTGAGAATGGAATGAGAGACATGTCCTTAAAGTGAAATAGACCTCTCTCTAGTACCTCCCTGTTGCCATGTGGCAAGGTAAATATTGGTAAGGCTCTACTGCCTCTCTGGATTAAGGACCAGCATCATTGGGTATGAAACTATCTCTGTGGGGAAGTGAGTCTGCCCAGTTCTTATCAGCTTCTGTGGTTAGAACTCCCTGAATATGACACAATGTCCCAAGGGGAGGGAGGCCTGTAGCTCTTATCTTCATATCTCAGCTGTCACCAGGGCATTCTGCTGGCCAAGGCCAATGAGCCACTTGCAGGAGCCCTGGAAATAGGAGATGGGGCTAGGAGTGTATGTTGTGGGTGTAAATCCTTAGAATTGCTGTTTTTCTAAGGGATTGTGTTCAGAATCCATTAAGAGGTAGACTAATTAGCTCTGTGGTTGCTGAGGGTCCCACTCAATAAGAAACACCAAACAACACAGGAGTTGCAATAAGGCAGAACGTTGTACTTTCCAGAACTTATTTATTTGTTTATTTTGAATTAACGAACTCATATGTAATCAAGGATGACTTTGAACCCTCTGATCCCTCCACCCCCATCTTCCAAGCTCTGGGTTTACAGGTGTGTGCCACTGCGCCTAGCCTGGAACATCTAAGCAGACTGCTACAAGGGGTAAGCAGAAACACTTTTGATAAGTAGCTGCAGTAAGTAAGTAAGTAAGATGCCTTACCCCACACTCCATTCTACTCCCAAGATCATACTAGCATTACAACTCCCAGGCTTCCCAGCTGCAGAACTTGTCGGTTAAGTAGGGCAGACAGTGTGGGACCAGAAGTAAACCACCAGGGATAAGAGAGAAGAGGTCGGGTTTGATGCTTTCTTCATTGCCACCTGTCCCTGATCCAGGCAGTCATATGCAATCATCAAACCAATATGTAAGGAATGTAGACTTGTGGAGTGAGCCAGTGGGAACACCATGGGTGCTCACCCTGATAAGAGGAGGGTGAGTCTCTGGGAGCATAAGGGGTCCATCAGCAAGGTAGTCATCAGAGAGCCCCTGGCTGAAGGCCTCATATATTCATCTTGTCTTACTTACCCCAGATCAATATCAGTTATGTTTGTCCTGCATTGACAAGAATGGCTTGATCTTAACTATTCTTCCTGTTTGTTCTCAAAAACATAATTTTACTTATCAGTCTGGTCTCATGTCCTAATTTTTGCCTCTGAAAAATAGCACATGCTTAAGATCTTTGAGCTCAGCCATTTTTTTTTTCCTCGTTAGTAGGAAACCCTTAGGGGATGGCTAGAGATGGATCATTTGACAATGCAGTAGACTGGGGTCTGGAAATCGCTGGTGTCAATCACAGTGTGTGCCCCTGCTGCATGTAAGTGGATTTGAAACTGTGGAATAAGATGAGATGGACCAAAAGCCCTGCTAAATAGAGCTAAATATCTTCAGAGAGCTGTGAGTTTTTCCAGAAGAGCCTTTCTTGAAATATAAATGAGCCCGGCGAAATAAAGTTCAGTCTTCTGGTTCTACAATTTTCTGCTTGTGCAGCCTAATGGCTTTCCCTTCTGGTTCACATTTGACCATATTTCATTGACTATTCCTTTGACCATATTTCATTGCCTTTCAATTCTTTTTTTGTTTTGCCAAAGTAGTTTCTTGACTAACGTTTCACAGTGGGCATGTGGGTAGGAAAACTCAGTTCTTTTTTTTTTTTTTTTTTTTTGCCCTTTTGGCTGCTATTGATCATTTGAGTGGGCAGAGAATCTAAATTCAAACTCATTTTCCATAAACATTTTGAACAAATTACTTTATTGTCTTGAAGCATAATTAAGTTTTAAAACTTTGTGTTTTTTTTCCTTTCAGGCTGTTTCCTTCAGCCACCTCTCCACCCCTTTCTACTTAAGTTGGGCATTTCCTCATAGCAGAGTGAGGAAACACTTTCATCAGAAGTCCTTCTGAGAGCTGCTGTCTCCAGAGGATGGAAGGCATCATAATCAGGATGAAAAGCCATTGGCTTCCATGCCAGGGGCCAGATGTTGGATGTTTTATGGATTCTGTGATTCACCACCAAGAGCCCAGAAGACTAATTTGCTTCTCTTGTGTTTCTAATCACATGGGTCAAAACAGAGGCCAGAAAGGCCATACTCTAGCACCTTAACATTGAACAGACCCAGGAAGTACATCTTTCTGACAGAGTAGCAGGAAGCAGAACATCTCTTTGGCAAATTGTCAACTTCCAGGTCTAAGAAAAACAGCTCTTCAAATTACGCTAAGTCATATGGTAGACGGTAGCTAGATCACATGGGTGCCAGTAAGAGAAAGGGCAGCTGAATTTTTCTTTGTGGAGGGTGATAGCCAATCATAACTCCTGTAGCTGTCATGAGTAAAATTGTGAATTAGCCCAGCTAAGGGAGGGATGGACTACCATGGGAAACTCATGGGAGTTTTTCTTGTTAAGTTACGAATCTGTGGAGATATAAGTCAAATCCCCGAACATATAGGATGCCCAGAATTCATGATCATGTGAGAATTGTTTGTCATACTTAGAGAAAGGACTAGAATGGAGTATATGTTCAATGTAAGCTGGATAAAATGACCATGGACTTAATTATACCTTAGCTTTTGAAATGAATGACGTCACTGGTTTTGTTTGCTCCAACATTCATGATGTTTCACATAATAATTCATGGCTGCCTTTAGATACTTATAGTGAACAATTAATAGACTATTCCTTCATAAAACAGTAGCTGAGTTTGAAGTGGTGAGCCAGTCGTGGTTCCCAGCTTTACCACTTAAAGTACTTATTTTTACCATCAAGTAGTTGCTATTGGGAGTCGGACACGATGGTGCATGCTTGTTATCCAGCACCTGAGAGGCAGAGGCAGGAGGATTACCATAAGTCTGAGGCCAGCCTAGACTCCAATGTCCAGACCTTGTTTAAAACATGGAAATAAAACTAAACACTGGTGTTGAGTTTGTGATGGATCTCATCGGGAGAAAGCTTGTCTAACATGAGCAAACCCCTGGGTTCCATTAACATGTTAAAGACAAAACAAAGCCACCTTGTTATCCTACAGATGAAGTTGACACACAGGGCACAGCACAATTAAACTCAGAGCCCCGTACAGTCATCTCGAGTAGGCATAGGCAGAGGGCTTTGAACTAATAGGAAACAGGCTTCTGGTATGGGAAATACGGCTTTCTTTTCCCTGGTGAAGAAGGCATACCAGAGTGTGATCCATCTCCTCTACCTTCATCTAGCTGCAGAAAGGAAGGAACAGACCCTGTAAGGAAGAGCCAGTTGATGATGGTCACTAGTAAGGTGGAACACTCGACAAGATGGCTAATGCCAGGAAGTGATGTGTCCCACAGCTATAGTCAGAGTCAACAAAGAAGAAGGGGGCTGGCTTTATTTTAGCCTCTGTGTATTTTTTTTTCTCTTTCTCTGCCCTGCCCTCTCTTAAGCATGACAGGGATTTGCTCTCAAGTTCATTTTACCATCTAACTCACTATGTAGTCCAAACTGACCTCAAAATTACAACAGTCCTCCTGCCTCAGCCTCTTGAATAGTGGGATTACAGATGTGCACTACGAAGAGGCCAGTTCTCTGTGTATCAAGAATTACACTTAATTTGATAAGAGAAAACTTCCTTCTCTATGAATATACAAGTTTATAGGAAGCTACAAAACAAAAAACCCTATAGCCATTTCACATCAACTCAACTTTATTGTCTTCATGTCTTTAGGGCTCTCTCTGTGGTCACATTTATTATTTGTTAGGTCACATAATTTATTAGAGAGACAAGGAAGATAGTTTACTAAAATTTTGTGGATGTAATTTTTATAATTGTATTTTTCTTGTATTGTCTATATTATAGACATTTTACTAAGAAATCTTACAACTTTTGTTTCAGATTTTAGTTTCTCACAGCTAAATTATATTTCCTCAAGTGGCTTGACAGAGTTTATGATTAGGATGCCAGAGACTCCAGGGTCAATCCTAGGACCAAAAGCCAACTATTTGAAATTTATATTGGTGTTTGGTGTGGTGACACATGCTTACTGTCTTGTAATAAAACTCCCTCTGCGTCCTGCTCACCCCACCCACCCCACCCACCCCACCCACCCCAGTTTCTGTCCTTAGTTCCCTCACCCCAGCTCACACCCTGACTTGCTCCATTTGGAAGTCCATCTCAGTCACGAGCACATCCCTCTTAACCTTTCCAAAAGCTCACTCCACGTTCTTCCATCTGGTAGACATTTCTTAGAACACATCTTGATTTTTAAATCAGAGTATGCTATTAAAATCAGTGGTTTTCACTGTGACGTCTTTCGATGTGGAGTGGCCTTTGCTCATTCTGACTGCTCCTGTTACTCTCTCTCTGTCCGCCCCCCCCTCCCGCCGCCCTGTCTGTTTCCCTTTCCCTTCCTCTTCCCAAATAATCTTACCATTTCTGTAGTCTTGTCTTTTTCAATCTAGACTGCACCCATAAGAGAAACCAGAAGAAATGTGTTCTTCTGAGTCTGCCTTAATTGGCTTAACACAGTGGTCTCTAGTCCCATTCACTTCCCTGTACATGACAAAATTTCGTTGTTCTTTTTATTGTTTCTTTATTTTTTATTGTGTGTGCATGTGCACGAGCATGTACTCATTCATGTCTTTTTGAAGATCATCCAGTGTCTTCTCCTGTCACTCTCATCTAGACTAGCTAGCCAGTGAGTTTCTGAGATCTGCCCTGTCTCTGTCCCCTAGCACTAGTGTCCCAGGTGCAAGCTGCCATGCTCAGCTTTACACGGGTACTGGAGATCTCAATTCAGATTCTCACATTTGTGTGGCACCCACTGAGTCACCTCTCCAGCTGAACTTTGTTCTTTATGGTTGAATAATGGTATATACATATACATATACATATACATACACACACATATACATATACACGTGCCACACATCCATCTATTGATGGATACCTTGTGAATAGTCAGAGAGTAAAGGCAGATGAACAGACATCACTATTGTCCTCTGCCTCTGAGTCCTTTGGGTATCTATCTATCCAGGAGTGTCAAAGCTGGATCATATGGCAGTTTTTACTTCAAGGAACTGTCATCCTAATTTCCCTAGTGGTGGGGTTCATTTACATCCCCACCAATAACTATAAGGCCTCCTTCAGAACTCAATTTATGCAAATAAGATGCCTTATGCAAATAAGATGAGTTTCCACTATCCAGTAGTCCTTGTATAGAGCAGTCACTGCCCAAAGAGGAGCTGTGTCACAGAACACACAGAATTGGGGATCAGCTAGTCTGTTTTAGGGGTTGGTTTAATCTCCGACCTTAAGCCTAGGATTGAAAACAAAAAGACATGGCAAACTTCTTTACTGAATACTTAGCAGATAGAGGTGTTATTTCACACAGAAAATCATGCAGGTGTTAGGTGGACCATCTCATGTGCACACTCCACCTACTCAAGACAAACAACTTTCTGTTAACCCAGGAAGGTCCTGCATACTCTGTCCAGCCAGTTTTTCATAAGAGGGTCAAACAGTATTCTAATTTTTATTATTTAGTGTTTTTTGTCTATTTTATTTTTCCTTTTGTCTATTTTAAATTTCATACAGATAGGCTAATTTAATTTAGTATTTACTTTCTGTGTCTGAGATCTTTTCTTCAATCATAATACTTTTGAAATGTATGAATTTTGTTCTATGAGTTAGTAATTTGATCCTAATAAAAGTTAGTAATTTTTATTGTTGAGTAGTAGTCCATTATATTAATACACCAAAATGTTTTAAGTTGTCTGTATATATATACATACATATATATACATGTATATATACATATACTACATATACATACACATACACATACACATACACATACACATACATACACATACACATACACATACACATACATATAATGTGTGTGTGTGTGTGTGTGTATCTTTCAAATATCTGGACTATTTGGAACAAACCTAATATAAACAATGCTGGCCAGTACATGTACTTTTTTTCCCCAGCAGCTTTATACAAGCTGGAGTCACCTTGAAGAAGGAATCTTATTTGGGGAATTGCCTCCATCAGGTTGGCCCGTGGTACACATGTGGGGTATTGTAATCCCTTTAACATTAGAAAGCTCCAGTTGTTACAGCTTCTTGCCAAAATTTAGTAGTGTTAGTCTTTTTTTTGGAGGGGGGTTTGAAACAGGGTTTCTCTGTGTAGCCCTGGCTGTCCTGGAACTCACTCTGTAGACCAGGCTGGCCCCGAACTCAGAAATCTGCCTGCCTCTGCCTCCCAAGTGCTGGGATTAAAGGTATGCGCCACCACTGCCCGGCTAGTGTTAGTCTTTTTACATTCAGCTTCCAGTGGGTGGGGGGTAGCATGCAGCTCTGGTTTTTATCTTCATTTACCTGAGGACTGATGATTCTGCTCACCCTACCGTACACTGTTTGCATACCGTAACTTCTACAAAATGGCCATTAGAGTCTTCAGCTCATTTGAAAAGTGGGCTGCCATTTCATTTTTGATTTAGAAAAGCCCTTCTTCTATTCTGCATCTAAGATGTGCATATTTCTCCTGGACCATGGCTTGTGTTTTTCAGTTTCTTGATGATACAGTTGGAACAAATGTATTTGACCTTTGACTGTGTTGGACTTACCCATTCTTTCACATGATTCTTCCTTTCCATCTCTTGGCTGAGAGATTGTTGCAGACCTCACTAGCACAGGGCTGCTCCAGCTGCTTTCTCTTAGAGACGTTTGATTTTAGTTTTGACGTAGGGAGTCTAAGAGCCATACTAAATAATTCTTCTGTAGTGCCCCACATGCTTGCCCACAGGCTAATCTGATGTTGGGAATTCCTCAATAAAGACTCCTCTTCCCGGTGAGTTCAGCTTGTGTTGTTACCAAAGAAATAAAAACGTGCAGATGCTGTTCAGCATTGTTTGTATCAGACCTTACCTTTTATCTATATGGATGTTTACCTCTTCCTGAGTAATTTGTTAAAATGAATTTCCCCCTGGAATCACCTGAGAATCATTTTTGAAAGCCAGGTGATGAATTTTATACATTCTATATGTAGGCATGTACACACATTGACAAATATACGTGCTCTGCATTCTGTCCCATGGATTTATTTACTGATCTTTCTCCCAGTACCATGTCTTTTATAATTTAATATCTCCTAATACTGGGTTGTATAAAACTATAAAACTCCCAGCTTGCTTTATTTATTTGTTTGTTTTATTTTATTTATTTTTTACCCAGATCATTTTGGAAAGTTTTTATACTTTAGGACAAGTTTGCTAATTTTTACAAAAAAAAATTGTTTGGAAGGATTTTAATAGAACTAATATTAAATTTACAGACAGATTTGGGGGAAGTTGAGAATACCTTAACAAATTGAGTCTTCTGACTAAAAAATATGAGCACTAGCCACTCATTTTAGTATTTAATTTTTCTCAATGATATTTTACACTCTGTGTTTGTTCATGTATACCTGTGTACATGTACACATGACAGGGTTTTTCTGTGTAGTCCTAGCTGTCCTGGAACTCACTCTGTAGACCAGGCTGACCTCGAACTCAGAAATCCACCTACCTCTGCCTCCCAAGTGCTGGGATTAAAGGCGTGCACCACCACTGCCCGGCTAAGATTTCTTTTTTTTTTTTTAAATGCTCACTTATTTTTATCTACATGTGTATTCTTCTTTTTTTAAGTGCTCACTTATTTTTATCTACATGTGTGTATGCTTGATTGTCTGTATGTGTACCATATGCATGCAGTACCCCTGGAGACCAGAAGAGGGTGTCAGATCCCTTGGAACTGGAGTTACAGGTGATTGTGAGCCACCATGTGGATGCTGAGACCCGAACCAGTGTCTCCTGTGAGAGGAGCAGTTTTAACTGTTTTAACTGCTGGGCCATTTCTTCACTCCACAGTCAAGCTTTCTTAGTGGGACTTGGGATTGCAGATTGGACTAGGCTGACTGGTGAGTAAGCCCCAGAGACTCTCCCATGTCCACCTCCTGGTCCTGGGATTACACGTGCACATCAATACACCGGGCTTTTTTTGGGGGGGAGCTGAGAATTGAACTCAGGTCCTCCAGCTTGCACAGCAGGTTCTTTACTGATTGAGCCGTCTCCCCAGGCCTCTTGCCCCTTTCTTACAAACATGGCAACAGGCTAATGGGATCCAGAAAGTTCCTCTATAGATTCCTCTCAGGTGATTCTAGGCTGATACAAGCTGACAACTGAAGTTAATAGGTACAACTGAGCTCTACCCCTGGCTGAGAGGCTGAGTTGGGGGGACAAGAATTAAGGTAAGATTCACAAGGCCTGGGACCACGGTCGTTTTCTCCAGGGGATTCACTGCAAGTTCAACCGCTCTTTTGTCTCCTTAGGTCAGGAGCAGCTTGGTTGCACTGTTACCACTGGCTCCTGTGTACAAGTGCCCATATTTCCAAATAGAGATATAAATTTGTCCCTTTTACCACTTCAGGAGCCCACTGCTTGGGTCCCTAAGGAGGTCTTTAAGTGCTCACCCAGCTCAGGAAGGTCTTGGTGAGCAGTCTCAAGAATGATCTAGAAAGCTTAGCTGCCATCTTGGAACACCCAGTCGGTGACATGTTGGGGCCACATCATGGTCTTGTTCCACGTAGAAATAGATTACTTTGCTAGCTGGAGGGAGGGTGGGGTGGTTTTCCTCTTAGGGAGTTTTCTATGAAGCAATGGAAAACACGTGTGGATTAAATGAAGCAGGAAAGCGGGTTGATGGTTGGGGTGAAAGAAAGACTTTGTTTTAGATGGTTCAAAACCACAAAGGATTGGTAAGATAGGCCACATGGGCTTGTCTGGGAGATGAAGAATATGATTCCATGTGCTTATTGGGTTCTCAGCATTCAGCCACCCACAAAATCTTGCTGAAGAGCTTGTTGCCTGGTGAAACACTGCTTTCATTATGTCGTGGCTACTCCAGGCCTTCACTCCTTTTCTCTCCCCTCCAGGCAGGGGATCTCCGGGTTTTCACAGACATTGCTTTTCACAGACCTTCCTTCATTTGGAATAATCTCACTTTTCTAATCTCATCTCTGGATTTTTTTTTTCTTTTTCTTTATGTTACTGGGGATGAAACCCTGGGCCTTACTCACTCAACTCTCCACACCTGGACCGATCCCCCAGCTTTCAGCATTGAACTCTTAGCAATACAGTCTGGCTTCTGGAACATTCCATCCTCACCTGTCCCAGTGCATGCTACCCTGTGGCTCAGTACTGGGTCTTTGTTTACCTAACTGCCTTCTTAGCATAATGCCTCTAATATTTCATGAACTGCCCTTCATGTGAAGTCACGACAGACTCCCTTTCCTTAGCTCCCCCAGATGAAGGCTCTACAATTGTAGTGACTAAATATATAATCTTGGCTGGGCTGCAGCTGGCCTAGCATACCCAAGGCCCTGGGTTCAATCCCCAGAACTGTAAAAATGAATGAATAAACAGATAAATAAACACTGTCTGGCCTTGGTTACTTATTACCTTCCAGTGTAGATGGTCAGTACTGTAAGAGCAGCAGGTTGTGGCCACCCTTCTTGGATTTGCCAAGATGATGGCACAGGTCTGGTTGCTGGTCCTCACTGAACATCAGAAAATTCTCTCTCCTCTTTGAAGTGGCTCCAAATTTACCCACTAGTGCTGGTTTCGGTCACCTTAAAGTATGCCCTGAGGGAAGGCATCACCACAGAAAGGAATGCTTGTTTTTCTAGAAGTTGGGGAGAGATAAATCCAGCACCATAAAGCAGTTGTAACAATGGCAATGATAATATTCCCCAAATGATTGACTGAGATGGGGACAATGTAACAATGTAACGATGACAATGACATATCTCCCAATGATTGACTGAGATGGGGACAAAACTGGAGAACAAAATAATTGAAATGGAACAATAGAGATTTAAAAGGCCATAGAAAGAACCAAGTTTTGGGGTACATACCTGTAATCCCAGCACTTGGGAAACTGAGACATGGAAGATTGGATGTTTGAGTCTAGCCTGGGCTACTAGTGAGTTCAAGGTTAGCTTGGGCTACGTAAGGGGGACTCTATCATAAACTGAAATTCCTTGGAAAAAAGAAAGGGGAAAATGAGGAATTGCTTAATGGGTATACAGTTTCTGTTTTATAAGATGAAAACATTCTGGAGACTAGCTATACAACAATGTATCTAGTGATACTGAACTGTGTGTTTAAAATGGTTAAGATGGTAAATTTTATGTTATTACAACTCATAGTCACAGCTAGGTGCTGTAGAGGTGCTTCACTTGCCAAAGTGCTTAGGGGCAAGCATAAGCACCTATGGTTAAAAAAACAAGCAAGCAAGCAAGCAAGCAAGCAAGCAAGCAAGCAAGCAAGCAA
>JANHMN010000006.1:48784031-48801687 GCA_030674055.1 Rhabdomys pumilio
CAAGCAAGCAAGCAAGCAAGCAAGCAAGCAAGCAAGCAAGCAAGCAAGCAAGCAAGCAAGCAAATCAGACAGAGTAGTATATGCCTGGAATCCTAGTTGTGGGGAAATGGGGGCAAGAGGATCCTCCTCAGGGCTTGCTGGCTAGTTAACATAGGTGAATCTGTGAGCTGCAGGTTCAGTAAGAGACCCTGCTTCAAAAATAAGATGAGAGCAGTTGAGGAAGAGATTCATTGCTCACCTCTGGCTTCAACATGTGCATGTGCACGGAACCATACAAAATATGCATACACATAGAAGTTTAAAAGTCACAATAACTTGGAAAAACAGCAAATGGGGATGATGCCTGGGCAGTTGGGGGAGGCATTTGGGGGAACTGCAGGACCAGGATTAGGTGGCCTAGGCAGGCAGTAGTCTTAGCGGTTGCAGGTGTGGTAGATACCTGTGTCTATGGTTGAAGCCACGGGACTCATGGAGGTAAAACAAAAGACAGGAAGGGGATTCCAGGCACTATACTGAGATACCTGATCAAGAACATGGAAATTGCCGGGCAGTGGTGGCACATGCCTTTAATCCCAGCACATGGGAGGCAGAGGCAGGCAGATTTCTGAGTTCGATGACAGCCTGGTCTACAGAGTGAGTTCTAGGACAACCAGGGTTACTCAAAGAAACCCTGTCTCAAAAAAAAAAAAAAAAATCAAAAACCAAAAAAACAAAACAAAACAAAAAAAACCCAAAAACAAACAAAAATGCAAAAACAAACAAACAAAAAACAAAATTAAAAAAAAAAAAGAACATGGAAATTAAATCCCTGGAGGAGATCTACCTGTTCCTCCTGCCCATTAAGGAGTCTGAGATCATTGACTTTTTTCTGGGCGCACCCCTAAAGGATGAGCTTCTGAAGATCCTGCCAGTGCAGAAGCGGACAATCCTGGCCAGCGGACTAGGTTCAGGGATATTGTTGCTACTGAGGACTATAATAGCCATGTTGGCCCCGGTGTTAAGTGCACCAGGGGGGTAGCCACTGCTATCCAAGGTGGCATCATCTTGGCCAGGCTTTCAATTATTCCTTGTGGAGGGGCTACTGGGGGAACAAGATTAGTAATCCCCACATTGTTCCATACAAGGTGACAGGTGGTTATGGCTCTGTCTTGGTGTCTCATCCTTGCCTCCAGAGGCACGAGCATCAGCTGTGCTGCTCTGATGGTTGGTATATATCAGACAGGGGCTGCTCTGCTACCCTGGGTAACTTTGCCAAGGCCAACTTTGATGCCATCTCCAAGACCTACAGGTATTTGACCCCCGACCTCTGAAACGAGACTCTGTTCACCAAGTCCCCTTACCAGGAATTCCCTGATCATCATGTAAAAACCTACACCAGAGTCTCTGTCCAGAGGACCTAGGCTCCATTCATGGCTACCACATAAGGATTTTTATACAAGAAAAATAAAGTAAATTAAGTATGCAAAAAATCACTATAAAAGTGTTTGTGAAAGATTAGAGAGGAAAGACAGATATCTGAAAAAATGTTTAGAAGTAAGTTTGGGTTGGTACTTCTAATCCTAGCGTTTGGGAGGGAGAGGTTCGTGGATCTCTGTGAGTTCCAGGCCAGCTAGAGCTCCATAGTAAGATCCTGTCTCAAACATGCATTCGTGCACGCGCGAGCGCACACACACACACACACACACATACACACGCACGCACACTCATACACACATGCATACTCACACACACTGTAGACAGACTGACTTATACAGTCTTACACACACACACATATTCACATGCACACTATTACACACACTCACACGTACATACACATTTACACACACTCATACATACACATACTCATACATACACACACTCATATACACTTGCTCATAACCGTACTCACTCATACTCACATTCATGCACACACACACACACACACACACACACACACACACACACACACACAGAGTCAGAGTTAGAGTCAGGTAATGGAAGTACCCAGATCTAACATGGAATCAGCAAACCCCACATAAGTGGAAATTTCTCAAGGAATCTCATGGGAGAAGGAAGAGGTACAAGTTAGAGGAGGAAGTCACCTCTAGGAAAAAGATTTCACACAGTTCTAACAATTCGACAGATCACCTTACAAGACTGAAGCCCAGACAAGTGGGGAAAGGGACCACAACTTGACCAGGGTTGCTTAGATATGCCAGTCCTTGGTCTCCTATTTTAACCTTAATCTCACTTCAGGACCATGAAGTGAGGGATTCCACAGGGAATTCTTTGGGTCCCTTTGTTCCTCTTTCCAGTGTAATCACACTGAATTAACCTCTTTTTTTCATGCTCCACATTAAATGGCTCTTTAACTGGCTTATTGAGGACAGGTGGCCAGACTTGACTTGGGTCATAGCTTGTGACCCAACTTCAGTAACTCTCTCGCTCACTGTTTTGTTCCATAGAAGATTCTAGAAGACTAGAAAACAGGCGAACTAACATTCCTTTTTTCAGGAGACTGAAGGCTCCCTGCTGCTCTCTCCAGTGGCTTTGGGCTCCTCACCGGTGCCACAGCCAAGTCACTGCAGTCAGGCCCAAGGTTAATGACTGGCGAGAATTAATTTGTTGATTAATATGCTGGGGCAGAGCCAGGCCTTTGCTTATGCTGACCTGTGCTTTGGACCCAGAAGTTCTGCCAAAGAGGAAAAAACAAAATCTTAAGATGATACATCTGCTATGAGATTAATGTCATTAACTGAAAACCCGGAAAGCCTTCTATTCATTGACTTTGTTGGCAACTGTGAGCATGAGCTCTTGCTTTTACTCAACACAGCAAACAGGGCCTGTCTGATGAGATTTGGTCATTGATAGACTTATAACAGCGGACACACCATATCATGTTGGTTGTATAAGCCACTCTCAGCTTGTCATTTGGTCTTGACCAGAAACATTTGGAGTTGGTCCTAACCTCTGTGAAATCTAGTCAGAAAAAAAAAAAAAATGCTTGCCCAAGAATTCAGCTAGTGTTGCTCTTCAGTCTCAGAAGCAGCAGTGGAGCACAGATTTGTATTCGATTCTTTCGACTGCTCAGAACAAAAGTTGGAACAATGGCTTTGAGTACTCTTACAAGGTATTAGCAACACCAAGAAAGGTGGTATTGTGGAAAAGGCCCATGTGGAAAACCGTGTGAGTTCTGGTTTATTTTTCCTCCTCCCTTTCCTGTTCCCCACCCCTTCAGTTGCTTGTGGTACTGAGGATGAAGTTCAGGGTCTTGCTCATCCTAAGCTAGGGCTCTACCACTGAGCTATATCCCCAGGGCCAAATGGGTTCTCATTTGATGATACCTCTAACTCATATGCTGTACTATCCACGGGGACTTTACAAGGCCACACAGGCTACTAAACATAGAACATACATAATTGTCATTGTGATGTTGAGGGCTGTGGGGTCACCTTGGAAGTTCTGTTAAGCATGTAGTTATATTCTCAAAGTGAAGCACAAATAGGGTGCTTCAGTCAGACGCCATCTGATGGCAGCTTGGTGTCAAACAGGTGTGTTATTAACCTTCTGTTACTGTAATAAAACACATGACTTAGTTTAAAAGAGAAAAGGTTTACTTTTCGGTTACTGTGTTAGAGGTGTCAGTTCATGTTTGGATGACCTTGTTGATCTTGGGCCTGTGGTGAGTCAGTACAACATGACGGGAATACAGGAAACAGGAATGTGCTTGTAGATGGTGTATGTGTGTGAGAGAGAGAGGGGGCATGTGAGAAGAGACCAGAGCTTTAAGCCCTCTTGAGAGCATGGTGTCTAGTGAGCAAAGTTCTTTCCACAAGGTAACACTTGGATCACCAACTTGGAGACTGAGCCTCTAAAACATAATCCCCTGAGAACACTTCTCCATGAGCTGGTCTCTCTTTCCTCAACCCTGCCCTCATAGGAAGGACAAAGGTAGATTTCTTCCCCTGATACCACCTGTGTTTGGGTAACTCATGATTACTTGACATAATGAATGCCTGCATACCTGTTTACCCATTTAAAATATCTTTATTACATTTTATTTGTGTGTGTATGTATGTGCACGTGTATGTATGTGTACGTGTGTCCGTGCACTTGAGACAGGCATGCATATAGAAGTCAGAGAACACTTTGTGAAAGTCTTCTCCTTCTACCATGTGAGTCCTAAGGATCTTCCTCAGGATGTGAAGCTTGGTGGCAAGCTTAGTCTTTAGCCACAGAGCCAACTCATCAGCCCCACGTACCCATCTGTAACACCTCTGTAATGCATCCATAGCATGGCGCACCCCCAACGGCCTTTCAACGTGCTACCACCTTATCTTCTGCTCTCATCTCTCCCAAGTTTCTGGGTATACATTATGCATGGTTACATTGAGGTTCCCCCAAAAACATGCTTCTCAAATGGCTGTTGTCTCATGATGCTGCCCTGTCTAGAAGGTTGCTATCCTAAACTTTAGTTGAGGGGTTCTCACTGACGGTTTTAGAGATGAGTACTTATTGGTTTATATTTCCATAGAACCAGGCATACACTAAGAGACTCTACCCAAACGTCACTCCATTATACTCCCAGCGTTGTCTTCACTCCCAGTCAAAGGCTCTGTTTATATCAACATCCTGGCATGTATCCTTTACAGAAGATGATCAATAATATTAGTTGAAAAGTACTGATAACATGTACCTTAGAGCTTGAAATGAAATTTCTAATTGGAGAAAGCTCAAGAGAGCCCTCCTAAAGGATATACTGAAATGTATTTCCCAAGCTTCCAAGCAAGAAACTTATCTTACATGTAAAGAAAGACATGTTATGTGCTTTTTGAGGGAAGATGTGTTCTTCAAATCTTATAAATAGAATATTCACGTATTAACAGATTTAATGATTGAGACAGCCACAACTGTGGGTACTAGTAAGCCGAACTTGCTGAAGGCCACCACACTAGCTACAACCTCTATCTACCAATGGCTTCTTCAAGACATTTCTCACATGACGACAGTATAAATCGCCCTGGTGAAGGGCCTGCTCTGCAGAATCTTTACTTGTGGTATGTCAGGCTTCATTTAAGTGGCTTCATTTAAGTGATCTCCAGAGAGGGATTCGCTTAGTAGGAACACCAGGGGGAACACTTGAAGCTGTTTAGAGGCAGAAATAGAACCAGCTCCTCGCAATTTTAAGATGTTCTGTTGAAGAAAACAAGGTAAAGTCAAAAAGAAAAATTCATCTAAGACACTTGGACACCCATGGTTCACTTTAAGATGGGAAAAAGAGAATCTATTCCAGTATTGTTGTGTTTGGCTAAGAAGTATTCCCTGTAAGACTCAGACGCTGAAGGCGTGATTATAAACCAGTGGAGGTTCATGAGAGTTCTCCCTTATGAATGGGTAAACTCTTTGACAGAGTCTTCATGCTTTGTACTTGTTACAGTGATGAGCTGTGAGATGGCTTGTATATGCTCGGCCCAGGGAGTGGTACTATTAGGAAGTGTGGCCTTGTTGGAGTAGGTGTGTCACTGCGGGCATGGGCTTTGAGACCCTTATCATAGCTGCCTGGAAGCCAGTATTCTGCTAGCAGCCTTCAGATGAAGATGTAGAACTCTCAGCTCCTCCTGCACCAGGCCTGCCTGGATACTACCATGGTCCTGCCTTGATGATAATGGACTGAACCTCTGAACCTGTAAGCCAGCCCCAATTAAATGTTGTCCTTATAAGACTTGCTTTGGTCACGGTGTCTATTCACAGCAGTAAAACCCTAACTAAAACATCCTGACTTACTCTGGTTGCTCTAGGAACATCCCCTCATTGTTACTGCATCCGATCATAGAGAAAGCTGGTAGAATTCACCAGTTGAAACAAGCCACAGGGTCACTTCTCCCTGATAAATCTTTATACTTGGCTTGGTGCTCAATAAATGTTGAGTCAGTGAATGGATTGAATGCTAGAAACCAAACAAGATACCCAGTGAATCCACTTGTGTAAATTGCTTTAAGGATCAAATCAATTACAATTTTGAGGCAAATAATCTTCTTGTTTGTTTTATTTCTGAGGCTAATCCAAGGACGGTTTAATCAAGGCTGGCCCTATTTTATTGTATTCATTAGAATAGTTCAGGACCCAAGTATGGAAGTTAGATCCTTGAAGGCAAGGATTAAAGTTTATTTTTCATCCTCTCTTAGTCAAACACTGGTGCTTGATTCTAGGAGGTAATGTGGCTAACTCAACATGGTTAATTTTTTAAATGCAAATTTTTTAATAAAGTATTGTTTCCACTAATTGTATTACTTCAGAGTACTTATTACAGTATTTTGTTGTTAGAAATGATCTGACCACAGTGTAGTAGTGTATGCCTGTAGCCAGCACTTGGGGATGAAGATGATTGAAAGACTGAGGCCACTCTCAGTTTCCTAGCAAGACTCTGTCTTAAGAAAGCAAACAGTGGAGCAAGCGAAAGCCAAGTGAACTGAGTGTATATTTGTTTTACTGTTTTTTTTAAATTTAATTAAATTTTTTTTTACTTATTCACTTTGTGTCCCACTCATTTCCCCCATCTAGGTCATCCTCCAATCCTTCCCCTCCTCTCCTCCTCCCTTTCTCCTCTGAGCTTGTAGGACCTCCCCTGGGTATCCCCTCCACCCTGGCACATCAAGTCTGTGAGGCTAGGCGCATCCTCTGCAGCATCGAGGCCAGACAAGGCAGCCTAGCTAGAAGAACATAGCCCAGGGACAGGCAATAGCTTTTGAGATAGCCCTTTACCATTTTTTCTTTTAAACTGAGAAGAAGCCAAATCAGACAACAGTAAAAAACAAAACAGATCCTCGTAGTTTCATTAGAATTATTTACAGAACTTTTGCTTCATCTCCATCTGCAAGACAAACCATGGCTTTAAGTAAAGTGCACCTAGGAAGGAGAGTTGCTTATTTGAGAAGAAAAAAAGGAAAAAAAAATCATGTACAAAGCAGGGATTTCATTGTCAAACATACAAGAGTTGGCTTCCAGAACGTTCTCCCGTTTGTGAGGACGAATTTTGACTGAGTGCCAGGCTGCTTCCCTGGAAAAGGTTCTTAAAATACTAAGTAGAAAAAAAAAAGTTCCTGACTTTAATTTGACTTTCAAGGATTTAAAGATGTTTTCTTCACAACCATGGCAATAAGGGAAAACTGGAAACTCTGAAAGGCGAGAGAAACCAAGAGAAAAGCAATAATCTGTCCATTAAGAACGGAATGATATATCCCACTGTCAAAATATGCATCCCCTCAGAATCTTCAGTATTATGACTTTCAACCTCCCTAAACCAAGCTTTGGGCTTTGGGGAAACGGATGAGAGAATTGCTTCCTGCTCTGGGCCAGAATTTGTCTTCAGCCATCTCAGATGAGTCACTCTGCTCCGTGAAATAGATTCTACCTTTGTCCCAGGGTGAAGATGCTTCAGTGAGTGTCAGCCACCAGATTCTTTCCAACATTTCCTGTGCTGGGCCTGTGGTCGATACCCACTAATGATTTGCTTTTTTAGAGCTTGGGGATGTAGCTCAGTTGGTAGAGTGCTTGCCTGGGGTACCTGATACCCTGGGTTTGAACTCCGGCCCTGTATAAAAGCAGGTATGGTGAAACAGCTCCAAACAGCAGTGGGGGTGGTGGGAAGTAACCGAAGGTCAGAGTCACTCTCCGTAAATAGAAGTTTGAGGGCAACATGGACTATATATCTTTGCTCTCTTAAGTAAACCGGATGTCCCACTTGAGATCAAAGGGCTAGGAATTCTCTTTTCTTCTTTTTCTGTCTCTAGTTACTAAGCTACATATGTAGTCAGTCCTCGGGGACCTGCTGCTCCTCTGTCTTTCTCCTCCCTCTCTCCAGACAGCTAGAATCATGCTTTCTTGCCAATACTAAACCTCTGGTAGATGATGAGGGCTTTTGCTGCATTCAGATTCACTCGTCACTTATCTACCTTACTCATCTTCTCTTGGCTGACATCTCCAGGCCTGGCAGCTTAACAGTCATGGCGAGTACCTACAGCGCCCTTTGCTTCTGTTTCCAGTGACACAGCACTTGTTAAATTATGTCCTCCTTTCCTTCCTCTCTCTCCTCCTCTTGCCCATCCCTCCCTCCCTTTCTTTTCTAATTCCGTTTCTGCTCCTTTTTTGTGCCACTGGGGACTGGACACAAGCAAGCTCCTGCATGTGCTAGAGAGGTGCTCAACTATGGAGCTGCATGCCGAGTCTTTTCTCTCTGTCTCCTGATAGAACAATGATCGACAGTGAGTTCCTCAGCAATGTGTCTTTGTGAACAGTGGGGGCTTCCTTCTGAGTTACCTGCATAGGTAAAAGCAAGACCAGTGTTTATGAATATTAGAAGTGTTGGCGCCTGTTTCTCCTCTTGGGCCAATTCAGTTGTGTCCCTGCCCCTACATAATACACCTCTCCATTCAGGAGTCAATAGTGTACCAGTGTTCAGAGACTCCTTCAAGAAGCCCTTGGCAAAACGATCTAGAGGAGTGTTTACAACCTTCCTAGTGCTGCAGCCCTTTAATACAGTTCCTCATGTTGTGGTGACCCCCAACCATAAAATTATTTTTGTTGCTACTTCATAAGTATAATTTTGCTACTGTTATGAATCGTGATGTAAATATTTTTGGAGATAGTTTGCCAAAGGGCTTGCAACCCACAGGTTGAGAACCACTGCTCTAAGGAATTGGGATTTCATGGGGAGTCAGAGTAAGGGATGGATACCTCCTTGGAGGTGCACATAACCTTTTTCCTTTTCTGTTGTATGAGTCTTGTGATATTTTAAGATGAAAATTATCGACAAACATCTTGCTTAGGAAAGGAACTCATTTTCTGGGCATAGCCCCAGAGAAGTGCAACAAGAAGGGATAATGGTAGAAAAAGAAAGTCTCTTAGGGTTTCATTGCTGTGAAGAGACACCATGACCAAAGCAACTCATATAAAGAACAATGTTCAATTGAAGCTGGCTTATAGGTTCAGAGATCATCTAGGCAGACACGGTGCTGGAGAAGGAGCTGAGAGTTCTACATCTTGGTCTGCAGGCAACCAGGAGGAGACTGTCTTCCCAGGCAGCTAGGGGGAGGCTCTGAGATTTTCACACTGGGTGGAGATTGGACACTAGTCCAAAGTCTATCCCCTCAAAGTCTACCCCCAGAGTGACATATTTCCTCCAATAAGGCCACACCCACACCAGCAAGGCCATACCTAATAGGGCCACTCCCCATGGGCCAAGCATGAGTCAATGGGGCCAAACCACCAGAGGAAGTGACATCAATCTTGCTAAATAATTTCTTTTGCTCTTCTGGGTCCAAGTTTCTTCTTGGATAAACTAGAGGTGATAGCCAGTCCTAAACTAACTTCTAGAAAGCCCTTGGCAGCCTTCTCCTTGGCCACAGGGCTCATGTATGAATTCCAACTGTTGTTGGACCTTTGGGTTCCTCCCTGCAGCCATCTGAAGCTCCTGATCTGTGACCTCAGAGATTCGATGATAATCTCAATTTATTTAAAGGATGTGCATCACGTGCTCTAAATGCTTTATGTGAGCCAACTTGCTTTATCTTTGCAACTATGTGCAGCAGTTGTATGACGTGAAGATGGGGAAACTGACACATGGAGGCTTTCTTTACTACCTTGCTGCTGTGACTCAACCAAGGAGGTCACTGGCCATCTCCACTCAAGCCTATAGTTTCTGCTTCAGCTATACCTTTGATGACCTATATCTTGGGGCCCTGATTAGAAAATCAAGATGACTCTTTTTGAAACACCTTCTGGAAGAACATGCATTTCCAGTTTCCAAAGCCAACTTCTTTCCAAACTTTTGGAGCAAGATTCCTTTGGAATCTACCAGTCAATGCTACTGGTGATTAGCAGGGAGGTGGGGGTGGTGGTGTCTTGAGCCTCTGTGGGGTTGAGCTGATTAAAAGGTGATCCCCCAACTCCCTGCTTACTCCCTGTACATCCTGGGGCTCATCCTTCTATATCAGCAGCTTCTGATGGAGGCTTCCAGCAATTGCTTTATGTGTTGGACAATCCACCTGGCCTGGCCTAGTTTCCAGTGGCTCCTCACACATAACCCTCTGGAGACAGCTGTCCTGTGTCAAGAGCCAACTCCCACGTGGGAGGTCCGATTTACTGGGCAGCTCGTGGGATTATCAAATATTTTAACTATTACTTGTCACTTGAATTGGAACACCTTCCACACGCCTGTCACATGGGAGCAGCGGGAAGTTGGGAAGAAGAGGCTGAGCACAGTACCTCCTTGTAAGGAATTCTAGGGTTGCTCCTGCGGCTCTTACTTTACACATGCGCTCTAGGTCCTGAGCAGACTGTTCAGCTCATTGCGGGAATCCTCCCAGTTTTACTGTTAAGGAAATAGGAGCCTAGAGAATGGATTTACACCACAGGTAGGGCAGAGGTTGAAATGTGGGCACGTCTAACTCCAAAGACTTTTCCTGCCCACCAGGCTGTCTTGTTTACCACTGCTGTGAGGATGAAGGGGATGTTCACGCGTGAAGCCACATGCTAGGCAACTTGTAAAACTTCCCACTTGCTTCTGGAATCCATTGCTGGCATTGACTGGGTTTATTTGGATGATTATGGGCAAAATTTTGCATTTTGTGTTTTTAACAGCTCAGGGTTTGACAGCTGGGAGATAAAAACAAGCTGAATGAAGGGCGCAGATCCTGGGAAGCAAGGAGAAAATGAATTTAAAAATCAAATTCCTAAAGCCAGAGATGGTAGCACACACTGGTAATCCCAACACTTGAGGTGGGGGGGCTGGGAGGGCCTGAGGCAAGCCTGAGCTACAAAGCAAGATGCTTTCTCAAAACACAAGAAGAAGAAAAAGGAGAAGGAAGAGGAGGAAGAGGAGGAGGAGGAGGAGGAAGAGGAGGAGGAGAAGGAGAAGAAGAAGAGGAAAAAAAAACCCTCAACCCAAAACATCAGACTCTGAGAACTGACAAGAATTTAACCAAGGGTTGGCTGCATGAACCTGGCTAGTAGTGAATGACAGAGTGATGGGGTCCAGTCTACAGCACAGACTCATCAAGTTCAGACACTCCTTGTTTAGAATTAACAACCCAACACCAGCCATTTCAAGAAGTCCATTCACTAAAGATTATACAGGTGAATGAAAAAACAGGGTGTGGGGCTGATTCAGAGAAAATGGTTTTGCTGAAATGTTCTGTGCTCTGGGTACATGGTTCGTTACGTTCATTTCTTTCCCCAGTTTATTAAAATGGCCCTTTCCAGAAGTAGCTGTAAGATATATAACTGGCTAACAAGGGTTGTTGCTTTTCTCTTTGAAATGCCAGGGCTAGATTTTCTCTGATTTTGATCGGACTTTCTTCTGATTTAGTGAGGTTTGGCTGTCTCTGAAGTGTTTCATTATAATACCCACAATAGCTGAATAACGGCCAATAGTTGGTGTGCAGTGGTCTAGAACACAGGTTTATAGCATATACAGAGTGCTGGAGGTATGACCGTCAATGAAGCAAAACCTAACTAATTGCTACAGGTGGCTTGATTACCAACTCAGATTCTTCTTCTTTAGTATTGGAAAAGACCAGCTGCCCCTAGATCTGTGTGATTTTGGGACTGGGAGGAGGCTTGGATGTAGCCAACTCCTTTTCAGACATTTTTCAGGAACATGAATTTTCGTAAGAACCCAACCCAAAGAAAACATGGAAAAAAAAAACCACCCTTCACAAATATAGCTCAGTGGTCTGTCCCCTCACCCGCCAAGTGCTAAGCTTCAGTGGATCATTGGCATACTGGCTGTCACACATATAGCCACCTCCTCCATCCCACCCCTCACCTTCATCTCAAGCTCAGTAAGCCTTTCTGGTCTCCGGGAGTCTAGGAGGTGAAGCAGGTTCTTCATTATTTATTATTATTATTATTATTATTACTTTGCTTTTAACTTATTTTATTTTGTCAGTTCAAGATAGACAGATGAATTCATATGCATATTTAAGGCATATAAAAGTTTCCATATTGCTAAGATCATAAACTTAAATGAAAAAGGCTGCTACTTAAGCAGGGTATGGTGGCTCATGCCTGTAATCCCAGCAGTTGGGATGCTTGGCCAAGAGAATTGCTACAAACTAGGTTTGCTTTGATTACATACTGATTTCTTGTCTCAAAAAAACCAGAAAAATCAAACCAACAACCAAACCCATGCTGAATAACAACAAAGTACTATTTAGCTTAGAGCACTGGTCTAAGTTCCCTTCTTCCCTCCTTTCCTCTGTCCCCCCTCCCCGTCCCTCCCTCCCTCCCTCCCTCCCTCCCTCCCTCCCTCCCTCTCTCTCTCTTCCTCCTTTCTTTCCTTCCTCTTTATTTCCCTCCCTTAAGCATGTATTGATTGACTAGCAAGGGCCATCTACTGATATTGGCAATGAATAAAGCTTATGTCTTTATGAGCTCCTACTGATGCTTAGCTGGTAAGGCAAGTTGACCTGAGTCCACCTGAGAGGATGGTATATAAACCTGGTTTTTATTGAGAGTGATGGGTTGTAAACACTCATAGCTTTCCTAGAGTGTTCTGGTCAACCAGGATACTCTTTCCCAAGGCTTGTTGAATGCAGCTGCATGGAAGACTCCCCTAGTCTAGGAACAGCTATAGCCCAGGTCTCCTTAGCAGTGTGCTCTAACAGAAGGCTGGTTAGACTCAGCTATGATCTAGTTCGCCATGGCGACAAAGGCTACCATTCATGCTGTTGACACTGAGGTGAAGCAGTGTTCCCTACATGGTTCTCTGCTCACAGTGGGTAGGTAGACTGCGTCTCTGTGGGCTCTGTGCGTATTCTAAACAGTTTCTGGTTAGGAAAGTCAGTTCATATGACCAGAACCTCTATTTCCTTTATAGATGCTCATGCCCTTGAGGCTAACACATCCATTCCCAATCTTAAAGACGGAGCAAGTTTATGGTCAAATTTTACTAGTGTTTTGTTTTGATTTTTTTCCAACTCAGTAAGTGTTCCATTTGAAAAACCAGGACATGCTTTTTATTTTTATTTTTTTTCCACCAAAAAAGAGGCATAGAATTGTGAGATCCTTCTTAGGCTCAGTCTGGACATCTGTTTCTCTGTAGAACATTTGTCTTTTACATGAGTAATAACTAGGAGAAAAGAACTGAGAGAAATAGATGCTCTTTACTGCCACGAGGGATTATTTATAAAAGCACAGGCAGGCTTCTGAAGCAGGAGCAAGCTTCTTCTTCAGCGACCCCCTGTAATGTGCAAGAGATATGTGACAAGACCATTGATGGATGCTCAAAACTGCAAAAAAAGATGGAGTGTGTAACATACTTTTCCTACTCATTCATATTTATGACCAAGGTCATTTTGTGAGTTAGGCGTGGTGTGCTGGTTTGAATGAGAATAGCTCCCATAGGCTCCTATATTTGCATGCTTAGTTGGTGGAACCATTTGGGAAGGATTAGGAGGTGTGGCCTTGTTGAAGTAGGTGTGAGTGGATTAGAGGTTTTCTCTCTGCCTGCCTGCTTGCCTGCCTGCCTGCCTGCCTGCCTGCCTGCCTGCCTGCCTGTGGATCAGGATATAAGCTCTCACCTGCCTGCTTGCTTGCCGTGGTGATAAGCAAGCCCCCGATTAAATGCTTTCTCTGGGCGAGTTCTTCTAATCATGGTTTCCTCTTCACAGCAACAGAACAGTAACTAAGACACATGATAAGGAGTAACCAAAATAACTAATAAGGTTAGACTAAAATTTAGGATCTGTTTCTTTCTGGAATTTGCCATGGAATACTTTGGGCTATGGTTCACCACAGATAACTATGATCATGGTAACAAAACTGAACAGAAGAATATCGTATGGGTATTCTAAGAATATAGTAATAAAAATATTTGTTGGAATGAATGGAGAAACATGAACAGGGTAGCAAAGATGCTGGGCTAGTTTCTGCCCCTGTCACAAATACCTGAGGCCATCAGCTTATGAATGGGGTTGTTTTATCTCATGGGTTTGGAGGTCTCCATTGAGGACTGACTGACCCCATTGCTTTTGGGTCTGTGGCAAGGCAGCATTTCATGATGTGGTGGTGGAAAGCTCACCTGAGAAGGATGTACAGAGATGGAGAAGAAAATTGTATAAAAGCAAAAAGGAAAAGGGGGCATGGGATAGGGGTTTTCTAGGGAGGGGAAATGGGGAAAGGGGATGGCACCTGAAATGTAAATAAAATATCCAATAAAAAAGAAAAAGAAAAAAGAAAATCGAGGGGTCCCATAGTCCTTTTCAAAGGCATATTCCCAACTATCTAAAAACTTCTACTAGGTTCCATCTCTAAAGGCTCCACTATTTCCGAATAGTGCTGAGCTGGGGACCAAGCGATTAACCCAGGGGCTTCAGAGAATAGCTAAGATCAAGCTGTACCAGCAATCATGCAAGCAGACACCAGGAAATGCAATAAACATTTATCATAAGAGAACTTTACAGACTATTATTACCAGAAGGATGAACTAGTTAATGAACCATCGTGGGAGAGTGGAGAAGCCTCAGGTGAATTTACCTCCACAGTCAAAGGGGAAGTCATACCAAATCGAACTCAAGGTAGTTTAAGAGTAAGTCATAAAGAACAAACTTTAAGAAGATAGTAAAACCATAAATGATCTTAGATTTGAAGATATAATAATCAATGTACTAAATAAGTGATGAAAAAATGAATACATTAAAATATATATTATAAACATATTAAAACACACTATAAGGAATGTCAATCAAACGTGTTTCCTTCTTCTTTCTGCCTTTTATTTTAAAAAATTACGTATTTTATGCTTATGGGCGTTTTTTTTTTCTAAATGTTCTTATGGATACCATGTACATGCAGAACTAACTAACATCAAAAAAGGACACTAGATGCCTTGAAACTGGAGTTCCAGATGACTGTGAACCATCATGTGGGTGCTGGCTCCGAACCTGGGTCTTCTGGAATAGCAGCAAACTCCCTTAACTGCTGAGCTTTGCTTTCTATTCTTTTTCTCTTTCTTTTTCTTCTTCCCGCTCCTTTTCTTCTTCTTCTTCTTCTTTTTCTTCTTTCTTTCTTCCACTAGTGTCTTTCTATGTTGCTCAAGCTGGCCTTGAACTCCAAACCTCAAGCAACTCATTGCCTCTGCCTCACAAGTGGCTGGAAACACACATGCCACCCAGCTTCTTGTGTCTTTTGGTTTGCTTTGTCATTTATTTATTTATTTATTTATTTATTTATTTATTATTTTAGTAGTGAAGAAAACCAGATGATAATAACTGTTCTGGGCAAAGATAAAAAAGGAACTGAAATACAGATACTCTTTAGTGAAAATATATTTTGAAAAATTCCGACTCAAATAGTACAAATGGTTATTTAGGTGCAATTTTATGAATCCATTTTCACTTCTAGGTTAGCAAAGGATTTAAAAATACTTGACTTTAGGGCAAGACTTCCTAAGCTCTTTCCATTCATGACCCTGTTTTGCCCTGAGGACCTTTTATTTGAGCACAAGTCCATGGATATATAAAGCAAGGCTACAACTCAAACATTACTGACAATAAATCTTAAGAAAATTTATCTTGAGACAATTCTTTGGTATAAATATATTTTAATATTTATTAACTGTGAAAGCAAATTTGCATTCTCGTGAGACAGATGAGCTTGTTTTTTCCACAGAGCATTAAGTCTTGGCTGAGTGTTGGATTCTGCAGTACATAGAGCATCTTCAGTGTTTTTCAGCATTGATCAATATTTTGATTTTGTTATTGTCAGTGATGAGGACATCACTTTGCATAAATACACAGTACAAAATGGCAGAAGTATGTTTAGGGCCATTTTGGAAATTCTGTCCTAATCCCAAGCCAAAATTCATTTGACAATTTTAAAAATAAATCTTAAGTCAGCAATTCAAACAGTGACTTTAGAAATCAAATGTTCTAGACAGAATACAATCCAAACCCTAATACTTATATGCTGGGGGATGGTGGTAGGAAAAACAGAAGTCCTGGTTTTCTGTAGTTATATCACGGTGTCTTCATAGGAGCAGAATACTGTGTATGGGTAAAGCACTGTAGTTCACAGCATACATTTGTCTCACATCCGAGCGGGGGTATCTCAGGCAGTGATGGTTGGTGTGTGGTGCCATGGGGTGCACAGACAGAGCAGACATGTACAGGTGGGAGTCAGGCTCATTGTGTGTTTGATTTGGAGTTCATTCTTAACTACGCTGTGTTCACAAATCTTTTACTGAAGCCAAATTTCACAACCCCTCGCATCTAAACTGTATGACCTTACAGGAAGGTGCGAATCGCATTGAAGACACTGCGTTCTGAGGGGCATATTCAGGAAAACAGTCTCTTCATTTACTGATGATAGATGTGTAAACTGGCAAACTTCAATAAGTAGTATTTGAAAATGTCAGACATGTATACAATTCATCTTGATCATATTTATACCTTCCTCTCCTACTCCAATCCTCCTCAGGATCACACCCCTATTATCACATCCCTCTTCGATTTCATGCCCTTGCTTTATAATATTTATTTATTTATTTATTTATTTATTTATTTATTTATTTATAACTCTGTGAGTCCAGTTAGCGCTGCCCGCATGATTATGTATGGGCATGGGGCCATCCACTGGGACATGGGCAATGTATCAATATCTATTTGAACCTAAAAATATTTTGTATACTTAATTTCATCTCATGACTTAGAGTGAAGTAGACCTGTGCTTGTACACCAGAGCATTCACGGTAGCATTATTAATTAATTAGTTACCTAATTAGATAAGTGACTTAAATGGCCAACAAAAATAATCATTAATAATAGAGATGATAAAAAAGGAACATTATGTAACTTGTAAGTGTATTATTCCCCAAAACCACACTGATACATGAGAAAGTCTTCAGTTTTGAAGCTATGTGAGAGATAAAGTCCATGTTTGAAAAAAAAAATGTTTAGAAATTAAAACAGAAGGAAAATAAGCAAACCAACAATCAAACCAAACCAAACCAAACCAAACCAAACCAAACCAAACCAAACCAAACCAAACCAAACCAAACCAAAACTAGTCATCCTAGATAGGACTGCATTTTGAATTTTGGGTTTTTCTATCTTCTCTACAAGAATCCTATGGGCAGTCGTCATATTTGTCACTAAACTGACAGGTCCAGTGTTCAGGTTTATTCTACCCATTGTTCTATATCACTGCAGTGAAGAGTCCAAAACTCTTCATCTGGAGTTCAGGTTCCTTCATATGGGCGTCTTGTCCCTCTTCCTATTTCCAATGGTTCCCTCACCCAGACTCTGACTCTCCCACTAGCCCTTCCCTTCCTCAGACATCTCACAGCGTGTGTTCTCTTTACCCACAGCTTCCCAACGCCAGCCACACACAATCTATAGCCAGGTCTCAGGGTTCAAGAGAGATCTCTACTCTGAGGACATCTGCGCAGTGCAGCCTCTGAGTTCTTGCCAGAGCTTGCTGCAGGTCTATTTTCTGGCTTTCTCCATGGGCAGCTGTTTCTGCAGCTGGACTGGAAGAGTCTATGGGGCAGCACCTTGTGATGTCTACTGCAGTGCTCAGTATACAGAAGTTGTGCTTACATATAGCAGGTGCAGTGCTAAGTCCTACAGATTGACAGCAGGTGCGATGCTCACTAAATTCTACAGATTGACAGCAGGTG
>JANHMN010000006.1:48810580-48838752 GCA_030674055.1 Rhabdomys pumilio
AGCAGCAGCAGCAGCAGCAGCAGCAGCAGCAGCAGCAGCAGCAGCAGCAGCAGCAGCAGCAGCAGCAGCAAGAACAAAAAGTTAGAGCCTCTTGTCTAAGGATATATACCAAGCCAGAAATAGACGTTGGAGCTGTGGCCTGCCAGTCTGGGACTGCGATGGTGTGGATGGGCTCTAATTGAGTGGCCGCATGAGTCACGCTTACCCAGTGCAGGGAACCAGCGCAGGAACGCAGCATCCTTTCATAATGCTCAGTAGCTAAGTTGAAGGAAAGAGAAAAGTTTTTGTTCATGATCTCATTCCAATCAGAATGTGTCCAGACGCCCAAATATTTGATTTGAGCCCGGTTGCTAAGAGACCTCCCACTGGGACCCAGTTGCCTGCGGGCAGGAGGGCGGTATTGGCATCGCCTCAGATTTCTGCCAATTTATTTTGAAACCAGAAAACCTGGAACTGCGGCCTCCTCAAGGCAACCATGGAGAGAGGAGAGATCTGAGTCAGCCAAACACCAGGGGAAAAACCCGCACTGACCTTCTAGGCGCTTTGGGAGGGCTTGGGAGAGAGAATCCTAAGGCTGGATTGTTTACTTACTGTTAACCACGCTGGACCCATAAGAAGAAGAGAGCTGGGGCTTTGTGCTTGAGAAATGCAAGTGACATCTTGAAGCAAGCTCAGGGATTGCATAGCAGTGGTGGATTTCCGTGTTATTGTTGGGTGTTGAATAAAATTCAAGCTCCCAACCACACATACCCAGCGTCTTGGGTTTTAATTGCTGGGTGACTTGAACCCCTTAGGGGGTTAGCCTAAGCAATGTTGGCTCTGATGAGTGTGTGAGAGGATAGTATATAAGAAGTATATATAAGAAGGAGAGCTCTTTGTCTTAGGCCTTGCTGGGACAACAGAAGAAGCTCCTCTGCTGCAGAGCCATGACCCTGTGCTATTCCCTACCCCAAATAAGACAGACACAGGCTTGGAACTTCTTTCACGAAACCTAGGTTTTGCTATGGAGATTTTCGGATGAGATTTGTAATGTACAAACTCTGAAGATCAAGGATGGAAACCCTTGGTTTTCATTTAAAGCTGTAGTATAAATCAGATGTGTGTTTGTGTGTGTGTTTGTGTGTGTGTGTGTGTGTGTGTTAATAGATTGGTTGGTCTGTGAACTTCAGGTATTGTCCTGTCTCTACCCTGACCTGCCCCACAGCCAGCTGGGGTTATGGTCATGCAATTTGACTTTCTATGTTCTTGCTAGGGATTTGAACTCAGGTCCTCATACTTGCATAGCAAGTTCTGAATTGAATAAGGCATCTCTGTAGCCCAAGTCAGAGTTTTGTAGAGGGAACAGAGCCAACAGTGAGTACATCGTGAGATATGAGAAGGAAGTGGCTTATGTGGTTATGAAGGCTGAGATGTCCCATAATCTATTATCTGAACTGGAGACCCAGGAACTGCAGGCCGTATCAGAAGGCCTGAGAACTAAGGACTGGATGATGAAAACCCCTAATCCAGGGCAGATTAATGTCTCAGATAAAGCAATTGGGCAGCAGAAAGAAAGTCTTCTTTCTTTTCTCAGCTTGATCCTAGTGTGGATCGTGTGACACTCACCTGCCTTGGGGTACTCAATCCACTGACTGAAATGCTAATCTCACCTAAGACAGCCTCACAGAGGTGCCTAATGTCATCTTTAAGGTGGGTTCTCTGGGACCCAATCAAGTTGACACATTTACCTCTCCATTTCTCCCTGGGACGATACAGTCATTTGTGTATCTCCTGTGACCCTGGGAAAATTCTGATTCTGTTTTCTTACCTGTCAAAAGCTACTCTGGAAGAACTATTTCTGTATTTTAAAAGATGAGGTACTAGTTTGATGTTTCTTACAAAGAAGTTGAATGCAAATTCAGAGAAACTTGAAATGAAATACGCAATTAGGTCAAAAGGTCAGGGCAGGGCTTAGACCTGAACACACAACCATCTATGCTGTCTGGATTTGTTTTGAGAGTCTCCAATCAAGGTTTCTTGGCTAGAAAAGATGAAATTGTGGGGAGACAAATGCCTGGTTGAACTGAGGACTTTGGAAACTATGAACAATGGGTAATAGTAGAAGGTGCTGGGGAGTCAGTCAGTCCGGTGTGTTTCACCAATGCATCCCATGGATCAAGAAAGCACTGGATCAGAAGGCGATATGACTTCCATCTTAGAAGTCAGTAAAAAGATACTCCCCCAAAGAAAAATAACCTTAAACCCAGAGAAAATACTCTCCACTAAAACATTTTTTCTTTTCTCCTTAGGCTCTGCAGCAAAGAAATTGGGAGAAAAAAAGTTGAAATTTGTTTCCCAATCTACAGTCCCTTTGGTTATATAAATCATCTAAGGCACTCAAAGTTTGTTTTAGGCCTGAGTGACAGCTCCGGGAGTGAAGGGGGGCCACTATGTGTCTTAGTTAGGGTTTTACTGCTGTGAACAGACACCATGACCAAGGCAAGTCTTATAATGACGGTATTTAATTAGGGCTAGCTTACAGGTTCAGCGGTTCAGTCCATTATCCTCAAGGCAGGAGCATGGCAGCATCTAGGCAGGCACAGTGCAGGCAGAGCTGAAGGTTCTACATCTTCATCTGAAGGCTGCTAGTGGAAGACTGACTTCCAGGCAGCTAGGACAAGAGTCTTAAAGCCCACACCCACAGTGACACACCCATTCCAACAAGACCACACTCCAAATATTGCCACTCCCTGGGCCAAGCATATACAAACCATCAGACTAGGCAAGCCTGATCAGTCAAGTTCAACCCCCAGAATCCACAGTAGGAGGCGAGACCCGCCTCCTGAAAGCTGTCCCCTGGCCACCCACTCACACTATATCATCATGTCCATTGCTCCACCCCCCCTCCCAACAAAACATTCCAAAAATGTGGGAAAAAAAAAAAAACCAAAAACATTTCTGTGAAAGAAACTATGACGTCACAGGTACTGCATTCTGATATCATCACAGGATCCCTCTGGAGCCTGACCAAGATAGATGAGTGTCCTGTTTTGAATCCAAACCATCTTGCTAATGAGGAACATTGGCAGAAGAGGGAGGGGGACCACTTCAAATGGGAGAGATAAATGCAGGCAGGCGGAGGGCCAGACTCTGCATGGAGATCTTGAATATTTCACAGTATATTTAGCCAAAACCTGTCTCTTAGTTTTTCAGTAATGATAGATGACAAAGCGTGGGGTAAAAATAAACCCACTTCTAGTGTTGTTTCTGGCTGGTTCCTCGGGAAATAGCTTCGTTAACCTTCAGGGAATTGGGAGATGTTTGAGATTTGGATGCCTGGTGCTCTCCAGAGAGGAAGAGCACAGAAGAAGGCTAAAGGGCTGTGGAGTATTTGGGCCCAAGTTCTTCACTGTTGTCTTTGCATAGAAGAAGGTTCCTGTCCAGCTGACATTCAGCATCAATGGGAGGGGAGGCCCTTGGTCCTGTGAAGGCTGGATGGATGCCCCAGTTTTGGGGAATGCCAGGGCGGTGAGGTGGGTGGGGAGCACCCTCATAGAAGCAGGGGGAGGGTAGATAGGATAGGGGATTTGCAGAGGGGAAACTGGGAAAGGGGATAACATTTGAAATGTAAATAAATAAAATAACCAGTTTAAAAAAAAATCTCTCCCAACTGTTGTCTTAAGTGCCCGAATGCATCGGAGAGAGAGTGCCTACACCAGAGCGGAGTTATGCTCTGATGGTCCCAGAGACTTATATCCATCTGAGGTGTAAATTTCACAGATGCCTCAGTTGGTGAACTAGTGAAAAAGCAGCCAGACCAGGAATGCTGGAAAGCTCTTAGCAGAGCTTCTGTAACATTTTGGATGACTGTTTTTCCTCCCCTTTCATGTGTGTTTAGAAATAGGTAGGAAACCTGAAAAACCACAGCAGCCCTAGTCAGCCCATTCCTCCTTGAGACAGAGTCTCCTATGGCTCCTGCTACCCACAAACTCACTTCTTGACTGAGGTGAGTTTGAGCTTCTTACCTTCCCCTGGGATTACAGTGTGTATCACCGTCCTAGCTTTGCAGGGTTAGCTTTGTGGGGTCGGCAGTTACATCCCAGGGCGCTGGGGCTGTGTGCATGGGAGACAAGCACTCTATCAATGGAAATGTTACCATTTTTTAAAAAAGTAACAGTGTCTTGCTATGTATCCCAGGGTGGTCTGGAACTCCCTAGTAGACCATGCTGGCCTCAAACTTTTTATGATCCTCCTTTCTCTGCCTAATCTAGTGCTGAGATTCAAGTGTGGGCTAGCACACCGGGTCTCCTCCCTCACCTTCGTCATTCACATTTACTAAAAAACTGTGGGTATGGCTCCATAGCAGAGTGCATGCTTAATATCTGTGAGCCCACCCGGGTTCTGTTTCCAGCATCACCCAAAGGAAAACATTCATCTTATGGATAAGCCTAAGTTGGTTTAAGTAGAAAACTACCATATGTTTCTACTACAGATTCTATACATGTTGGGAGTTGAACCCATGTTTGTGGGCATGCTCGGCAAGTACCCTATACTAAACTATATATGTAGAACAGAGATAGATTACATAGGCTTTATTTAAAAGAGCTGATGTCTGCAGAGCCAAGGCACTCCTGGGAATGTTATACTGGCAGGGCCTTGTTAATTGATAGTTTTTGTTTTCTGTTTTGTTTATTCTCCAGCTACAAAACCCCCGTTTGACAAAAGAATCTTGTGACACTCCAGGATTATTTACATCTAATATAAAATACACCCATTTAGTAAAAGTCTTGTAGGTGGTGATTCAGGAAATGGCTTTTCTTTTGAAGTAATTTATTTTGTAATCCAAATGGAAAACAAAACTCCCAATCCCTGTCCCCCCTAAAAGGAGCCAGATGTGACAGCTAATAAAAAAAAAAAAAAAGATGCATACTATTAAAACCATATGTTGTCGGCTGCCTTTCTTGAGCAGTCCAAAGTGCTTTGCAGAAATACCTCACTATCCCCATACGTTATTCCTGGTTAAAGGAAGGAGAACGTGAGCTGTCAAAGGAGCTCTTGGTTTTTTATATTCTGCACAACACCCTGCTCCGCTCTGTATTTAGGGCACCCAATACTGGGATGCTGGGTGGTGCCTTTCTTTGGACTAAGTTATGTTAAAAAACAAACAAACAACGCCCATCTCTATTGTACCCTGTAGGCAGGTTATCGCTGTAGCCCTCTGGCAAAAGCCTGAAAGAGCAAACGGCTCTCACTAGGCAGATTGATGGAGCCAATTACTTGCTGACTAGCTTCCTGCATCAGGCTCTCTGCAGTCAGTCACCAGCGGTGCTCAACCCACTCATCAGCCACAGGATGCTAAGGCATAGCTCTATGGAGATCATGAATGAACTCCCGCTGAGAGACTGCATCACCTGTAGGGATACTGCAATAGCAGACAGGCATCTAGAACTCTGTCAAATTAGGCTGTCATTGACACATCCTCAGGACTTCAACCCAGACTTGAAGATCCCTTAACTCTAGCCATCCAGATCCATTACTGGCATCCAGTGTAGGACTCTAAGAAGCAGTTTTGTAGTCATGGCTTTTTCTGACGCCTCTGGTCTGAACTCATTCAAAGACATTCAGTATTTACTGAGGTTAAGGTTTTAGCTATCACACTAAGGGCAGAAAGGCAACTGCAGGGTCCTATACTTCCTATTGGTAACAGAATCAGAGCAGAGCATTGATGGCTACATTCATCAAAGCACTTAACAGTGTCACCTTAGTCTAAACAAATCCAACAGACCTTTTAGGTCTGTCTAGGCGCCTCTGCTGCGGACCCCCTGCAATGTTCTCTAACTCAACACACACCGCACTCTTGCTGAAATCAGAGGCTAATGTGGAATTTTTGGATGGTCATTAGTGCTGTTTGTCAAATATACTCAACCCTCCACGTCCATGTACCTTCAGACCCAACCAATCATGAATGGAAAATGTTTTTTTTTTTTTGTCTTTTGTTTTTTAATTTCGTCTGTCCTAGACATATACAGATCTTTCTTCTTTGCCATGATTACTTTAGTCGTACAGTGTAACATATTTACATATCATTTACATCTTGTTAGGTACTATAAGTCACCTAGAGGTGATTTACAGTATATGGGAGGAGGAGGAGGTAGATTTTATGCAAATACTGTGTCGTAAGGACCTCCAACATCCACAGACATTGGTATCTTGGGGATAGGAAGAAGATCAATGAACTGATCCCTGTAGAATGCCAAGGGATGGCTGTCTTTCTACCTCTTCACCTTCTGGGTACAATGATAGGATCCTACTTTCTGGCTCCTATTTGTTGAGTGTGGCTGTGCTACTATTGTCAGCTAATGATGTATAAGTGGAAGTGATACATGTCACTTTGGGGACACAACAATTAATTGCTAGTTCAAGACCTGAATTGAACTCCCTTTGCCATAGCAGGTAGTAGAGTCTGAGACCATACCGTACTCAGGTCCCTGATCAACATATGACGGATGTGAGGAAGAAATCTTTGTCGTTATAATCCAGTGTAATTTTGGGATGGGGTAAATATACTATTATGATAATTTCACCATTCTTGGTTTGGTATTTTTCACATGCTTTTCCATTTTTAAGTCCACACAACTTTGTACTTTGTCTCTGGCAACTTCTCCCTGGTCCTTCCAGACAATCTTGACCTGCATCTTTACTGCACAGTCACTTCTGATGCCTGCTGGATATTGGCACTCTTCAGCTGCCCTTGGCACTGGTTTCTATGTGTATTTTCATTACAGTGTGTACTAGACACTTTTCCTGTTGCTGTGACAAAATACTGGACACTTAGCAGCCTAAGAAAGAGTTTCCTTTGCTTCATACTCGGAGGATGCAGTTCACCATGATGTGGAAAGGCAGCAGGAGGCAGGTGGTCACATTGTATCTGTAGCTGGGGTGCAGAGACAAATGGATGCTTGTGCTCAGCTGACTTCTTCCTTTCTGTTCTGTCTGGGACCCCAATCCATGGAACAGCACCACTCATGCTTTAGGGAGACTTCCTTCTTGGTCAAACTTTTCTCAGTATCACAGACATGGGTTTCCATGGTGACTCTAAACCCCATGAAGTTGACAATAAAGATGGACCACTATGGAGCCTAAATCCATTTTATTATTTCTGTGTGTGAACCTTCCTTTCTCTTTTAGATTTAAACATCTCCAGGGTAAGATTTGTACTTCACTCATTTTCTACACATAGTGTCTATTTTAAGCTACAAATGTTTCACAAGGCAACTGAGGCTCTTGGGAATTTCTGAAGGACACTCCTAGGTCTTCACATCAATGGTGGACTTTACAAACCCTGCTCTGTTGATGTAGCTCAGTGGTAGATTTTGTATATTATTAAAGGAAACCTTGTTAAATACCTTTCATTTTCATGGTGTATCATACAGCTTATCAGTTCTGATTAGGAATATACTATTAGATTCCAAATATGGGCTAGAGAGGTGGCTTAGTCCATAACATGGTGTGAAAATATGAGAAACTAAGGTCAGATCCCCAGCCCTGCATGGTGGCATATCTGTCCCCATACCTAGGATGGGGGACAGGGACAGGGACAGGGGGTCAGGGGCATCACTGGAGCTTGCTGGCCAGCTAGTCTAGCAGAAGCATGAGCTTCAGTTTAAGGGAGAGATCTCATCTCAAAAACTGAAGTGATGGCATCTAAGGGAGGGGTTGGTGGCTAAGATCACTTGCTGTTCTTCTAAAGAAGCCCCGAGCTGAGTTCTCAATGCCCACGTTGGGCATCTCAGAACTGCCTGTAACTCTAACTCCAGTGGGTCTGTCCTCTTGTTGACTGCCTCAGGAACCAGTACACCTGGCACAGAGTCACACAAACACACAAATGGAAATAAAAATAATGCACACAAATAAGGTGGAGAATGTTTGAGGAATACACCAGACATTAACCTCCTGGCCTCCATAAGCACATATACATATGAATGTGCCTACACCTATGTGTGCCCATATACAAACATACACATACAGCACATACACACACATATACACGCACACACAGAGAGAGTAAATGGATAAGATTCTCAGTGTCTGTAGCAGATGAAGTAAACTTGATATCAGGGAAGATAACCAGGGGTCTAATTTCTTAGCGCTAGTTCTCTACGCGAGAGGCAAGAGCACAGTGACGTCCTTACTTCCTACAACACATCTCTGCACACCGACAAACCACTCCATTGTTAAGAATAGAGTCTTAATTCTAACAGGAACTGACAAGAGAGTGTCTCCATGTCAGACAGCAGAAGAAGCAAAATGCACATCTGGGAGATGGTTGGAGAAAGTGTGCACTTTTCTGAGACCTAAATCACAGACACAGGACAATGTCCTCTGCGTAAATACCCAGGGGCCCATGTTCATTTAAAAGTCCCTTATGGTTAAAAAAAAAAAAAGAAGAAAGAAAAGAAAATGAAACCAGGAGAGAGATTTGAATAGAAAAAAATATACCCCTGGAGATATAATAATCTTAGTTTGGTTTTGACCTGTAGATTCTCTCTTTTCTATGGTTTCTTCTTTTTAAAGTATTTTTCTATGATACTGACAGAGGCTCTGTGGCGTGCCAGTTATGAGCAGGACTCAGAAGCAGGCTGCTTGGGTTTCCTTCACTCATGCTATATGACCTGGGACATGTGACTTAGCTTTACCAAGTCCTAGTCTCTTCCTCTGTATAGAATAAAATGTGATATGGGGATAATGAACTGAAGGCAGGCAAAACATTTAGACCAGGGCCTGTGACAGAATATGTACTCAACAATTGTCAGCTGTTAGTGTGAAATTCCTATATTACACATCCCTTGCTTGGGGCCTTTATTTTATTCATATATTGTGGTGTGTGCACGTGTGCAGGTGTGGATGTGTATATGTATGTTTTTGTGTATATAGAAATCCGGAGGCTGATGTCTGGTGTCTTCCTCAGTCTCTCTTCACCTTATTGTTTGAGATTGAGTCTTTGACTAAACATGGAGCTCTCACCAATTTGGTTAGGCTGGCCCTTGGGATCCCAGAGTGCAGATCCTGGGGAAGCTGAGAAAGATAGTCTGCAAGTTCAAGGCCAACCTGGGCAATTTAGTGAGAGCCTAGCTTAAAAATAGATGGTGCATGCCTTTGATCTCAGCACTTGGGAGGCAAGTGGATCTCTAGAGTTCCAGGACAGCCAAGGCTATACAAAGAAACCCTGTCTTGAAACAAACAAACAAACAAACAAACCCCAAACAAACAAACAAACAACCTCCCAAAACAAAAAGCAGCCTTCCCCCAAAAGTAAGTAAGGAGTCCCAGAGACTGCTTAGTGATTGACAGCACTGACTGCTCATCCAGAGAACCCAGCTTTGATTCCCAGCACAGAACAGTGGCTCATGCTCTTCTGTAAGTCCAGTTCCAGGGGAGCCAATACCCTCTGCTGACCTTGGAAGGCACCAGACATGAATGTGGTACACGTACACACATGTAGGGAAACACACAAATAAAATAGACCAAGATGCTTTTTTTAACTAGTAAAAATAAAGCTGTGGTTACAGCTCTGTCATCATGCATAGAAAAGGAAAACTCTGCCACAGGGTGATATATAGATATGGATATAGAAATATAGATGTATATCTTCATAATACATGCGAACTATTATTAGTTCCCTTCCCTTCTTCCTCTTACTTTGACCCTGCTTGCTCCGGCCCAAAGTACACTGTAGCTGTCTTCAGACACCCATATGAAGGCATCAGATCTCATTACAGATGGTTGTAAACCACCATGTGGTTGCTGGGTTTTGAACTCATGACCTCCTGAAGAGCAGTTGGTGCTCTTAACTGCTGTGCCATCTCACCAGCCCCAAACTGACTTTTTAGAAGAAAGCTCAAGCATCTCTTTGGAGATCAGTTAATTTTATTAGGACATCTTGGTCACCCACATATTTTTGATTGATCACCCACATATTTTTGTTTTATTTGGTTTCCTCCTTTCTTCCTGGGATCAACCCCAGGGCCTTACATATGAGAGCCAAGTGCTCTACCCTCCACCCCTTCAACAGTTTGTACTTATCTTTATTTATGAGTGTGTTGCCAGCATGTATGCCTGTGATCATGTGTATCTGCTGTCTGCAGTGGTGAGGACAGGCATGGGGTCCCCTGGGACTGGAGTTATGGGTGGCCACAAGCTGCCAAGTAGGTGCTAGGGATGAGCCCAGGATCTCTGGAAGAGCAGTGAGTGCTCTTCCCTGCTGAGCCATCTCTCCAGCCTCTGATTAATACATTTTTAGGCAAAAAAAAAAAAAATCTAAACAAAACTCACTCCATTTTCAGAGATAAATTAAATAGTACCATGGGTAAGCTTGTCACCGTATGAAAACCTGAATTGATTTGGGTGTTCTAAAAATCATCTATCTAGTTGATGTGCCGCTGGCCTGTCTACAAACAGTTGTAAATTACACTCAAGTATATGCACAAATCACTGGGATACCTGGAACTTGGACCTCACTGCTGAATTGCTGGTTCTTTCCATCACCCCTGCTTGCCCGACTATCTTATCACGTCAGGCATAATAGTCTGAAGAGTGGTGATTTAGCAACTTTCAAATTATAATCTGAACATTTGCTTTAGATAGCACAGCCTCCAATACCATTTGCTCAGTATTCCACCTGGGTCTTATAAAAGGGGGGTTAGATGGAAAGGGTTTATGAGTGTAAAATTAGTAACCCTTTAATGATGGGTCATTAAAACACCTTTTCCTTGAACTCTTTAAGTAAACAGATGTTAAGGGATTTAAGGAAATATAAAGACTCTGAACCTGTGTTAGTCGTGGTTCCATCAACTATAACAAATGCCAGGTGTGCCAAGGGTGTAGCTCAGTGGTAAGGCAGGTGCTAGGCACTTTTGAAGCACGGGCTTCAGTCTCCAGTGCCAAAAACCAAGCAAAAACAAAACAAAACAAAATAACCCAAAGCAAACCAACCAATCAAAACCAACCCATGCAAACAACAACAAAGGAAAAGAAAAGCCCACAACAATGAAATGTAACCATCTAGAAATAAAAGGCTTATTTGAATCACAGTGGTGCATGTCAGCCCCTCTGGCCGTGGGCATATATTACGTTAGAAATATTGTGACAGATTAAAATCACTCACCTCTGATTAAGAGGTAGAAGAAGAGACTTGTATCCCACAGTTTTCTTCAGGATCATACCCCCATAACCTAAAGAGCTTGTGTTAGGCTCTACCTCTCAAAGGTTCAACTCCCTCTCAGTAATGTCAAAATATGGGCCAAGGCTTTTAAAACTATGGATCCTCAAAGGACCTTTACCATTCAGACTATAGCAGAACCCAAGCCTCAACAATTCAGAAAACTTGCCAAAGCTTTTTGGAATAGAGTTGTTGAATAGCTAACATTTGTTGATTGACAGGCTAAAGTTTATTGAAAAGAGACTTAGGAATGAAACACAGAGACTGGCAGCTATGAGTTCTTCAGCTAGAAAATGTGGTAAGTAGGAAGGGCTGGGCATCTACTTCAGAGGAGAGTCTAAGGACTGACCTTCCAATAAATAGAACTGTGGTGTTTTCAAGGTTAAGGTTGAAGTATTCTCGCCAGGCAGTGGTGGTGCACCCCTTTAATCCCAGCACTTGGGAGGCAGAGGCAGGTGGATTTCTGAGTTCGAGGCCAGTCTGGTCTACAGAGTGAGTTCCAGGACAGTCAGGGCTACACAGAGAAACCCTGTCTCGAAAAACCAAAAAAAAAAAAAAAAAAGTTGAAGTATTCTTTTAAAATTTATTTTTTTAAAACTTTGTATATGGTGGGGGGAGTTGCATCTACCTGTGTACCACCACATGCATGCAGTACCTACAGGGGCCAGAAGAGGGCATCAGATCCTCCAGGACTGGAGTTACACCTAGTTGTGAGTCACCAAGTGGGAGGTGGGAATCAAACCCTCGCCTTCTGGAAAAGCAGCCAGTGCTCTTAACTGCTGAGCCATCTCTCCAGCCCCTGAGGCATTCTTAAGGGACAGGAGGCTTGATGTTTAACTGCTCTTTCCAAGAACAAGAGCTTTTGTTTATTTTACATGGCATCTGGTGAGGGAGAAATGAAAATAATACAGCCCGAATGAATGTGTCTTTGGCATTCCCACTTTCTACGGGCCACTGGATCTGTGCTTCTGGGTGTGATTTGCCAGCTCTCTATTAAAAAGCTATTCTCCCCCCGCCCCCGGCCAGATGGAAGTAACCTTTTATCAATGAACCATCATCATGGAGTTTGGACAAGAAAGCAAGCTCCTTCGTGTCACGGGACTTGCTCTCAAGGAGCTTTGTGTAGCCTGGTGGGAAAGAGCATCTCTCTCTCTCTCTCTCTCTCTCTCTCTCTCTCTCTCTCTGTGTGTGTGTGTGTGTGTGTGTGTATAGGATAAAGGACAACCTTAGTTGTCACTCCCATTTATTTCCCATTGTATATCCACTTTTTTTTTTTTAAATTATTTTTAATGATGTCTTACTGACCTAGAACTCACCAAGTAGGCTAGGCTGGATGTTTGGTTGGGCACTGTGTTCTAGGATCCTCTTATCTCCACCTTCCTAGCCTTGGGATTACAAGTATTTGTCACCACAGCTGGTTTATTATTACTAAAAAGAAAAAACAATACAAACAGAAACCCAGGTGGATTTAGGGGATCAAACTTTGGTCCTCACATGTGCTAGGTGAGTACTTTATCCACTGAACGATCTCCCAGGTCCTTATCTCTGCTTTTCTTATACTTTTACTGTCCCTGTGAAATTGCCTGTTTTTGATCAAACGGGAAGAGAGGAAGAGGGAGAAAGGAAACAACCCAGAAGGGGCATGGGAAAGTGTCGGCTGGACTGTGTTGACTTGTGCTTGCTTGTCTATATGCCATAGCTTTTATGCCTGTGTATATAGTTCTTACTGGAGGGGTTGCTGTATGCTTTCGACTTTGGGCATGTCTCCGTCTTCGAGAGAGGTTCCTTAGTTCTCTCCCCTCCCCCTCCATCACACACAGATATGGTTTGTAGGTTTTCTTCTGGGTTTGTAACAGCAAGCACAGTCATGTGGGCATAATGGCACTCTGACGTTAATCCCATAAGATTATAATGGAGCTGCAAAATTTCTATGGCCCAGTGACCTCTTAGCCAGTCATGACATCAGTGTGACCCATTACTCATGCGTCTGTGGTGATGGTGGTGTAAACAGACCTACAGTGTCTTAGAAGCACTATAGATATCATTCCCTAGGTACATCATGCTTGATGGTAAACGATTCTTACTGGCTTATCTATTTACTGGGTTGGATTTTTAGATTGTAGAATATGTTTTCATAAGGTTTGCTTATGAAAGAAAACTTGACTGAAAGCCAGTTTGAGCCTCTCAATTGCATAATTTTGTCTTGTGCTTGATTTAATTTCATGTTTTGTTCTTCATTATGGTCCTAGGCTGTTTCTCCCCAACCTCCACCACCGTGAGCGTGTGTGTGTCCCACAGGCCTGTGAAAGTACACTTACACATACATACACCTATGATGACCATACAACTTGGTTGTCACACTCCTAAACAGCCAATAGTTATAATCCTCTTCTCTGCTGTTCTCAGCTTCAAGAGCTTAGAACTAAGGGTCAAAGAAAGATGGAAAAACAGCACTGAGAATCCAGGGATAGATGGGTTTGTCTTCTAACCTCCTTGGGGGTCTCCAAAGGGTTCCAAGGCAGAGCCTCTGGCCAGTCAGAACCAACAGGGAGGTGCTGGGGGGCGGGGGGAGATTTATTTTCTGAAAGCAGATTCACACCTCCTCCTCCCCCCTCTCAAATTGGAACAGTCCTGGGAAAATGGGACAGGTGTCCCCAGTCAAGAGACAGGGCTGTTTACTCAGTTCAGCAGAGCAGCCCTGAAGGAGAGGAAGTCTTGCTACAAAGAAAACTTAAAATTTCCTATTAAGAGGTAATTCCTTCCAGTTGGACCAAAGGACCAACTGGAAACCCTGCCTGCTGTCCTCTAACAGGCGAATGAATGCCTGAAGCGAGTGGGCAGGTCAAAGTTCACTCTAGAGACCAGAGGCCTGAGGAAATTGTTTCTGTCTCTACCTTAACCTTCTAAGTAAACCACCTGCGGGTTATGCTGGTGGAGGAAGACGGTACGGTAAGGAAAGGCACCTGACGTTACCTTTCCACAGAATCTTTGGCCACAGCCTTAGAGCATCAGGAGCAAAGAGAGAAAGAGCAAATCAGAAGGGTTCAAACACTAGTCAGTCCAGTCACTCCAGTTCCGGGCCAGGCCAGCCACTATGTCCCGCATCCACCCCTCACTTGCCCGCCAAATAACCCCAGGAGTTTTGCTTCCAAAGGGACCACCAGGCGGTGACTAGTCCGCCTCGGGCGTGCCTGTCCGGTACACCGCGAGGTTCCCTTTTAGCCGCTCCAAAATTGACGTGAAGCCGATTTTGGTGCAATGCGAATTAGCTCCAGTAGCCGAGTCGGGAGGAGACTGCCCAGCTCCAGGAGCGCCTGCTGGGGTAAAGCTGGGGCCAGGAGTCAACACCCGCCCGCCGATGGCTCCATCCAGGCCGCCGCCCATTGCCTTGACAACAAGCCCCCGCCCGCCCTCCTGCACAGCAGGCTTGGGTCACCAGCTCTTGTGTGTGCGAAGGCGCCCCACCCTGGGCGCCCCGAATCCGTGAGCCGCGCAACCCCACCTTGCCAAGAGCTTCCGAGCGCCAAGCAGAGGCGCCCCCTCCTGCTCGAAGAGGGAAAGCCCGGGCGCCCCCAGCCTTGACTTCATAATAAAGCTCCCTAAAGGCTAGGGCTCCCCCGCGCGTTCCAGCGCCCTGCACCTGCTGGGTTCTCCCACCCGCCCTCGCCGGGGGACCCAGGGTGCGCGAACGGCCGGGGAGTGTGCGTGGCTCCGTGGTCAAGTGCTGCACCCCGGCGCCCAAGGCACGGCGTTCCTGGGGAGGGGAGGGGGAGCGGGACATCCCCGAAGGCCGCCTCGCGGGAGGCGGGGAGGCTGCCGGGTGCACTGGGAGGGCGGGGAGCCCGCGGGAGGAGGCGGGCTGGGGGAGTGGGGCGGGCGGCGGGGAGGGAGCAGGAGCCAGGCAAGAAAGTAGCAGAAAGTGAGGCTGGCAGGCGGCGGCAGAGGCAGGAAGTCTGTGCCGGAGAGCAGTAGAAATTAGAGCCAGGGAGGGACCGCGGCGGCAGCAGCCAAGGCGAAAGAGGAAACTGCCGAAGAGGAAGCTCTGCGGCAGCCCGAGCCTCCCTGCGCTCCGCATCCTCCTGCTCCGCATCCCCGCGCCCCGCATCCCCCGGCGCCCGCGCCGCGCCTCCGGCGCCCCTTCCCCAGCGCAACCCCCGGCCGCCCTACAGTACTAGTCTGCCATGGCCCGGGAGAATGGCGAGAGCAGCTCCTCCTGGAAAAAGCAAGCGGAAGACATCAAGAAGATCTTCGAGTTCAAGGAGACCCTCGGAACGTAAGTGGGTGCTGGGGACCATTGGGTGGAAGTGGCATCGGTGGCGGCAGCTGCATCGGCGGCGGCTCCTGCTGCTACCGTCGCCACCGTCACCGCGGCAGAAATTGGCTGGTCGATGCGTCCTCATTGTCCCATAGTCAGCTCTTATGGAGACCCTCCGCGAGTCCACCGCGTGGGTCTGCGCCCACGGTTGACACCTCTCCTGGGCGGGGGAGGGGAGCGCAGGGCGCGCAGAGAACAACCCACGCGGGCGGGCGGGCGGGCGACTTTCCATTTCTCTTGCCACCACCGCCCTCCACCGATTTTCTCCCCACGCGTGACTGTGGGCTGAGCATGGTGGATCTCGCTGATCGCTGGTTGTGTGCACTTACTCATATTGTGTAGGGGCGCATTGGGTCGACGAAAGTGGTCACGAGGAAATTCAGCTTTTGGTCCTACCCTTACATCATATACTCCTATGGAATTGACATATGCACGTACTAGGTGTAGGCAAGACTTTGGATGGCCTCAGGAGGATGAGAGGGAAGAATTTCGCAGTATTCAGAGTGACATGTGGGCAGAGCTTCATCTGTGTGTACATTTCACGTAGGGTCAGCAGCACGCGCTGAGATGCATGTCCGGGTGGGAGGAGGGTCAGTGAGTCTTTAGGGGCGGTTCTCTCTGTGGCTCAAGCTTGATGGTTATATCTCAAGAAAGCAGAAATAATCAAAAGTGTGTGTCGTCAGAGCTCTGAACATGTGCCGCTCAGTACAGCTGCAGTCCCCTTCCTGCGCATGAGTTTGGTTTTGTTTTGTTTTGAAGCGCCTCAGATAGGTATAGGGGCTGTGAAAGAATTCAGCGCTGCTGAATGAGTCTGAAGTTGAAGTTATTTTCTTCCCCGTCTTGATCGGTTTCTGGTTTTGATCAGTATCTGTCCATGAAGATACATTCTCACATGTGCCGCGTGAAATGAGAGTTTTGCTGGGGTTTTGGGAGGGGGTGTGTGTGTTGATGACACGGAGAAAGAGAGGAGGTGATTCCCGGGTATATCTGTGTTGCTGGGTGCTTTTCTTTCCTCCTGCCATCTCAACCTTCTTATTTCTGAGCTTGCTTTGCTTTTCGAGGACCCCATTTTTCAAGCCTACTCTAAGTGCAGAGTCCCACAGCTAAATATTGGTAATTATTTCCCTCCTCCCCTCTGTCACCCCGCCTGCAGTGGGTCCCCCAGAGAGAAGTTGGAGGGTGGCTTTCTCAACTGTACTCCCAGATTCCTGGGACAGTCCTGTGCAGTGGGTTGAGCTCTCAACAGGGTCACCCAGCTGTGACTGCTGGGTACCAGGAAAGGCATCTCTGTGCACCTAACTACTTGCTGTCTTTGTGGAAATAAAACAAGAAGGCTCTTAGCTTTTCAGTGTGTGTGTGTGGGGGGTTGGGGGGGGTCCTGGCTAAGAGGCTATTGTAATGTATCATTAAGGTTTGCGGTTGTGCATCTGAGATTCACAAGTTAACAGGAAACCAGAAATGTACCTTTTGCTTGTCAATCAGGGACCTGGCATATGGCTGCAGGTGAGGGGATGGGAGATTGAGGATTGAGGGTTCCCTCAGGTGTGAACTCCTTATGTGTCTTTGGCCTGCCTGGAGGGCCCCTTCACCTGCAGCCTGAAGGCAGGGGATACAATCTCTTCATAGGCTTTCTTCTCTGGCGAAGCCCCAGCACCATACCTGCACCTCTGCAGTGAGCAGGCTGCTGAGCTCAGGGAGCTGGCTTTGAGCAGATTGAGCTGTGAAACACGCTGTTTGGGTTGACTGGAGAGGCTTCCATTTCCGGAAAGGATGGGAGTTTTGCCTTCATGCTGACCTGTGCTCAGGCGGAACAGCTTCATGGACTTGAGCTGTGTTCCCTTCTAGGGAACCATTTGTCTGAAAAGAATTCAGAAATGCCCTGGTGTAGTGCTGCCAGGGTACCTAGGATGGTACTAGAAATAAAATGATAAGATGAAAAGTGTTGAATGACACAATAATATTGACAAATATGGGGCATTCTCCCCCCACCCCCCATCCTGAGATGGTTTCTCTGTGTAACAGCTGTGTAAAGGCTGTTCTGGAACTAGCTTTGTAGACCAGACTGGCCTTGAACTCACAAGAGATCCATCCACCTGCCTCTGGCTCCCAGGTGTTAGGACTAAAGGAGTGTGCCCTCACTGCTCGGCCTATGGTGGCATTCTTAAAGGCATACAAAGCACTAAACATTTATTCTATGTTCCTTGTGTATATTAATCCATCTAACTGACACACTAAATTTATGACAGTAGTGTTACCCATAGTTTTCAGCTGAGGAATGGGGCGACAGAGAGGCTGTGAACTAACAAGCTAATGACTAAGTGATGGAGATAATAGAGCTAGGCAGAGGAGGCGTGAGTGTGCACATGTGTGAGAGCATGTGGAGGTCAGAGGTCACAGGTCACCATTGCCTGTCTCCTTCCTTTACTTTCTGCCTTACTTTTTGAATTGGGGTCTCACACTGAACACTGGCTGAGGAGCTTCAGGCATCCAACTGTGCTGGGATTACAGATGAGCACTGCCATGGCCAGCTTTTATGTGGGTGATGGGAATACAAATTCAGCTCCTCATGCTCCTGTGGCAGACGGACCCAGACATCTTTCCAGTTCCAGAATGAACAGCCCTTCATGATCCTCAATGCCGTTGAGCTACTTTAGAGTCTAAAACTGATAATTTAACATGAGAGTAGGGGATATAGCCAAGTACGCTTGCCTACCTACTAAGTGAGGCCTGGGTTACATGTCAGGACTACAGATAATCTAAAAAAGCATTTTAGTATGTGGAAAGCCAATTTTAACAAGGGTGCACACAGGCCACAATTAGGAACAACCTGCTATCTAAATGTGCAAAGAGTTCAGAGTTCTTGGATGATTGCCAGTGTACCATTTCCCCGACTTTGCTAGAAGTGGTTCCAAATTGAGAATGTCTGGCTCACCCTGGGCCAAGTCTAGTGATCTCTGTCTGAATCTTACTGTAGATGTTACTTTCTGTTCCTTCTGTGTGGGTTTTAAAGCTGGACTTTTCTCTTATTTATAATGATGTCTAGCAGGAACTAGAGGTGTTGACAATAATAACTGGACTCTGTGCCCAATAGCTCCAGTACCCTGGTCCCTACACCTTCACCAAACACCTTTAAGACCCTAAGGCAGAAAACCCTTGCCAGGAACTTGTGCTTTTTAAAAAAAAAAAAAAGTCAGCAAACAAACACAATCCTGGAGGATGATTCAGTTGCCAGGGTTTGTAATCTTGTATTTGGCAATCTTATCCAGTATTTTTCCTTACAGTCTAGAAGGTTTAATGTTAGAAGCAGAGGGTCAAGCCATTTTGTCAGTGTGCTTAGGGGGACCTTACTGAATAGGGGCCCAGGGAGAGATGACTGGATCAAGAGGACTGAAGAAGAAATTGAGGGGGGTCAGGAGCAGACATGGGTGTGTCTAAGGTACCTTCAAGTCAGGCCCCAGGAAATGCATTCAGCCTCTGTGCTTCATTTTAGTGTCCTGCAAAGGGGGATCCCAGAACCTAACCATATCTCTGACCAAGGTGGTGAGACTTAATTACTGTTTATTAATCAACAACATGTTTTCAGATCCTTGGCACACAGTGAGAGCAAATAAGTGTTGTGTAACAGCAAATTAGGAATGGTAAACATTTCTGTTGGCACATTTGTTAGGCTGTTAGAGGCATCTTTGCTGATGTGTGTGTGTGTGTGTGTGTGTGTGTGTGCGCGCGCATCCCTGTTTATGTGTCTCTGTATGTAGGTGCATGTATATATGTACATCACATGTAGGTGTGTAGGCCAGAGAACAATCTTGGCTGTTTTTCCTCAGGGCCCAACCCCCTCCCCTTTGAGAGAGGGTCTCCCATTGGCTTGCAACTCACTAAGTAGGCTAGGCTGTCTGGGCAGCAAGCCCTAGGGACCAGCCTGTGGGTTGCCTCTGCTTCTCTAGCTGGCTTACAAGTGCATGCTACCATGCTTAGCATTTTTTTTTTTTTTGGTTTTTTTTTTTTTGGTTTTTTCGAGACAGGGTTTCTCTGTGTAACTCTGGCTGTCCTGGAATTCACTCTGTAGACCAGGCTGGCCTTGAACTCAGAAATCCACCTGCCTCTGCCTCCCAAGTGCTGGGATTAAAGGCGTGTGCCACCACCACCGTGGCATGCTTAGCATTTTATTTTTATTATCTATTTTCTTTTAAATGTGGGTTCTGGGAATTGGACCCAGGTTCTCATGTTTGTAAGGCATGTGCGAACATGCTTGCAGGTGAGTGAGCACATGTTGTGCATGCATTTGGAGGTAAACCTTGGATCCTGGTTTTTAAGACAGAGTTTTTTATTACAGGATTTTTTATTGGCCTGGAGTTTACCTATTAGCTAGGTTAGCTGGCCAGGGAGCCCAGATATTTGGCTGTTTCTACAAGCATGATGTTATAAGCAACATAAAACCCAGCTTTTCCCTGGGTGCTGGGGATCAAACACAGGTCCTCAGGCTTGTGTATCAAGCTCTGTACCAACCCTACGCCACCTCTCCAACCCCGTAGAGGGACTTATTTTCCTTTGTAAGACAGGTTTTCTTTGTGCAACATCTTTGGCTGTCCTGGACTCGAGTTGTATACCAGGCTGGCCTCAAACTCACAGAGATCTGTCTGCTTCCTAGGTGCTGAGATTAAAGGCCTGTGTCACTAGGCTTGAGGGCTATGGAGGGATATTTTTATGACCATTCAAGCAGTGAATGAAAAGGCCCAGACCAGCTGCTTATCCCGAATAGAGGGCGTGGCAATGGATCTATTTCATTAATCAAGTGCCTGTTGGGTGCTGATTTAGAAGGTGAATAAATGAATATCTCAGGGGGGCAGGAACCATCTTTCCCACCTGTCCCACCTACACACTGCTGAAACACACACTAAACATGGGGGCAGGATGGGGGGTTTCCTTGCATATAAAGAGTGCAAAGCTACTTGGTTCAGTTTGCATAGTTGTGCTGCTGGTTATACTATTGCTTCTGAGTTCAGCCAGATCCTTAGCATCTTTGTAGAACATTTAAATGACTAGAAAGGGAGGAGGCGTGTCTCTCTGGGAGGCTTATCCGGCTGCAGTATTTGCTGTTAGTTTGGAGCCCTCAGTCTGTTTGGAGGTATGATATCAATTTGGTTTACACATCTAAGGTTATTTTTGGAGTACCTGCTGTATTCTAGACAAATTGAAAAGAGATGATGAAGTAAAGCTGTGAGGGTCTCAGTCCAGCTAAGGCATGGAGAGAGAGGTCAGAGGGGAAGAGGAAGGATAGAAGAGATGAGATGACTTGTGGGTGACTTTAGCTTTTGCTCCAGGGAACATGGACTGGCCTTGAGCAAAGGAGAGACTCTTGACTTTGTGGTGATGAGCACTGACTTTCAGGCCAGGGAGCAAAAGCAGAGGGAGAGGCTGGTTAAGAATCTCCCACTGTGCCCCAGGAGTGTGCAGACAGTGCTGCAGGGTAGGGGAGTAACTGTGGCTTACTGGCCCTGGTGGTTTTGTGCTCTAGCTTAGTGGGATCTGGGAACTGAATTTTGGGCTAGAGCTTCTTCCCAGAGGGTCTAATGAGGGTTGGGTCTCAAGTCTCACTTTGTGGTTTAAGCTTGTCAGCTGAGCACACAGTAATTGTGTTTGACTGGTCTCAGGTGGACATCCATGCACTCTCAGGGGAGGACTTTAGGGGTTAACTTGTTGAGCTTTTCCTTTGGCTGGGTCTCCATAAATCCCTCTAATCTTTCCTTTCCCCAGATAAATCTCCTAAATCCCCTCCAATCTCTCTCCTCCCTCTTTTTTTCTTCTCCCCTCTCGGAAGGCTTAGGTGGTAGATCAGTAGGGAATTGTCATATTATCGGTCATCTTGCCAGAGGCTGTCAGGCTACTGGACCTCATGCCTGGGTTCTCACAGCATCTCCAGTTTCACAGGAACCAGCAGGGAATCCAAAGGCCACTATGTTCACATCCCTTTAGTTAGTGAAAGGATTTCTGATAGGTGGCTAACACAAGCCTGATGGCATAATCATCTGACTAAGTTTCTTTTCTGACTCAATATGGTGAATTCAGTGCTTATGTAGTTAAAGCAGGAGGACCTGTGGACTCTGGGAGAGATGCCAACACCATTTTTTTTCCCTCAATCCATGCCAGTTATGCCCTTATGACTTTCTGTGGCGCTGGAGAGTACTACTACTTTTGGCTTAGTTTTGACTAGATCCTATTTGATTTTAAAAGAAGGTTTATTATACAATGTATATACAATGTATACAAAGTGTATACAACAGTTTATTATACAATGTATATACAGTGTATACAAAGTTCATCATTCAGCCTTTAATCCGAGCAAGAATAATCTCCAAATGCGTGCCCTAGTTGGGCAAGTTCATTCTGTGGCAGACCACATTGATTCCATGATTTTAGCTCTGTGCTATGATGCTGTGTGTTTCACTGGGACCAAAATAAACTTCCAGTGTGTGTGTGTGTGTGTGTGTGTGTGTGTGTGTGTGTGTGTAGGTCAGAGGTCATGCTAGGATATAGGATATAGTTCTTCAGGTGTTGTCTGACTAGCTGGTTTAAGAGACAGAGCTTGGCTCTTTCTCTTCCGATCCCAGGCGCTGCAGAACCGTGTCTGCTTACCGTGCAGACATGGCCAAGCCCAAGAACCACACCACCCACTAGTCCCGAAAATGGCATCAAGAAACCCCGGTCACAAAGATACGAATCTCTTAAGGGGGTTGACCCCAAGTTCCTGAGGAGCATGCACTTTGCCAAGAAGCACAACAAGAAAGGCCTGAAGAAGACGCAGGCCAACAATGCAAAGGCAGTGAGTGCACGCGCAGAGGCCATCAAGGCCCTTGTGAAGCCTCAGGTCACCAAGCCCAAGATGCCAAAGGGCCCCAGCCACAAACTCAGCCACCTGGCATTCATCGCTCACCCCAAGCCTGGGAAGCAGATTCAAAGCTACATGGCCAAGGGTCGTAGGCTCTGCCAACCAAAGCCCATGGTTCAAACCAAGGCAGAGGCTAAAGCTCCAGCCAAGGCCAAGGCCAAGGCCCAGGCTTCAGCTCCAGCTCCAGCTCAGTCTCCTAAAGGTGCCCAGGCCCCTGTGAAGGCCCCATGGAAAAGGCTCCTGCCAACATGAAGACAGATGGACTGCTGGGACACACCTACCTACACACTATTTGCAGATGACCAGTGTCCTAGGCTGTTTTTACAAATAAAAAGAGAGAGAGAGACAGAGCTTGTCATCACCGGGTTGGAACTCACTAGGGAGGCTAGTTCGTCTGGCCTAGGAGCTGCCTAGTTTTCTGCTTCGCAAGCATTGGGATTACAAATGTATGCTACCATACCTGGCCTTTTAATGTGGGTTCTGGGAATCCAACTCAGGTCTAACACGTTCCCAGCTATCTCTGCAGTCCTACAGATTCTATTCTTGATCAACACTGAATCTTGGGGACAAGTGTTTAAGGTAGTTTATTTGCTGAATCTGGGAAGGGGAGGAAATCAAAATGAAATGGCAAGTTCACATCAGCACAGCTGTTGGTGGCTCTGAGACACTAGGTATTTCCTTAATCTTTCTGGGTCTAGGTGGAGATAGAAGTTACCACCTCTTGGATTGTTGTAGGGGGTTCAGTGACATCTAGGAGTTGCCTGCCACATAACTGGGATTGGGTAAACAGGAGCTGTGATATACCAGACCTTCTTTCAGCCACTGAGGCTGGCTATCTAAGATTCATCCAGGCTAGGACCAGTGTGAAGAGCATGCTAGTATCTGCTGGAAACTAATTTTTAGACATTCTGGTTGCAAATAGACAGAATGTGTATTTAACCTTCCAGAAAATTAGTTTAAGCAACCACAGACAAGCTCTTTCATTCAGCCAAAGAACACCTGCTAATTGTTCTTCAAGGTACACTGAGCAGCTATGAACGTGGTTTAGAGATTGTCTGGGAGTGAGTGCAAGTTCTGACAGGCTTCATTGTTTCCTAGCTGTGTGGCTTTTGGTCTTACTTGACCATTCTGAGCCCTCTGGCCTCCTCCATCAAACCAGGTAATGAGGGACCCGATAGGAGGGTAGCCATGATGATGAAGTGAAAGGTGGAGAGAAACCACCAAGAACAATATGTGAGTTGGGGCTCAGTGAATGGCAGCTATCTCTCAGTCCCTGCTCCTCAGAGGCTATTTGTAGATCTGGAGACTGTACTGGACCATTCACAGTTTTTTCCAGCAGGAGGTGATTAAACCATATAGTGCTAGCATTAACCAAAAGACTCAGCTTGAAAGCCTTCTCCAGGCCAGCCCGTGAGCATGAGCGGGAGTGACCTACTTTGTTAACATCCCTTCCTCTGGCTGGCTAACCAGATTTGCCTCTCTGCCTCTCTTCCTGTTTCCTGGGCTGAGTTTAAAAAACGCTGTCTACATCAGCGGGTGCAAGAGTCTTCTCAGAGACACACTACAGCCTTTGTGCTGCTGAGGTGTTTTCTCAACATTAGTATGCTGTTCCTTTAGGGGAGTTGTTTGTTTCCGCTTTGTGTCTCAATGCAAGTAACACATACATGTGTGTGCACACATATATAAACACTTTTTTTCCCTTGGTACTGCAAATGGAATCTTTAAGGTCTTATGCATGAGCTGTATCCCCAGCTCGGAGAATAGTATTTAATTTGATGACTGAAGTCACGTACCTAAAAATGTCATTCCACCACAGAATTGCACAGTTTATAATCTTTGGGATTGAGATGGCTCATTTGGGACTGCCTTAGTTAGAAGCCCAGAACTCACCAAAAATTTCTGGGTTTGTAATTCCACATGTGTTTTTAATCCCAGTACTGGGGAGGAAGAGATAGGTGTATTCCTGGGTCATTCTGGCCTGCTAGCCTAGTTTACATGATGATTCCTAGGCCAGGGAGAGACTCTGTCTCAAAAACAGGGTGGATGGTACCTAAGGAATGACAATGAGGTTGTCTTTTGGCTGCAACACATATGTTCACATATGTTTACATCCACTCACATGTATATGTGTGCCTTCACATATACAAACATTCATGTGTAGCCATGCACTGTATCTTAGTTCCTTTTCCTGATGATGAGAAAAAAAAATTATCCTGACAAAAGGAATTCAGTGGAGAAAGGGTTAATTTCACCCTTCAGTTCCATTGTACAGTCAGTGATGGTGGGGAAGTCAAAGCATCAGGCACTTGAAGTAGATGGCCACAACCACATCCACAGCTGGAAGCAGAGAACAATAAATGCGTGCTGCTACTCTGTTTCCTTTCTCATCTATGAAGTCTAGGGAATGGCGTCACCCACTGTAGGCAGGTCTTCTCACCCCAGTTAAAGCAGTAAAGGAAATTCCCCCGGAGGCAACATGATTCTAGATCCTGTCAAGTTGGCACTAATATCACACACAGACACAAATAGAGTTCCTGGCATTACTAGGGGAGAGATCCAAGGCCCTGTGAATGATAGGCAAGTATTCTGCCCCTGAACTAGTCCCCAGGTCATTGTATAGTTTAACATATCTATGTATTGGATTAATTATAGTGTGGTTTGAAATGGCACAGGGTACATATATACATCACATATACATATAAGGGAAAGTTTTGTTATAAGCTGTCCTTGTTGAGGGTCTTCAGATAGGAAGTGGGAGAAAAATCTCAAAAGCTCTGAATTTCTCAAGATGCAGGCTCTAAGTATAAGCTTTGGAGCTGGGTTCCAAGTTGGGTGTTGTCCCTCTTGTCTGTTTTTGTAGTCTCTGTTGTCAGTGTCTGGTTGTGGTCGTGATCTGCCGGGAACTTACTGTTCACGATCGACCTGTTGAGAGGCTGTTCTCTGTCTTTCATGAACACACCTGGGATCGCTGGAACTGGTTGTGCTATATGTTGGATTGAGTGTTATAAATGGAGTCCTGAAAGCACGATATTAAATAAAAGCTCAGGCAGCCTCTGGAAGAGGAAGTCGTTGGTTAGTGAGTCCCTTGTTATAGGCCACATAATAGGTAAAAAGCATCAAGGACCGTGATTCTTGCCTGCGATTGCCTAAGTGAGACTGTCCTTGAATTAGACTTCTAAGCTTTCATGGCTGTTTTCTGACTTATATTTCCTCTAGGAAGTGAAGTTTATATGGTAATTAGGGCGAGTGAGAGCTCAGGAGCCCATGAGAATGCAAGGGACTGGGTGGCTAGTAAAGATGAACACAGTTATTGGCTTTCTGTGGCCCTTTCAGCCCCTTTTACAACTGTGATGTAATAACAAGACTTCACGTCTGTTTCCTGCTATTTTTGTTTCAACGATTGTGATTAAATATGTAACATAAACCTCAATATCGCAGCCATTTCTGACTGTAAAGTCCACTTTCAGAACGTCCGTGCTGGGCAGCAGCTGCCACCATCATCTATCGAACTTACTACCCCCAAATGCAACCTCTGTGCTCATTAACCAATCACATTCTCTTTCCATTCCCCAGGTCCCCAACAACCAGCATCCCACATGCGGTCTCTCTGGTTCTGCTTTAACATGCCTTTTACGAGTGGACTCATGGCCTTGTGTGTTTAAGCTTATTTTACCTGTGAATAATGCATCTATCAACCTGAATAGGCCAATCTCTCCTCAAGACTGTGTTTTCAGTTCTTGGGCACATTTATAGAAATGTCAGTGCTTATCAACTGATCATATAATAGTTCTATGCTTCATATATATACATATGTATATGTATATATATGCATATATATATGTATATATACATACACACATATTTGTATCTATCTATCTATCTATCTATCTATCTATCTATCTATCTATCTATCTATCATCTATCTATCTATCTATCTATCTATCTATCTATCTATTTTTTTGGGGGGGGATTAGTTTTTCATTTATCTCAAGCTGTGCTTGGAGTCTCTAGGTAGTCAAGAGCGACCTTGAACTCCTGATTCCCTTTTCTTCATCCTCCAAGTGCTAGCATTACAGGCGTGGAGCATTCCATGCTTCATTTTAACTTTTTTTTTTTTCAATTTTGGAGATTGATTGTAGGGTCTCATGCATGCTAGTTGCTAGGTAATTGCTATGTTTAAGTGTAATTAAATTAATTATTCTAGTGTGCATTGCACAGGTGTGGCGAGCACATACTCACCCTTACATGTACCTGAGGAGGCTGCAGCAGGATGTTGGTGTTTTCCTGTCACTCTCAGTTTTATTGAATGAAACAGGGTTGCTCACTGAACAGGAAATCCACAGTTGTTTCTGACTAGCCTGGCAGGCCAATTTTTTTCTGTTCCTGCCTGCCTGCTGCAGCTGCCGAGGTTATAACAATGTCCAGCCATGACTGGCATTTCATGCTGATGCTGGGGATTCAAACTCAGGTCCTAACATCTGCAGAGTAAGCACTGCTGATGCCATGTTCCCACACACCGTAATTCTGATATATGATGTGCTGCCATGCTGTTCTCGTGTTATTTTGCAGTGTGCAAAAGTAATTTTTATAGCTTTGCTTTCTTCCGATTCTTTGCATGGTAAACGAACTACAATTCTTACCCTCATTTTATAGATAAGCAAACCGAAGGTCAGAAGGGTAAACAACCCAGGAATGCTGCAGAGTGGAGATGAGTCTTCTGGCTCCCAATTCTAAGCTTTTCCTCCCATCCCATGCTGTGAACAGAGCTGCTTGCTGGAGCTGGTGACATAGAGGAGGTGCTGACCAGAAAGAAGGGGAGCAAACCATCCCTTCTGTGGATACATGTGGCAGGACAGGGACAGTGCAGTGTGTCAGAAGCTGCTGGCCGGGAGGGAGTACTAATTTTAGCCCTTGCTGAGACACTCCCATTTGGGTTCATTTCATGTTCCTTACAGTTGTGAGATTCCTGAGCAAAGTTCTCCTTGGGCCAATTCCAGGGGGACATAGTAGATAAGAACCTTTCTGCCTAGCTCTGTCAGTCAGGAACCAGAATCTTGATCTCACTGTCAGTATGGCTTGATTACCTTAATCCACGTGAATCATATGCCCACATAACACACATTTTATAAGTCCTAAATGAGTCAAGTCAGCTGTGAGACAGTATATAATGAGGCCTATGTCACCCAAAAGGCATTATTCTATTATAAAGATGATAGCTTTATGACAAACCTTTCTCAGGCTAGCAATATGTTCGCCTTTGAAAACTAAGCTCTCGTCTTTCGGGAGGGCCTTTAAGTTGGTCATATAGTGACCTTGAATCTGCCCCCAGAGTTTCTTAGTGTAATCTATCTGGCCCTACTAAGGTGCTTATTATTATTATTGTTATTGTTATTATTATTATTATCATTATTATATTATATTGTTTTCAGTATTAGCTTTTAAGTGATTGACACTGTAAGAGAAGCTTTTAAAAGAAAATAGTAGGGCTGAAGAGATGGCTCAGTGGTTAAGAGCACTGACTGCTGTTCTAGAGTTCCTGAGTTCAATTCTCAGTAACTACATGGTGGCTCACAGCCATCTGTAATGAGATTCAATGCCCTCTTCTGGTGTGTCTGAAGACAGCTACAGTCTGAAGATGAGCTACAGTGTACTCATACATAGAATAAATAAATAAATCTTTTTTTTTTTTTTTTTGGTTTTTCGAGACAGGGTTTCTCTGTGTAGTCTTGGCTGTCCTGGAACTCACTCTGTAGGCCAGCCTGGTCTACAGAGTG
>JANHMN010000006.1:48855159-48869163 GCA_030674055.1 Rhabdomys pumilio
TGTGTGTGTGTGTGTGTGTGTGTGTGTGTGTGTGTGTGTGTGTGTGTGTGTTTTCTCCACTGGATATAAGGAGAGTTACCCGCATGGATTTGCTGCTATCCACTACAGCATGAGTAAATAAATCATGAGTGGCTACACCACTTCCTGTCCCCCACCAGCCCTGGACTGCCATGAGCTCTGTTGAGTGGGTCTGGACCCCATGAGCTTCTTCCTCATCAATGATTAAACACATGGCTCTGTCTGTGCATCTCTTTGTAAGCAGCTGTAGCTGCTCTGAGTTCCTGAATGCCATGATCAGGTCTCCAGCTTAGGGTGGTGTTTGGTGGCTCCATCTGCACTGCTTGGCTTGCACGTTTTTTTCTCCGCCTTCTCTTCTACAGTGCTGATTGAACCTTGCCGAGGTTGCTTTGGGTGAGCTTCCAGACTAAGGCTGTATGCTCAGCAGTCATATGTGTTCTCAACACTTTGCCCAGCATAGATCTGTCCATTAACCACCATTCACTGCAAATGAAGCCTCTTTGATCAGGTGGAGGTCAGTATGCTAGGTTACAGGTATCAACATAAATACGTAAGTATTCAGGGGCTAGGACAGGTGTGCCCAGCACTTCACCCTCAAACGAGGTACTTTATTTTATGTTATTTTAAAGGTTCTTCCTCTAGAGAAGTTTTTTTTTTTCTCTTTTCATATCACAATGTATTATAAACATTACTCTAAATGTTATTAAATGCAGTGGCATTTTTCTCAGGGCTCCTTAACTTTGAAAAACATTGATTATCGTGTATAAATGACTCATCGTATATTATGTACCTCAAGCAGTGTTTTGTATTCTCAATAATTGGAAAACACCGGGAGAAAAGCAATAGGAAAACATTACATGTGGAACATTCATTCTGTTAAGAAAGGGCTCCAGCCGGATAGGCTGTTACTCAGTGTTTCTGTTTAGGATATGTTTTGAAATCTGTTTCTCTAATGATTTGTGCAGAAGGTGACCTTTCCTTGTCACAGGGACTCCTTAGCAATAAGAAGCGGTTAAAACTGTGTCTGATGTTGAGTTAACACCCAGAGGTATCAGGAGGCAAGCAGTTTAGTATTCCGGCTTGATTCCAATTTCAACTGAGATTCATCGTGAGTAAGTTTCCAGTGCGAGCAGCCGAGCTGGTAGGTATTCTGCTCTTAGTCTTCTGGAGTCCAGTGTGACCTTCCCCAGGCTCTGTGCTCTTCCTCTGGGGCAAGTTTCAGAGACGTTCTACCTACTCAAGGGGTCAGGCCCACAAGCACAGGGCTTTATGATACATTTAGTGTCTTGAATGCTCTCTCTAACTTGAAATTCTTTGTGTGTGTGTGTGTGTGTGTGTGTATGTAATCCATGTAAACACAGGTGTATAGATGTGCATATAGAAGTCAACACAGGGTATTTTCTTTGGTTATTTTCTATCTTTTTTTTTTTTTTTTTGTGCTAAACTTGGAGTTCATGGGTCACTCAGCAAGACTACCTGGCCGATGAGTCCCAGGGATCTTTCTGTCTTGCCTCCCAGTGCTGCAATTACAAGCATGAATCTCTGTGCCCAGCTTTTTATTTTAATGCTAGGAATTTGAGCTCATGCTTTATGTAGCAAATGCTTTACCAACTGACCCATCTTTTCAGCTGTTCTTAGTTAGGGTTTACTGCTGTGAACGAACACAGTGACCAAGGCAACTCTTATAAGGACAACATTGAATTGGGGCTGGCTTACAGGTTCAGAGGTTCAGTCCTTTATCATCAAGGTGGGAAAATGGCAGCATCCAGGCAGTCATGGTGCAGGAGGAGCTGAGAGTTCTACATCTTCATCTGAAGGCTGCTAGCAGAAGACTGGCTTCCAGGTAGCTAGGATGAGGGTCTTAAAGTCCACAACCAAATGACACACCTACTCCAACAGGGCCATACCTTCTAATAGTGCCACTCCTGGGGCAAAGCATACACAAACTGTGACACATTATGACTTTAAATTCTTTATATATTCTTGAATATGAGTCTTCCGATTTCTGTTTTGCTTTGTACCTCCTAAATAATGAAGTGTAGTACCTCACCGCATGGAGTATGGGGGTAGGAGTATACATGACAGTTACATCCACATTTGCTGAGGTAAAGGTCTGTGAGTGTGAGATGCAGACCCAGTAAAGAGGCATCAGAGAACTGACATGGCTTGTTCAATGGCGTGCTCCTAGGTGTCTTAGTCAGGGTTTCTATTCCTGCACAAAACATTCTGACCTAGAAGCAAGTTGGGGAGGAAAAGGTTTATTCAGCTTATACTTCCACATTGCTGTTCATCACCAAAGGAAGTCAGGGAAGGAACCTGGAGGCAGGAGCTGATGCAGAGGCCATGGAGGGGTGCTACCTACTGGCTTGCTTCTCCTGGCTTGCTCAGCCTGCTTTCTTATAGAACCCAGAACTAACAGCCCAGGAATGGGCCACAATGGGCCCTCCAACCCTTGATCACTAATTGAGAAAATACCTTACAGCTGGATCTCATGGAGGCATTTCCTCAAGGGAGGCTTCTTTCTCTGTGATAACTCCAGCTTGTGTCAAGTTGACACACAAAACCAGCCAGTACACTAGGCAAGCATCAGGACTGGAGTTCAATTCCCATAATTCATACTTTTAAAAAATGCTAGTTGTTGTGGTGTGGGCTTTGAATTCCAACACCAGGAAGATATAGAAAGGTGACCAGTTAGCCTGGGCAAATTGGCAAGCTATAGGCCAATGAAAAACTCGGTCTCAAAAAAATAACGGAGGAACTCTGTCTCAAAAACATAATGGGTATGACGTCTGAGGAATAGCACTCTAGAGACTGACTTCTAACCTCTACATACATGAACTAAGGTGTGTGCATACAAATGTATACCTTCCCATAAGGAAATGTACATTTACACACACACACACACACACACACACACACACGTATGCACACACACGTATGCACATACACACTCATGGTATTTGCCGTTTGGAGTGCATCCGGGTAGGACTCTTGTTTCTTCAGGTCAGAACCGAGCAGAGAAATGAATCCTGTCTTCTTTCAGCTTCCAGTTAAGGAACTAATGATTTTCAATGGCAGAGTGGAGGCTTCCAGCGCTTCAAGGAACCTGTCACACACAGCTTAGCTTATAGGACAAGTATTTAGTCTGACAACAGAAAGGAGGCCAAAGAAAGTCCTTTTATGAAGCAGATGACATAATGTCATTTCTGCTTTTCATATGATTGTTGGCCTTATGAAAAAGAGTGATATTCTGGGAAGACCGGCAGATGCTGTCCAATCAATATATGCTTAAGAACATCTCTGAACTAATTTAAGGCTCACATGCTTGGTACTGATAAAATTAGCCAGCTGGACACTTCTCCAACTCATTGAGGTTAACATGAATAGTTTGAAGTTCAGAAGAAGACGAAAGTGTTTGCCCGTAGCTAAGGTGTTCTAGACACCTCTTCCATTTTGATTTAGTTAAAAGCTTTCCTCTCCTCTTTAGACTTGGGAATAAAAGTGAAGGTGGAAATGAGAAGAGCAGGCTGTGGGTTCACAGTCCGCAGAAGAAGGGCGCTTCCGTGTGCACTGAGCTGACAGTAGCTCTTCACCTTATAAAGGCAAGGAGCTAAATAGCCCCCTTCGTAGTATGGCTGCAGCAGGGCAGTGGAGTTGAGAATGAGAATCCCTCAAGTGCTCCTTAAGAAAATGGAAGTTGGAACAGCATCACCCTTCATCATTGAGCCTGTACTGTGTGACGTTCCTCTGGCAACCAGACTTCGCAGAAGATTGCCTCCTGTGGTCCCTGCTTCACTCTGAGCGGATGTAAGGGCGCTTTGGAACGTCTAAGCTTGAGGATGTTCAGTCTGGAGAGAGCCTTGTAAACAGCTTGCTCTTTGATCAGCTTGAGAGGACAGAGACCTGAGCAGGCTAGAGACTTTCAGTAGGGCCTATTGAGTTCAGAGTCTCCAGGGGACTCTCCAGAATTTCATTGGGATTTTAGATGCTACTCTTCTTTTGTATGTGTGCATGCATGTATATCTGTGCAGGGTGTGTGTGTGTGTGTAAACGTGTATGTGCATGTTTGAGACTATTTCTAGGTCAAAGGTCAGCCTTAGGTTTTGTTTCTCAGGAGCTGTCCACCTTGTGTTTAGGCTTGGCTGGCCAGTAAGCTTCTGGATTCTACCTTTCTCCACCATCCCAGTGCTAGGTTACAAGTATGTTCCACCATGCCCCACTTTATATGTAGGTGTGATGGCTGGACTCAGGTCCAGCAAGCCCTTTATTGCCTGAGCTATCCCCCAAGATGCTAAACTTCATTAGGAGATGGAAACTTACTGAGGAGCTCCTTTGTCAGAGTGAAGAAGTGACTTTTATTTTTCGCCTCTTCCCAGTCTACTTCTGTATTTGTAGCCCAGTCAGGGATGAACCATGGCGAACTGTCTCAAGCTGTTGGGAGAATGAAACAAGCCAACAAACATGAAGTTCTTAGGGTGACACCTGCTCCAGCTTTAGGGCCCTACCTATGCCAGCCCGTCCTGTCAGCAGCATGACATGGCGTGGGCATTGCTTGATGTGCCTAATGATTGTGTTGTCATTGTTCCTGGTTCTGTGCTCAGGAGGGCTGCTTTTCTTCCTGGAGTCCAAGAACAAGAGGAGCCTTTTATCTGCTAATTTATTATGAAGTTCTTTTTTTTCGTTTTTACTTTTTATCACTGCTCGGTAATTTTCAGTTGTTGATTAGTGGTCTCTGGTGGCTGACACGTGAGAGCCCTGGGTGATGTACGTCTGTCTTTGCATACAGTAGACATTTTATACTGGCTTTATTTATGTTGTCTGTTAATGAGTTCTCAGCTCAGTGAAACCCAGCACCGGAGACTTGCAGGAGGTGGCTGGGCTGTGATTATAGAATGAGTATCTGGGTCTTCTTGCAAGAAGTAGACAAAGTCTGTGTCCCCGATTTTACCCCTGCTTGCCAGGATGATGCTAATCCTTAGACAGGGGCTTCTGTGAGGTGCATTTAAGTTTTATGGATGAGAAAATATGCTGCCTTAAACGTATTTGCAAGCCTTTCTAAGAAAACAACTCGTGCTTCTCTGAGTTGATGGCATAGGCAGAGTTTTCCTAAGGGCAGGTGTGGCATTGGAAATGGTTCCAGTGTCTTTGATAACCTGATCAGTTTCCTGTCTAGGTAATTAGATAATTCTAGAGGTGCTAATTAGCTGGTGCCAGGAACTTGTATCATTGGCAGATTGATGAATCTGGCAGTGCCATTGATGGAATCGCTTTTTTTTTTTTTTTTTTTTTTTTTTTTTTTTTTTATCTTTAGGTTGTGGGTGTAGCCCTTCAGGTGGCATGAAAATCTAAAGTGAAACTTTGGGGACATGGCTCAGCTGGTAGAGTGCTTGCCTAGAATTCACCAGGCCCTGATTTGGATCCCAGTTACCATGTAAATTGGGTGAGTGGGAATGCTTTAAATCCAGGAGGCAGAGGCAGAAGGATCAATAGGTTAAGGCCATCTTTGGCTACATAGACAATTGGAGGTCCTGTCTTGAAAAACAAGACCAAACAAAACCAAACACTTAAAAAAAAACAAAACAAAAAACGAGTTTTGAATCCAGTCACCATGTTTTGACACCTGGTGTTTTCCCACACCAATATATCCTCCTGTACACTCATCAGCTGAGTGTCACACAAGTTGTTTCTAATAGCAACTCATGGTTTTGTAGGACTCCGGTGGCAGGCACAGTCCCATAAGACTTCCTGGGCAAGCTCAGGGCCACAAGCTGTGATTCCTGCTTGAGAGTATAGCTATTAGAATTAAGGAAGTACTTGCTTACATTTTTTCGCCCAAGTTTATTGTGAAGGGCACCAAGGGATGCAGATGAACATGCAGGTGAGCGTTCAGAAGAGCAGGTACTTAATGCGAGGACAGAAGTGTCTCAGATGCAGACGCCTCAGTTCCTGTGACTTTGTAGAGTGTACTATCTAGCAGTCACACAGACGTGTACACCAACTAACCCAGGGTCAACCTACATCTCATTGTTTGTTTTTTATGAAGAGTCCGTTATCCAGGATCTCTCCCTCCCTTCAGCTTGGTGGGTAGGGCTGAGTGGTCCAACCCTCTCATTACCTGTTTCTCCTTGCACCCAGCACCAGAGAAGCTATTCAGGAGCACCCAGCCCTCATCAGTCCTCTCATTAGCATACCAAAAGACACACCCATCATTCTCTTCTTCTAGGGGGAAGGGGATTAAGACCAAAAACTATGCAAATGATGAACTTCTCACCTCTGTCACTGGGAAGTCATGGCAGGCTTTGGAACCTTGTGCCAGGAGTCAACAAATATGTATTTGTCATTATGCCACACTCTGTGTTTGTTGGCTCTTTTCCTGTGCTATGTCCTAAAGGAAAAGGGGGAAAATATTGCATGAGGTAATAGTTGGATTAGTGGAAACTGTGTTTTAGAATGTATGCTAAGTCCTTGGCTATATGTTCTCCCAGTTTGCATTATTTAAATCTTCTAGTAACAGTGATGTGTGCTGTGGGGACTCAGAGAATAACTCCCACCAAATATGGCATCTTGGCAGGCTGAGCAAGTAAGGTAAAGGGAAAACTCTGGAAGTCCTCTTCCCTGCTTTGAGACTTATACTCGCACATAATTGCAGACTGCCCTGCTCCAACTCTCTGTATCTATCTCAAAAAGGAAGGCTGGCCCATTCAAACTCCAGAGACTATCTTGGCATCACTTGTTCACTACAAGCCCCCAGGATTGTTCACATTCACCCCTCTCCCCTCTCTATAGGAAAGGGGGTGTATAAGTTGGCGCACATGTGTCAGCAGGCAGGTCACTACCTCTGAATTTTTCTTCTGTGTTGTGGGTTTCTCTTCTTGCGTGCTTATAAGTTTGTAAGCTTTTTATTTTCCTCCTTTCATCTTTGCCGGTTTACTGGGGTGAACCTGCAGAAGGTGGAGGAGAAATTTCCTTTGAGCCCCTACAATGTAAACTCCTTATGGAGTGAAGCATGTTTAGTTACACTGGACTCCAAGCTACGTGTGTATGAGCCTGGCATCTCTTCAGGTAGTTTACATGAGCTTGTGAGCAGGAAACACTTAGAAAGGAAGGAAGCACAGATGTCTATTTACTATGATACTCTGCCGTATTAAAACAACAACAACAACTCCCTAATATTATTGAAAAAGGTTACTTAATTTGTTTTTGATACAGTGCTGGAGCTAGAACCCAGAGCTTTTGTGTATGGGAGTAAAGCTTTCTGTGACTGTTTACCCAGGCCCAGGAAGATTGTTAACTACAAGAGTTTGAAAAGTAGAAGCCTAAATGGACAGAGCCATTTCTTTTAGAGTTTAGTTAAAATGTACCCATGGGCATCTTCTGTGTCTTGTGCTTACCATGAATAATCTATCCTTTAATCTCCAAAACACCCCTGGGGGTACATAGTTGATGAAGAGGAGAGCTGGAGCCATATACCTCTTCTTTTATGGTCTAGCCATTTTTCTCCTTACTTTTCTAAATGTGTCCCAGTGAACAAGACGCTACTTTCCAGTTATGCGCTTAGGGAATCCAGCTACGTGATCTAGGTTCCAAGATGCAGCTTTTTGTCTGAAGTGTTTCATTTGCCTAAATAATCAAATTAGGTAACCACCAAATCCCTCTTGGTTTTAGGATTTACAGAGTTAGCTCCTATTAGAATAGATCTCTCTATCTTTTTTTAAAATCTTATTATGAAGAGCCTTTTGTGGTAAAACTAATTTTGGTGAGTAACAGAATGAGAACTCACGGAACATCCAAGCAAGGAGAATGGATACAGAGTCTCAGGACACGCCCAGAATAAAGTTTTCCTCTCAACCGCGAGTTGAATGGCTGGCAGTGTAGGGAAATGCAGGGTTAACTTTAGCATGATGCTTGGTGCTTGGATTTATGAATGGATGCAGATTTTAGCAGGCCCAGACATGGGGTTTTATTAAATATGTCCATTTCAACTCTACTCAAACTTCAGCAAGTGCTGTTTTTTTTTTTTTCTTTCAACCATATCATTTTTTTCCTCTTTCTGACAAGCATAACAAATGTTAAAGTTCTATTAGAGAAATAAACATAGTGCATTGGGAAATGAGTGTGTTCTGGATGGTTTATGAATACACATACTCTGAGATAGCCTTCTAAAAATCTTTAAAATAAGTTGATTTGAGGATTCTGGGTTGGGTTTGACAGTGTACACCTTTAATCCTAGCACTGGAAGGCAGAGGCTGGGGAACCTCTGAGTTGGAGACCAGTCTGGTTCAACCAGCCAGCCAGCCAGCCAGCCAGCCAGCCAGCCAGCCAGCCAACCAACCAACATATAGAACCTGGAGATAAGGAGATGACTCAGAGGTTTGTGACTTCCCAGGCAAGGGTGAGGTGTGAGGATTGGAGTTTGGATCCCCAGAAATGCAAGGGAATGTCTAGTGATATGTTAATGGTTCTGCCTCTCATTCTAGCCTAGGGAGAGCATCCACTGAGCAAACCAGCAAGGGAGGCTAGCTGTATTGGTGAGCTTGGTATTTGATTGAATGCCCTTGCCTGAATGAATAATGAAGCAAGAACAAGAATTGATGATTTTGGACAACTTCAAGCCTTCATATGCACACACTTGTATACATGCAATCACACACATGTGCATCCATACCCATGTGGATCTATACACATGCAAAAAAAGCCCTCAATGCATACAAAACACACACACAGACACACACACAGACACACAAACACACACACACATACATACACACAGTGCAAGGAAATTACTTGTAGAGCAAACCTCATTCTTTCATGGCAAAAGGATAAATGCTTTTCTCTACGATCAGGGATAAGACAAGAATGCATGCTTTTGCCACTTCTCTTCAACAGTGTAGAGGAGATTCTAATCACGGCTGTTAGAAAGAGGAAGTAAAATACATCCAGGCTATAAGAGAAGAAGAAATATGGTCTCAATTTGCAGCTACCAGCCTAGCCCCAGGTTCATCGAGAGACCCTGTCTCGAAGGAGTAAGATGGAAGATGATTGAACAGAATGATGTGAGATGAAAATGGTGGCTTGGCGGGGGCATCACAGCTTGTAATCTTAGTGGTGGGAAAGCAAAGACGAAATCTTTGTGGTATGCTTTCCAGCCAGGATAGTCGAACTGGTGAACTCCAGGCTAATGAGAAACCTTGTGGAGGAGATTGGCAGCCCTTCTGAGGATGATAACCTGAGGTTGTCTTCTGGTTATGTTCCCATACACATGTTCACGTGCACTTCCCAGGAGAGCATGCAAGACACATACATACACGTCAACATCCATAGGAAAATGAAAGAAATCTTCTTCGTCCTGTCTAGGATCATTGAATGTTGGAAACAACTCAACACAAAAGTTATGAACCATGGCGCAGCAATTAACAGAATGCTCGTCAGTTTTAAATTGTGACGTAGAATAAGGCCATAGAAGTTGGTGATACTGCTTAACGTGACAAAGAACATAGGAGATAGGATGATGCTGACTTTATGAAAGAACATTTGTGTCGGGAGAAGACTGAAGGCATACATGTGAATGATATCACTCCTCATCCCAAGGGGTTGGCACGGTAAATGACTTCAATTTTCTCCTTCTTGCTATACTGTGCATTCTCGATTTTCTGGAATAATCAGGCATTAACTAAGATGATAACTTCATTTTCACATATTTTATGATTATCATTAGTCTCAGGATAGTGACATCATCCGTGCTTCAAGACACACATGTCAGCATGCGCATTATACGTCTCCATATCTAATATGTAGTAGCTGTATTTCCCCTTGTGACCGAGTCTCAGCACATATATTATATACCTACATATTGAATAAATAATAGCTCCCCCATTTTGAGATGGGAGTCTTGTTTTGTAGCCTGAGCTGGTCTTGAACTCTTACCTTAAAGCTCCAGAATTTCAGGTTGAACAGGGATGTCCCAGTGTACTCTGCTTTATCCTCTACTGGAATGTAAATACTGAAATAGTTTATTCATTAATAAAAGTAATGGGGCTGGGGAGTTGTTGGCTCGGTGGGTAAGATGTTTGCTGCACAAACATGAGGGCTTGAATTTGATTCTCCAAGACCCAATGTAAAAAGTTCAGTGTACACATATGCCTGTAACCCTAGTTTTGGGAGGCAAAGATTCTAAGGGTTTACTGGCTAGCCAGCCTAGCCTAAACAGTGAGATTCAGACTCTGTAAGAGCCCTAGTCTCAAAAAGATAAACTGATGGAGAAGTGATTGACTGAAAAAAGTATCTTGACACTAGCCTTTGGCCTTCACGTACCCATGCATAGATGAGTAACCCACATCCCCATATATCCATATACCTGTATAACACACAGATAGGCATGCACACACACAGACATATAGACACAGATCATACACACATAGAAATACACAGACATAGATTACACACACACACACACACACACACACACACACACACAAATATACAGACACAGATACACACACAGAGATTTATTTAGTTCATATCTATAGAAACTGAAATTATAAGCGGCACCCCTCTGGCAAGGTTTCCCTTAGCCACATCACCTCAAGGCAGATGGCACTGCAGTGGCAGGACTGTGAGAGGAAAGGATGCTCAGAGGAGGCAGGCAGAACCAGGCGAAGAGAGCAGTCTCAGGACCTCCCAGTAAGTCTCACCTCTTAAAGACCCCACACACTTGCACATTATCATGCTGAGGACCAGGCTCCCAGCACATAATCCTTTGGAGATGCACTTATATCCTCTCTAAGCCTTACTAAGCAAGACTTTGGGACGAGAGCACTAAGCCCCGTTAGTGTAGAGCGTTCCTGGAGTCATCTTTGAAACTTACAAGGTTTCTTACTTTCATCTTAGGAAAGTTAAACTCCCTAGACTTCAGGTTTTAGATCTTTCAGCTGCAAACAACGGTGTCAAGTGAACCTGGCTGGAAACAGGGAGAAAATAACCCCTGAACTCTGCTGGAATGCTTGCCTTTTTTTCACCAGGAAACCTTTTTTTGGCAGTGTGACTGTTTATCATCGCTGTTGGGGGCCGTTAAGGGGCACAAGGAGAATTACCCCTTTGCCAATTTCAAAGGTAAAAAGCCAAAGCAAAAACATTCCCAACTAGCATGCCTTTTAAATTAATAAATTGCTTAAAAAATGCTTAGTTGGAAGGCCTTGGAGGTCCTCACAGACAGCTCTGTGATTGTCTCAGGATATAGGTGCTGATAATTTCCAGATACACTATGTGGCAGTGTCTAGGTTTGTCTGTGGTGCTAAGAAAACATCGTACTGTTTTGGAAGTCATGAGATTTGGGCATGGACGTGATTAACCACGTCCTGGTGATAAAGCATCTGCACTGTCTCTAAGAAGCCAGTGGGTAGAGGAACCTGCTCAATGAGTCTTGGATGAAGGTAAGGCTTGCAGTTTTAATTTCGAAGTGCATTGCCATTAAATATGCAGGCACGCAAGCTGTTCATGTAAATCACACTACCTAAGGACTGCATTCCAGGGTGTGTCCTCCATGTCTGGTGGGGTGATCTGGAAGAGGACATAAAATGGGCTGTCTGTGGGACCTTATTTGCATCTGCTAGAGAAAGGGCTAATTATGCAGGTTTTGGGGGATCCATGCCAGCTCCAGATTGGAACATTCTGCACACTAGGATGTCAGAGTTTGTGTCCTGTCCCTGCTTAAATTTCAGACAGAGCTGGATAAGGGGTTTGAGAAGGAGGTTGTTGTTGGTGGCCCATGTGGTCCATGCTATACCAGCCCTAGGCTGTGCTGAGATCTAAGCGAACATTCTCTTCTCACTGCTCTGAGGAGAGGCTCCATGGGATATCAAGGAGTCCAAGGACATCCTGATACAGTATCACTCGGGGGAGGGGAGTATAGCCAGAGGTTTCAAGGGGAGATGCTGGGTGTGAGAAAGATGTTATCCTTTCCACGGTGCATGGAGACGTTGGCTTGGAGCAGTCAAGTGACTTCGTCCAGGTCTGGGTGAGAATGTGACCTAGTTACTGTGTCTCTCTCGGCACGCTGGCAGAGTGACCAGACTCTGCTTCCTTTCTCCTGCTCACAGCAAGAATTCTGCCGAGCCTCTTGGAGGCTGGAGGGCCAGTTTTAGTAACTTGCCCTTTCCTGTTTGGCGATGGTCCATTTCTTTTGGGTGAGTGTTAATGGCCATGGGCTTGAAAGTTTTATTTATAAAGAGAAGTTCTCTCTTTTGACTCTATGTCCTTGTCAGATAGCATCCTATGGAATTGCTCCCGTTTTGGGGAAGAGGACAGCACAAAGCGGCATCAAAACCTATGGCTGTGGTCTTTGGAGTTTTCTTTCTTTCCTTTTGATGTCTTCCATCTAGATTTAGGTCAAGGGACAGAGCAAACTCAGCACACACACTCGTAGTAGACACTCCTTGATCGTCAACTAGAAGGTGACCTCTCTCGGGTTACTTCCCTGTCTATAGGTGTTCACCCCTTCTGTGTAAGGTGAGGTAGCGAGTGGCCCTGGGCGTAATTTCATTCAGGGTCATGTGTGTGTGAGACCAATGGGTGGTAACTCAATGATGTGAATACTGTGACGACTTTTTGTGAAGCACTGGCACTGCGTGGTGTATTCATGCTCAAGGCAAAGAAGAATTCTCACAGTCCACCTGATGGTGCTTTGCCTGAAGTATCTGATAGTCTCTGAAGTAGTTCAGACTCCTTCTCACTCACAGATGTTATTCTAGGACTGGAAGAGACTCTGTATGTATGCACACGCATGTGTGTGTGTGCGCGCGCGCGCGCGTGTGCGAGAATGCCGGTGCACGTGTGTGTTCCCACTATTTCTGTATCTCTCTGTGTCTGTCTGTCTGTTTCTCTCTCTCTCTCTCCCTCTCTCTCTCTCTCTGTACTGGGGATTGAAAACATGTCCTCATACATGTTAGATAAGTATTCTACTACCCGAGCTATATTCCCTGTGGTGGTTTGAATGAAAATAGCCCCCATAGACTCATAAGGAGTAGCACCATTAGGAGGTGTGGCCTTGTTGGAATAGATGTGGCCTTGTTGGAGAAAGTACGTCACTGGGGGTGGCTTTGAGGTTTCAGATGCTCAATCCAGGTCCAGTGTTACCACCCCTTTCTGCTGCCTGTGGTTTCACATGTAGAACTCTCGATGACTACTCCAGCAACATGTCTGTGAGCCACAGTGCTTCCCACCATGATGACAATGAACCAAACCTTTGAACTGTAAGCCAGCTCCTAATTAAAAGTTGTCCTTTATGAGGTTTGCCATAGTCAGAGTGTCTTCACAGCAATAGAAATCCCAAGGCATCCCTAGCCCTATTTCTACTTTCTTAAGAGATAAAGTGTGAGTGTGCGTACGCGTGTGTGGGGATGTGCACACGTGAATATAGGTGGCTATAGAGGTATGTGCAGGGTTTGGATCCTTCAGAACTGGAGTTCTGAGTTCAGAGGTGGTTCTGAGTTTCTGGATGTAGGGCTTAGAGGTTCAGAAGGGTGCAGATGCCACCAGCTTCCAGTGTCCCTCATGGTCAAGGACAGTGAAAGCAGAAACAGCTCATGTAAGAAGCAATGACTCATGAGAACAGGGAAGCTCAGGGTTGCTGAGGGCCCTGCCTAAGGCCACACATTGATGGGTTCATCCTGGTCCTGACACCCCAATGGAGTAGTTGGAATGTCTTTAGGTTCCCTGTAGGTGAATGCAGGTGGTTGAATTGGCTGAACATAGTCTGGACTTTGAGAATCAAATGAATGGGAGCCCATATCATCCTAGGAAACTTACTGGGTGTTTGACTCTGAGGTCAGTCTGGGAATGAGTGGACATCAATGAAGGACTGACTAATATTCCCAGAGCTCGAGATTGAGGAGGTATGGATACAGGACACAAATGTTGTATGCATGAGGTGTGTGTGTGCGTGAGAGAGAGAGAGAGAGAGAGAGAGAGAGAGAGAGAGAGAGAGAGAGA
>JANHMN010000006.1:48875511-48961846 GCA_030674055.1 Rhabdomys pumilio
GTCCCCTCCTTCCCAGCTGTTGTGTTAGTCCCCTCCTTCCCAGCTGTGTGTTAGTCTCCTCCTTTCCAGCTATTGTGTTAGTCTCCTCCTTTCCAGCTGTTGTGTTAGTCCCCTCCTTCCCAGCTGTTGTGTTAGTCCCCTCCTTCCCAGCTGTTGTGTTAGTCCCCTCCTTCCCAGCTGTGTGTTAGTCTCCTCCTTTCCAGCTATTGTGTTAGTCCCCTCCTTCCCAGCTGTTGTTAGATTTCTCCTTGCCAGCTGTTGTGTTAGTCCCCTTCTTCCCAGCTGTGTGTTAGTCTCCTCCTTTCCAGCAGCATGTTTTTGGGTCTAGGAGCTTGTACTGCTGTGAGGTATGGTGGGGCCCATATATGGGTTCAGCAAGTGTTAAACTCTGCTGTGTCTCCTAGAGGCTCATAGCGCAAGGCAGTGAGAGGTAGTTCCCAGACACACAGGAGGTTACAAGATGAGGGACATTGTGGACTGGCTGCTCCTCAAGGACAATGTGTCCTGGCTTAGTTCTGTTAGGGACTGCCTCTGGGACTGAGCACAGTGGTATAAGGACTTCAGTGCTCAGTAACTTTTTTTTTTAATATTCAAGATCTTGTTTATCAGTCCAGTCTAGCCTTGAACTTGCTGTATAGCTCAACCTAATATCTAAGTCTTAATCCCCCTGCCTCACTCTCCCAAGAGCTGGATGCACCTCATTCTTATCTAGCAATTCTTAAATGTAATTTAGACTAAGCCATCCTTGGCTTTTGAAGGTTGTGAATTCATCTCCTCACTCAAATTTACTGTAACTTGGAGATAGTCCTGGATGTTGTCCCTCCTAGTCATTTGAGAAACACAGAGTTTTCAGCTGATGGTCACCAAGGTAGGGCTGACTTCTGCTTTCAGCTTATTCTGTAAAGAAGTGTCCCCCGCATGATTTATGTAATGCCACTATTTTATGCTTTCTAATGGTATTTTTAAAATTAATTATTTTTTAATTCATCCATTCACTTGTTTATTTAGTGCATGTTTGCCTATAAGCATGCCACAGTGAGTATGTGGAGGTCAAAGGACAATTCGTGGAGGTTAGTTCTCTTCGTCCACTGTGCAGGTACCAAATATCAGGTTGTTAGACCCTACAGCAGGTGCTTTTACACACTGAGCCATGTCTCCAGCCCTCTGGTGGGATTTTTGCAGTTTAAGGGGTTCAGAGGGTGCACAACCCTATAGTAACTTAATACTTTTCAACTTAGTGATATTCCAAAGGCATTGAACATTCAGTAGAAACTGTACTTGGAGATTTGAATTTGGGTCTTTTTTTTTTTTCCAGGCTAGTGATGCTTGGTAATGTCCCTGTCAGAATGTGGGATGGTGTGAGTGGACCCCAGCCCTCAGACATTTGTCATTATGGGAGAGAACACTGAGGTTACAGTGTTCTCTGCCGTTGAGCTTTGTGTTAAATGCACCTTGGATTTAGACTGCTTTCAAGTCAAAACGGGCTTATCAGGACATGGTCTCACCATAGCCTCTGGAGTATCTCCAGTATTGGGGTGCTATTGCCAATCTTGGGGTTCTCATGGAGGCTATGATACACCTTCTGGAGAGAAGTCATATGTTACAATGAAAGTTTCACTTGAGCACAAATTATGACACCACTGACTCTGAGTTCATTGTTAAAGGAGTGAACAGTTTACAGAAAAGAAGGCATTAAACACAGACACACAGAAAACAAGGCTGTATATTGATCAGTCGATGTAGCCAGAGGCTTGTAGGAGCCCGGTGCTGTGTTCTTATTGGCCATGGCTCTGTAAGACAACTACAGCAAATAATGATATATATATATATATATATATATATATATATATATATATGAGATATATAAGTTTATATAATTTCTATATTGATGTTAGAGATTTGGGAACCCAAAGACTAATTTCATAATACTATCTAGGTAGAAGGAATCACACTCAGAATATAAGGGAAGCAGGGACTGTTTTATTTTTTGCTGGGTAGTCCTCAGGCTATCTCCTAGGAGTGGCGTCTTTCCATGTCTTTGAAGTACTTTCTGAAGAATCATATTCTAAGGACTAGAAATGCCTTTGCCACTTATTGCCTGTAGTGTTTGGTTTTGTCTGGTGCCAGGGATTGAACCCAGGTCCTTGAAGGAATGATAAGCATGTGCTCAACCACTGAGCCTCACTCCCCTGCTTCCACTTCCAGCACTTAGATCTCACTGGGCACTTCAAGTCGGGGCAGTACAGTGAAGAGCTGAGGGAAGAGGACGACATCTGAGCAACTCTCCTCTTGTTTCACTGAAGTCCCAGTCACAGAAAGATAAAAGGGCTCAGGGAAGAAAGAAAGGCTGGACTTGGACACTGTTCTGGTCTCCTGCATTCAGATCTGAGCTTCTTTTATTGTTTGAAGTCACATGGACTTTCCCCATCTCTTTTAATATATTTTTTGACATTTATTTTGTATTGTGCATGAGTAGAGGTCAGAGACAACTTTCTTGAGTCAGTTCTTGCCTTCTACCATGTGAGTCCTCAGGCTTGAACTTGGGTCATGAAGCTTGGCAGAAAGAGCCTCCACCCTCTAAGCCATCTTTCCAGCCTTTGACTTTCTTCTTAGAGGCTTCTAGCCTGACAACCATGACTCTCTCTCTAAATAGCACATAGAACACACTTGCCATGTTTTGGAGACATTTATATTTGGAGGAACATTGTGGGTTTGGAGTTGTGACTTATCCTCCATGATGTCTTTGTGGTCTTGTACTCTGATGGATGGGGACTTACCTCCTTCCTTGAGGGCATGACATAGCCACCCAGAACAAGCCCTGTCTGTCTGTCTGTCTGTCTGTCTGTCTTGACCTGCTGAGACACAACCCTAGGCTGGGAATAATTTTCCAATATTTCTTTCTACTCTTCATATGAATTTTTGCTTTGTTTTTGCTTTATTGAGACAGGGTTTTCACACTGTAGCCCCAGTGTCCCGGAACTTGCCAAATAGCCCAGGTTGGCCAGGTACTTCTGCCTCTGCCTCCCGAGTGCTGGGATTCTAGGTGTGTGTCACCTTGTCCAGCTGGGGGCTGCTTTAGAAGTTCAAATCACAATACATGTCAGAATCTCTTCTCATAAACACCATGCTGCTCTTTCCTTTTCACACGTGTTATCTGCAGTTGCAGCTGTTTAATCACTCTGAGTCTTCCTTTGTGCCAGGCATGTGCTGGGTGGGCCCCAGGGTTGGGAAGCCCAAGGCATCCTTTCCCAGGGATTTGAGGATCCAGCAGCACAGAGGAGCTGAGATGGGAGAAGTTCCATCAAGGCATGTCAGAAGTGGCTGTTTGCTCAGGAGAGTCTGAGAAGGACTCACCAAGGAGGTGTGCTGGGTTCAGAGACTGAGTGATGGGAAGGGGTTTATCAGCAAAATAAGGGACAAAGAATCTCAAGCACATGGGCCAGCATTGGACAGAAGCCAGAGAGTGAAGGGTGTTTGTTGTTGAGGTCAAGTTAGAGGAGAGTGATAGGAGAGGACATAGGCTTTATATGCCTGCTTCCTCTTTTCCTCTCTCCCTCTCCTCCTTTTCTCCTTTCCTTCTTCCCTCCTTCCCTCCTTTCTTTCTTTCTTTCTTTCTTTCTTTCTTTCTTTCTTTCTTTGTTCTTTTTAAGATTTATTTATTTTACATGATGGATGTTTTGCCTGCATGTATGTATGTACGTACACCACATGCATACCTATTGTCAGCTGAAGTCAAAAGAGGATGTTGGATTCCCCAGAACTGGAGTTACAGAAGGTTATAAGTTGCCGCGTGGGTGCTGGGAATCAAACCCAGGCCCACTGTGAGAGCAACAAGAGTTCTTAACCAGCGTGCCATCTCTCCAGCCTTTATTTTTATGCCATAGTTAGTAGTTTGGGTTTGATCCCATGGCAGCAGGGGAACTATAAGAGAAACTTGATCAGCCTGTGTGTGTGTGTGTGTGTGTGTGTGTGTGTATTTGGCAAGTGTAAGTACCCCTTTCAAGACAGTTAATTTACCAGTTCTGGATGAGATAGTTGGGAGAAAATGGGAGAGCATTGGGAATGCCCAAGTGGTGTGGAACAGATGAGCAGAACTCTTAAGGGAAGGTCGGCTCTCTTCCTTTGTCATTTTGGATTTGGGAATGTTGATTCTAGAAAGACAGGCTAAGCAGATTCATGCTTGGACAATTGAAGGAAAGATAGAGCTTTCTATTGACAGTGAACAGAGGGCACCGTCTGTAATGGAAGGAGGGGGCTGGGTCCTGATGGCCTGTCACCTGCTGAGGTTATTTATGTTGATCTGTCTGCTGGCAGAAGAGGGGCATAGAGCAAAGGAAAGGAAAAGCTCTGCTTTGAAGGAAATGGCCCAGTGACAGGGTCCGAGGACCAAGGTGGCCAAGTGAAGGTGTTCGCAGTGTTGGGCTGGAGGCTGATATTTGAAAGTACCCTGTGAAAAGCTATCAATTGCTTGTCTTCCTGTGTCCCCATGGACTCTGCACTGAGGAATTACAATGAGGGCTGAGAACATGGTTCTGGCCTCAGTGGACCCAGTTTGGCCCTTCATCAGCCTGGGATCTTGGGTGAGTCCCCTTTCTGTGTCCGTATGCCCTTCTTGTATAACAGTGGTGAGAGGTCTGCTTATGAGGCTTTAAGGAGATGCTGTTCCTGGACATGGCACTAAGAAAAAGTGACAGACAAGTTACAGCAGCTGAACTTACACAAAGACAGGAACTTACACAAAGATACATCAGCCCATAATTCAGAGTTGGTTTTCTTAAGTGGTTTATTTTCCATTCGTGAAAGAGGACAGCTCATAGCTCCTACAGAGAGAATGAGGTAGAAACTTCCTGGTCAGCACGCTTAAAGTGTTCCATTTGCAAATGGTTAGCATGTTTGAAAGTGGCCACCCATGGTCAGTGATAATGTGTGGTATACTAAATGATGATACATAACGCTTTCAACTTTTAAGGCTTTTTGTCTTTAGCCTTTCAATTCCTCCTCCTCATAGCTATCATGGGGGCTGATACAGCCCTGAGACTTACCAGCGTCAGAGATGAAATTCCTGGCTTCCTAGTTCTTGGGGACCTATGTTGACATTGGGGTCAATTGGAAATGCCCTTTTGCTTTTGACAAAAAAGACACCAAAGAGATTTAAAAAATAGACATATTGAAAAATAAAGAGTCTGGCTGAAGTGATAGCTCAGCGGTTAAGAGCCTTGGCTGTTTTTCCAGAGGTCCTGAGCTCAATTCCCAGCACCCACATGGTGGCTGCCAACCATCTCTAATCATAGTCCCATGGGATCAAATGCCTTCTAGTGTACAGATATCCATGCAGACAAAACACCCAGATACATAAAATATATAAACAAATCTTTTTTTTTTTTTTAAAAAAAAAAAGGACAAGAAATCAAGGAAGAAACTACTAATTGAGCAAATGCATTCCTTTCCTTATTTCTTCAAGTGTGTCTAATTATTTTTGAAGCTATGGCATACCTTGTAAGTACATGCATCTCTCATTAGATTCAGAGTAGAGAAAGGCTAAGAGAGAAAGCAGATTGTTACTGTTGATTATTGCACAAGCCTGCATGAAGACTGAGTTAACCTTTTTCTTTGTAGAAAGTTAGGAATAAACCCAGGACCTTACTCATTACTAGACAAGTGCCCTGTCACTGAGCTAAATCCCTATCTCCTGTGTTGCCCACGGCATGAATTTACTCACAAGGGGTAGACCCGTAGAAGGGACATTAAAGACCAACTTTTCAATCATAGTAGTCAAGTAAGCATTCCAGACACTGATTGATCTGTCTTATATTTCCCCTGAGATATGTATGCAGCCTCCCTGCCAGTGAGGGCCTTTGGATGTGAGGGTGTCACCATGACCACCACACTTTGAGTTGACACCATTCTAGTCCAAAGCAAGTTGGGTTTGGTCTATGCGGTCATATGAGTAACTGTGATGTTCATTGGGCCTTTTGAAATATTAAAAATAGGTGTCCCTAATATTCCTTTTGGGGACATTCGTAGCTGGCTTTAGCCAGAAGTTCTAAAGTATGGAGGTCACCTGCTCATGGCAGAGACGGAGGGACTTTGTGAAGTGATATGTTGTATCTAGTGTGGAAAGATACCACAAAAATTGCTGTCTGTCAGTGAGCCTTGCTGCCATGTTCCTTATAGAAAACACCATTAAGTTGCTGTAAATGCTCACACACACCATTGTGTGTGGCTGTGTATGTTTGTGCATGTGTAGGGGCACTGTGTATGTAGGTGCATGTTCATTTGTGTGCAGATGACCTCAGCTGTCATTCTTCAGATGCTAATTTTTGGGAGACAGGGTCTCTTGCTGGTCTAGAACTCATCAAGTGTGAGTGCAAGGCTTCTGCTTGTCTTCGCTCCCCCACAGCTCTGGGCTTACCACCACTGTGCTTGAACGCTAACTCAGATCCTCATCCTTGCAAGGCAAACGCCTCACTGACTGAGCTGCCTTCCTAACCCCACACTCTTTTTATGTTCAGTGCAGAGGCATTCAGAAAGCTTTCGTCAGAACTCCATTATTCGCTCAGACTGTGTGCCGATTCATGCACCCCAGCCCCATGCAACTATCTTAAGAAGATCATTGTACAGGCCATCAGATCTAAGCTGTGAATAGCCAACAACACCTGTAACTGTCTTGCTCTACAAATGTCACAAGTCCCTGAAAATCCTCATTAATAGAGTCTCCCATGATCTTTGAAATGCCTAACGCCAGCCCACACAGGGAGGTAGAGTTTGCTGGAGACAGTTTCTGTGAAACAAGAGTTTGCTAAGCAGGACCAGCATTTTGACATTGCTCACTTTCCTCTGAGGGCAGATACTTAGCTCTGCTATCTGCAAGTGTAGTTAAGTGTTTATAAAGGTCATTCTCACCTGAAGTAACAAGCCTCCTGCCTATCAATCATCTGCCCACTCCTGAGTGCTGTTGATGAGGCCAGTTGTGGTAGAATACCTTTAACTTCAGCCCTGGAGAGGCAGCTCAGGCAGCTCTCTGCAAGTTCAAAGGCAGCCTGGTGGACAGAGTGAGTTCCAGGCCAGTTGGGGCTGCATAGTGAAAGCCTGTCTCAATAGAAAAAAGAAAAATAAAAGGATGTTAAAATTCTAAGCCTTTAAAGTGTTTTCTTCTCTGATTGTTTTGAAGCCAACAGAGTAAAACAAGAAAATAACCAAGGACGCAGAGGAAAATAGAGGCTAATGCTTTGGCAAGTGATTGGTTTAATTTTAAATTAAGCCGTTGGTTGTGCTAAACCAGGGACCCCACTCTGGGCCTCCTCGGTGCTGTGTTCTTGGGCTGTGCCCCTCACACATTCTCATGGACTGTTCTAGCTTCTTTCCCTACTTTTTCTTGACATGTAACATCGAGGGCAGCCAAAGTGGCTCATCACAACCTCAACTCTCCAAACCACTGACCTTTCCTTTCTTTCTCAGGGGGTTTCCTTTTATAGGGGTCCCCCATATTCTACCTCATACCTCCCCAGTATCTCTCACCTGTCCGTTTATTGTTCCCTGCCCTCGGCCTGTGGTCCTTTCAGCTTTCTCTCAGTTGGAAAGCCGTATTCCTCTCCCACTCTTCTGCTTCTCTTGTCTCCTGAGTTCCTAGCCAGAAATCTTAAACACTTTTTTTGCTTTTTCAGCCCAGTGAAAGGTGGGATCTGAGCCTGCTTTAAAAAAAATTCGGGTGGGGCAGATAGTATTGTTTCCACCGAAGGAGAGAAAAGTGTCCCAAGGCATTGTGGGATGTGGGACCATGGCTGGTGATGCAGGAGGGGTCAACCAGGGATGAAGAACAGAGCTAAGCTAATGTGCACACAAGATGTAGCCGGTAGAGTGCCTGGCTAGGATTCGTCTAGTCTTCAGCATGACATTAAAGAACAAGAAGAGCTAGGCATGGTGGTTCATGGCAGTAATCCCAGCATCTGGGAGGTGGACGAAGAAGGATCGGGAATTCAAGGTCACCCTTTATCTTCGGCTACAGAGCAGTTTTGAAGCCACTGTCTAAAAACAGAACAAGACATAAGATCACATCAGGTCGTGGCTTAAAATCTGCTGGAAATTTGCCAAGCCAGGGGAGGGAGTGTCAGCAGAGCCCCCCCCCCCCCCCCCCCCCCCAGTGCTGCAGGGAACTTGGCTATCATATTTTCCAGCCTTTGCTTACCCTTTCCATGGCTATTTCCTCGTTCCAGTGATGCCTTCAACTTCTCCTTAAGCAGGTTCTAGGTAGAATCAGGTGAACGGACTCACTTCCATAGACTGTCTGTGGCCACGAAGCCTTCGGTCTCGGGTGGAGGGCAAACATGAACTGAGCTGTGAGAATGTGCATGAATTGCCCAGTAGCCTTGTGTGGTTAACGCTGTAATAGGTGCTAAAGAGGAAGGAAGGAGAACAGGATTTGATTGGGTGACTGGTCAGGAAGCCTTTTATGCTATTTGAAATATGTTTACTTTTAAAAATATTTATATATTATTGTGGGTGTGTCTGTGTGTGTTATTTATGTATTAGTGTATGTTATAATGTATTATTGTGTGTGTCTGTGTTATTTATGTATTATTTTGTGTGTGTGTGTCTGTGTGTGTTATTTATTATTTTGTGTGTATGTCTGTGTCTTATATATTAGTGTGTGTGTGTCTGTATGTCTGTGTGTCTGTGTTCCTGTGGAAGTCTGAGGCCTACTTTGGAGGGTTGGTTCTCTCCTCCCACCTAATTGAGGTGGGTGACCAGTGAGGTAGAACTTGCCTTGCTGTTTCTGACCCAGGGCTTCTGTTGGAACCTCATCTCTGAACCCTGGAGTTGTGGGCATATGGAGGACATGCATACGACATCCTGAGGGCTTGGGAACCAAACTTGACTGCCAGACGTGTGTAGCAAATGCTTTCGCCTGCAAAGCCATCTTCCTACCCCCACCCCAATCTACTCCCTGTTTCTATGGATTTGCTCATTTTAGGTACCTCCTAAATGGAATCATGTAGAATTTGTTGCTTTGGGTCTGGATTCTTTCACTGATAGCACATAGTCTCTGAGTGATTGAATGTATCAGAACTCTCTTTTTGTGGTTGAACAATATTCCGTCACACAGATAGACAACATTTCATCTGTGTTCCTGAAAAATCTTGTTGAATACTTTAGATTTTCTCTCCATACTGCCAGAATTTTCAGTAAGTTAGCTAGTGTGCCATATTGCCGATACATATTTCTCAACTTTACAATTTTGAAGGAGATGATGGGAAATGTCACTTCCTGGAGTGTGTGTTTATGTGCACCTTCTTGAGGGTATATCTGTATGTCTTTAGGTTGAGGTCATCCTTGGTGAACAGGCAAGATGTTATGGGGCAGGGGCAGAACTCCAAGGACTTGGGCAGTGTGCACTGTCTCCTTTTCCAAAGGGGCTTAAAGGGGAGCCAGTCGCGCAGAAGCTCTCCCGATGTACTGCCCAAGTCTACTCAGGGTTAGGTCTGTCCTCTTGGAGTAATCGAATCTCAGGACTGTAACATCTGGGAAACAAAATCTCTGTGGAGGGCTACTCTGGGGAAAGTGACTTGATAATTGTTTTCATTGTTTGCTTCTAAGGAGCTCACAGCCAATATGATCAAGTGGCTACATACATACATACATACATACATACAGGCAGACACAAATGTGTTTGGCAACAGTTTGGTTCTCTTTTAATTACAGTAACATACATTCAATGTCATGACTAGAGCCAGAGCGATTCAGTACTTTGGGTAAGAACTGAGCTTAGCTGAGACTCAGGTTTCCCCTAACTCCCATTATTGGGGATCAAACCCAGAGTCTTGCATATGCTGGGCTCTTCTCACTGAGCTCTACCCCTAGCCAGAGGCTCAGTTTAATTTTGGAACATATGCTTCATTTCACTTTCTTTTATTGATTATATCCAGCTAGTTTCTGCAGATTTTGTTTTCAGGCTCTTGGTCTTCTTGAATCTGTACTAATTGCCCAAGGCAGCAATCTAATGATTTGTTGTGGTGTCCTTTGCATATCTGTGACATTTCTAGAATGTGCCCGGTGAGCCTGTCCCCTCCTGTCTTTGCAGATCCAGTTCCACATTGTAATGAGTACTCCAAAAATCTGTTCAGCTTCATCCATTTTTAAAGCTGCGAGCCTTTTTCCTAGGCTTCTATGACGTCATCTCACTAAATGTTGGCTTATAAAGTGTTCAAGCTGGTCGGGGTGACAAGTGACACAGAACAAGATGGCTTCTGTTAGCCTCATTTGTTATTCTTATTTGTTTGCTTTTGAGTCGGGGTCTCATGTAGCCCAGGCTAACCGCAAACTCCCTATATAGCTGCAGGCTACCTTGAGCTCCTGATCCTCAGCCTCCCCCCTTCTGAGTGTTTCGAGTACAGGTCTGTACCACCCTACCCAGTTTATATGGTGTCTGAGATTGTACCCAGGGCTTTGTGTATGGCTGGCAAGCACTTTTCTAGTGGAGCCACGTCCCTAGTTGTTTGCTCTCTCTTTCTTAATGGTGCTAGAGATGGAACCCAGGGCCTCTCCCAAGTAAAGCATACACTTTTCCTCTTCCATGGAACTCTGTCCTTAGTTCTAGTCTTCCCTGTTTTGTTTTCTTGCTCCACAGCCTATCTGAGCACTGGCAGAGGGCCAAGAACCCAAACTCAGAAATTTCTGGCTTTAGTTAAAAAAAAAAAAAAAAAAAAAACAAAAAACAAAAAAAACCAACATTAAGATTGCACTTTAGCACTTATATGCACATAAAGTGAATCCATGTTACAATTTCCATTTTATGCAGCTCTGAAGGAGACACCTGAGTACTGTTTTGTCACAGTACTCAGTATTGTTACAGGCACAAAGCTCTGGTATGTATGTAGCTTACCGAGCAGAGGTAGGTGATAGCAGGAGTGTCTGTCAAGCCCTATAAAGAGACAACTGAGATGCTACCAATGTGTGTGTGTGTGTGTGTGTGAAGGGCTGGGTAGGGATGGGATGTAGGGCCTCACTCATGCCAAGCAAATGCTTTTTGACTGAGTAACATCCCCAGAACTAGTGTATTGGAGTCAGAGTTTGATAAGAAACTCAAGCTGGTCTTGAACTCACAAACCTCTAGCTCCCGACTTTGGATTTGTCAATAGAACCATGTTATACATGCGTTTCTGGTGCTATTCTCCCTGGTTGCTTATAATCATCTTGTTGATAATAGTTACAATGTTCGAAATCCAAATGCTGACTCTGAAACAGAGGGTAGAGCATCTGTTGCTGGCTCTCGTTGGCTTATTCTTGATTGCAGTTGGAGTCTGTCAGACTGGGTTGGTGTCCCAGGTGACAAATGGGCAGAGGCACAAAGAGAACAGGGTCTCTAACCACACAGACATGTTCCATTCTGTCTTCTGTTTCCTAGGACCCCACCTGCAGTGTGAGCTGAGAGCCAGAGGAGCTCTGGGTAGGGATAGCAGAAGGGAAGCCAGCCACTGCCTACTCCCCAGCCAGCCCTCTTGATAGGCACTAGAGAAAGCAGAGCAGAATGAGTGTCTATTAAAAATAAAACCATTCATACATTGTAGCAGACACCTGAGGTAAGACTAACAAAACAAGCCCATGGTAACGTGGGGGCGTTTGGCTCTGTCTTCTTTCTTTTTGATGAATCACTTGCTCATCTGCTTTTGGGCCTCCTGGGTTCCCTCGCTCCCTGGAAAGAGTTTGTGAATACCGTCCAGCATCCTCCAGCTGTCTCTTTCTATACTTAATACATGATGAACCTAAGAACCTGTCCTTTCCAACCTTGGGTTGGATTCTTAAGAATAGGTTCTGGGAGCCTGAGAGCCTCAGTGTGGGTCTGGGGAAAATGGACCATTCTATCCAAATCCAGCCTCTTTGTCTTCTTGTAAGTAGTGTAAATATCACATGATAACGGTGGTGGTGATGGTGGTGATGGCGATGGCACAGTGGCAGTGTGTGATGGCAACAGTAATAATGATGGTGTAGTGATGGTATGCTGATGCCATGTGATGGTGATGATGACATGTGTGATGGCAATAACGATGGCATGGTACATGATGGTGATCGTAGTGACAGTGATTGTACGGTGCTGTTGGTGTGTGAGGGTGGTGATGTGTGTGATGGGATAGGATGATGGTGTACAAGATGGTGATGATGTGTAAGATCGTGATGGTGGTGATGTGATAATGGTGATGACTATGAAGCTGTTGGTGACGCATGCTGGTGCTGATGGTAATGATGCTGTTGGTGCTGATGGTGGTAATGATGCTGTTACTGATGATTTGTAGTGATGATAATGATGAACAGGAATTGGAATGTGATACTGAGAAGCTGCTAGCCATTTGCTGCTGTTCATATATCCTGAAGTACTGGATTCAGAATAGTATTGAATTTAAATACTCTATTTCATTGTTATCATGTATTTTACCATATATACGCATATATATATATATATGCATGTGTATATATATATACATATATTTGTGTATGTATATATATAATTATGCTATCTATATATAAAATAGCATATATATTTTTTTCCCACATTTTGTTTGGAAAAAAAAATTATAATTTTAGAGGTTGTGATAAGGAGCCTGTGCCCGCCAGTCTTGAAATCAGGTTCTCTGAACTTTTTTCTGAGTTACGGGGTCATATGCTTTATTGAAGTGGTTTTGGGATGATCCTGTGCTGGGCACACATGGAAGACCTGTTAAAACATTGCTAAGCTCTGGCTTTATAGTAGCTGGGGACTTGACAATCTACATTTCTAATACATTTCTAGGAGATGTCGCCGCCCTGGTGTGAGGCCCGGGCTCTGAGAGTGGTTCATGGTATCATCCTAATTACCACCAGGTTTTCACTGGTCTGCATCGGGATGAGAATGGCTTCCAGAAGTTTAAATTATTAAGTGGGAAATATTCCCCACTTTCTCTTTGCCACCACCATCAGACTCTCTAGTGGAAAGATATGAGTATATGCTAGTTTGGATGTACTGACCTTTACTTTATAAGACGTTAGCGTGGAGGGCTGGCCAGTTGATTCAGTGTTGCTTGCTGCCAAGCTTCACAATCTGAATTTGATTCCTGGGACCCACGTGATGCAAGGTGAGACCTGGCTTCACAGAGTTACCCTCAGAACTCCATATACATGCCATGACATTCATATAAACACACATGTACAGTTGTGTTCATACATATATACACATACACACATGTACAAGTGTGCACACACATGGGTATGTATGTACCTATACAAATAAAATGTAATAAAATAAAAATAAATTACGTCTGGCAACTAATTCAGTTCCAAGATTCTTTTGGGGAAAGTTTTCCAGCTTTTGAAAATTCATAATCTAGTAAATGTGTAATTTTTTTTAATTAAAAAAAATAGATGTCCTTTCTCTTTAAAGTAGAGATACAGAGAGGGAAGGTAGTAAACATTTGGCTAAGGCTTTCCTGGTTTATTTTTTGATGACTGTTGCAAACTTTCTGATTTGCAAAGCGCCATGCCTTACAGTGTGGAGACTCCAGTGCCCTGTGGATACTAGGTATGTTGGCTGTCATGTTCTATTTTTGAAATATCTTTCTTGCCTGTAATTTCAGAATCCGTGGTGGGAGAAGAAATGGCCACTAGGATCTTGGCTTGATTTCTGTGTGTTTGTGTATGTGTGCAAGTGCACATGTGCATGTGTGTATATGTGTGTGGGGGCACACATATGCATGTGTGTTTATGTGTGTGTGGGTATACATATGCATGTGTGTTTATGTGTGTGGGGTCCAGAGGCGAACCTTAGATCTCTTTCCCCGAGAGCTTTGTTTCATGAAGCAGGGTCTTTTACTGGCCAGGAGCTTGCCAACCAGGCTAGACTGACAGGCGGTGAACCCCGGGGATCCATGGTCTTTTCTCCCCAGCTCGACAGCACTAGAATTACAGCATGCATTGCTATGCTTGGCTTCCTCCCTTTGAAAACTCCACGTGTTCTTGGATCAAGCCTAGATTCTCATTCTTGCAAGGCAAGCACATTACTGATGGGGCTCTCTCCTCAGCCTGGCTTGAGTTTAGGACCTGGATCTTAGCTGCGGAGTCTTCTTACTTCATACTCAGACTGAGGTGTATTTTGCATAAATATTTCTCAGTTTTTGAGTATTTTGCCATTTTGACTTGTTGTTTGACTAAGTGTAACTCAAGTGCCCAGTTGTAGGCATCTCTCTGGAAGGGTTGTAATGGGCATTCTTCATCATCTTAGAACTTTCTAGGCCAAGTCCTGAAGGAGATGCAGCGACTGTTCCTCATTAATCTGATCTTGGATAAGTTCCATGAAAAACCGTCTTAGTCATCGTGGCGCAGCCTTCTGCCTTCCTCAGCTGAATGATTGATTGCTTTAAATCACCAGTTGGCTTTGCCTGCGTAGACGTAGTTTTATTTGAAGTTGTTTGGACTTCTCTGGAGTCCAACATAAAGGAACACATTATGGAGACTAAGTTTCTTTATTCAAAAGATTTCACAAAACAGTCATTTGGAATTTCTATACTTAATCCTGTTTGATATTCTCTCCCCCCAACCCCTTGATAATCTGTTTTCTTTCTGAGCTGGAGTTGCTACCTGCCCACGGGTTTAGATTCCCCTTCTCATTTTAATATGACTTTTCCTCTTTCAAGAATATTGGTACCATATTTTTCAAAGCTTTTCTTCTATATTAATATTATTTACAGTGCATGTGATTTTTCTTTCCAAAGTGAGGCTACTTAGTGCATCAACTAGCTGCTTCCTTTAGAATCTTGGATGATAATGGTAGCAAGAAAACATTTGTATGCATAAATACTTTCTGAAGATTTCCTCTATGTGTTACCTGTCCATCATATTTTAAAGGCTCTTTAAATATATTTTGCATTATTATTCTGAAGTTACAATCTGAAAACTACTTGTTTGAAGCAGGTTACAGTCATGATTACTTTTGTCTTCTTTTAGAAAAGCAATTTATTAATTTTATGTGAATTGCTGTTTTTCCTGCATGTACGTCTGTGTGAGGGAGTTGGAGCTGAAACTGGAGTTACAGACAGTTGTGAGCCACCATGTGGGTGCTGGGAATCGAACTCAGATTCTCATTGCTCTTAATGGGAATCTGAGTTCAAAACAGCCATTGCTCTTAACCTCTGAGCCATCTCTCCAGCCTTTATTTTTGTCTTCTTTAAAAGATAGTCAGGTGACCGTGAGGCAGGAGTACTCATTAGTATGTGAGTATGTGGTTATTCATGTGCTAATACTTGTGTACAATGTATAGTCAAATATAACAGAATAAAAGGCAGCATTTAAAATTGGTTATCATCTGCATTAATTATTCTTTGTATTCACACCGTTTTCCTTTAGGAAATACAGGGTAAACCCGGGCCAACGGCTTGTCCATTGTCAAAACATACAATTCCCTATTAACTATGTTAATGAAAAGGTTTTTGGAAAGGTCAATTCAGATGGAAATGCATGGCTTGGACTGAACTTTCTGCGCAGTTATTCAGGCTCTGCCATGTGCGTTCGCTGAGATTCTGTATTATTAATAGAATAGACAAGTCAGCATTTTCCCAGTGTGTAAGACTTTGCTTGTTTTTCCTGTCTTGATTGCTGGTTGCACTGAAAGTTTGGAAAATGGTAGTGAGTGTCACTCAGAGAAGAGGGGGCAGGGTGACTCCACCTGTTCTGGAGGCTTTCGTTCATGAGTGGTCTGAATGGATTGTGCTATGTAATGTGCATCTTAGGGACCAGCCGTCCATGTGTTCTAATCCCCCCCCCAAGTGGTGCATTGTGGGAGTCAGGAAAGGGGAAGGACTTTGTCCACGACAAGAACTATCATAAGCCAGGGTCTTAGTGGGCTCCAGAGGAATGGTTCTGACTGATGCTGGGCAGAGGAGAGAACTAGAATTTACCACAGTTGACTTAACACAGTTATCAGTGTGAGCGAAGCTACTGTGCCTGTGTCTGCTTTGCCTTTAGAGGCTTGTTCTTTCAGTTTTTTGTTGTCCTCGTTAGCTCAGCAGCCCTGGCTTCAGAGAGTCCCCTTTGCTCCCAGAGGCTTGCCTTAGAGTTTTTATCAGAAATGAGCCTCCTCTGGGGTGTGGCCAATGGTGTGGAGGTGTCTCCCTAAGCTGTCCAGTGCTGGAGATGCCCGTGGCTGCTGAAGTCACGTGACCCTGTACAATATTTTGGGAGCTCTCAAGTTACACTGTTTAGTTCTGAATTATTATTTAGTTGTGGAACACATTATTTGAGTTCTTGGATCATCTTTCCTCGTCTGTCAAATGGGGTCCTTGATTTTCTGAATAGTACTTTCCACTGGAGTGATGTATGCACATGTTTATTCCATTACAACTTTCAGTGGGTAGCCTTACTTTTTTTCACCATATTTGTATAAGTTGAAGTCTTTTGAAATTATAAAATTAACTAAGATAGGACTAGAAGATACTTGATTATTCCATTTAGAAAGGCCTGGGGAATTGTACCTATCCTGGAATCCCAAACCCCCATATGATAAGAGTTAAGGGGTGATGGTTTACACTGGCTGGAGAATATTCCACAGGGTTATTGGAGCTGAAGGCTACACCTGAGCATGTGATGTGGCTGAAGACTGCTCATATGGAACAGCTGCCTGCTTCTCTGTGCCTGTTTTTCTAGATTAACTGAACCTCACCATCTCCCTCTGGCCTAAATTTAGAAAGATAGCAAGAGGTCATCTATTTGCAGCGCCGCCATTTTGTAAAACTCTGAGAAGAGGTGTAAACTCAACTTTAATGGTTTTAACCTACCCTCACCTGTCGTGTGAATGAATGTACGCATGCATAGGGAGGGAAGCCCGATGTTAACCTCGGGCCTGTTTCTCAGCATCACACACACACACACACACACACACACACACACACACACACACACATCATTTTTTTTTAAAGACAGGATCTCTCATGGGCCTAGAGCTTGTCAGTTAGGCCAGGCTGGCTAGATGGCAAGTGCCAGGAACTCATCTGTTCCTGACCTGTCAGTGTTCACAGTACAAGTTCGAGTCACCACACCCAGCTTTTTATGTGAGTTCTTGTGTTGAACCCAGCGCGTCATGTTTGCATGGCAACACTTCTCTGACTGAGTTAAGACTCCGGCCCTTTAATCTAGTTTCCTTAATACTTGACAGGCATAATCTCATGAATATCTGGCTCTACCTCCTTCCTTATTAATTATTATTATTTTTAAATAAATAACAGACAAGCTGGAGAAAACCAAATCCAATAAAGTGATGTTTGTAGCCTGGGGCCACTTGGCAGGTTCAAGAATAGAAACAGGTTATCCCTGTACCTGTGGCCGACAGGCCGTAACATTTTCCAATGTTGGGCAGCAATGTTTTCCAAGTTACTATGAAAAACGGGAAAAATCCACCAGATACCCAGAGCCAAATCCTGTTTCCTGACTTTTCCACCGTTTTTATTGACAGCAGGCAGGGCACACATTAGGAGTGAGTCAGACCCATGATTTTCCCAGTGCACAGAGCACTGAACCGACAGCTGACTCCCCAGTGGGCCTTGGTGGATTCTCAATGCAGCCAGAAAACGATTCAGTTTTAATCAAAAGAGAAAACACAGACATGCCACAAAGCAAAAATAGAGCCTTTATTATTCCTTGGTTGCAGAAAATCCGGAGACTGGAAAAACTGTCTTTCCTGTTTCTGAGGAATTTTAATGTGGATATTGGGAGCGTTATTATGAGCTTCTCGCTGTATTAGCAATGGCCACCAGAGCTGCTCTGTCAGGACGCAAGTCGAGATATGTCTTCCTTTCATAGTGATTTCGATCACACTGAACTCCATAAAACTTCTCACTCAACAGTGAAGAATTGAACAGATAACTTTTTTCAGGCTTAGTTGAAAATCACGTCGATGCAACTTTTGAAAAGATGGCATTTCGGCAATTGAGGTCAGGGAGGCATGACATAAGAGTCCTTTTCAGACGGAGCCTCAATGGATGGCCCGCTTTCAACAGTATTTGCTATTATTTTATGAAGTATGTTTTTTCCCCCCTAGGTCTAGTAGGACATTGTTGGCAGTGGGTTTCCTGCCTTAGTACAGACTTGAGATGACAAAGGTTTACTAGCTTAATTAACCTTGTTTTTCTTGGAGCTTTTTGGTACATGTTGTTGTTGTTGTATGTGTGTGTTCACACACATACATACATGTATGCACACATACACACATATGTATTTGGAATTTTCAACAAGTATGCAACACCCTAGAAGTCTTGGAATTTCTGACAATTCCTAATAGCCTGTGTCTCTCTGGGAAGACAAAAGGTTTCAGGAGAACAACAAACGTATTAACTACCCTGCTGCAGAATGACTCCAGCTTTCACCTATGAAGCATCAGATGTCTTTGTCTTCTCTAAGAGTAGCCATCTGTCCTCTGGGTCTACACCAGTATTTGGGACAACTGAAGGGTCGGGTACTCTGGCTTTCAGATGAAGAGGAGACAGGCTGCTGTAGGACTGGTTAAACTTGGTTCTTTTGTTAGCTAAGAGATGCCTGGGTTGTGTGCTCTGTGTACATACAACATTATACTCTGGACCTGCCCACAAACATGTGAGATACACAAATACACTGTCGTGTGTGCCGTGAACTCACTCTCACCTCCATTAGCTGAGATGGCCTTGCTGACTTCTGCTATCCAGTGATGATCTTCCTACTGTTTTGGGGCCCCAAAGGTCCTATTACAGAATCTCTGATTTCTGGACCTTAGGAAGGGGGAGGAGCTAAATGAAGCCCACTTATGAATCTATAAGGTGGGTGTGTTGGGTCAGGGAGCTGGGCTCGATAGTGTTTGGCTTCCTTCCAGGGATAAAGATGTTTCTTTCCCTCAAGCTTGACCCTGCTCATGCTTTGCTTTGAGAACTCCAATGCAAGAGTGAAATTCCTATCAGTAACTCCCACGGATTTGTGGGCAGAGCAGATCCAGGGTGCTCTGCTGTGAGCTCACGGAGCTCACAACCCAGACGTTTCTCTAATGGTAGAACCGAGTGTCACCGGTACCATACAACTGGCTTTAGGTGCCTTCCTTCTGGTACTGTCCTTTATAAAATGCCAGGCCATTTTACCCGGTCTGTCTGTCAGTTTTGAGACAGGCTTTTGTGTAGTTTAAGCCGGTCTTGAACTTGCTATGTAATCAAGGATGACCTCCAACTCTTTGTCCTTAAGTAGCAGGATATGAAGCGTGTGGCCCAATACCTGGTTAATGAGGTACTGGGGATTGAATCAGGTCCTCATGCATGCTGGGCAGCCACTGTACTAACTGAACTACATCTCCAGTCCAGGACTGTTTTAAAGTTGTGTCTGCTGGATATCCCAGGGCCTTATGCACACCAAGTGCACCCTATCTCTGAGCTACTTAGTCTTAGCTACTACTCCTTAGTCCCCAGAGTCTCTTCAGAGAATTTCCTGTTACTTTCTTGTGATTTCCTAATATCCCATGAAGGCCAGGCTTTTGGGGCACAATTTTCCATTGTTATGTGATAGGTGTACCTATGAAAATTATCTTTTTAATTTGGCAGCCAGCAGGTGCTGGGAATGTGCATGGAGATCTGTTGGTAACTGATCTTAGTAAGGAGTTTTGTCTTAGTAAGGAGTTGTGCCTTTCTCCGGTTAGTCTAGTTTTCAGCATGCATTGGTAATGGAGTAATTACACAAGAATCGAGAAAAAGAACTCAGTAGCCGTGATTGAAGTGGCCCCACATCCATGAGGGTTACCTCCTAATAGCAGGTATGACAAGAGACAGAGTGCTCTGGGTGTGAGCAGATACTGGATTTTCAAGTTTCAGCTTGCAGTTGGAACCAACTGGGGACATAAAAGAGAAGTGCACTTCCTCCAACAGATACCTTATACACCAGTGGCTCCCAACCCTCCTAACGCTGTGGCTTCTCATCCATAAAATGATTTCATTGCGACTTCAGAACTGTTAGTTTGCTACTGTTATGCATTGTAAATATCTGATATTCAGGACGTCTGATAGGCGACCCCCATGAAAGGGTTTTTGATCCCCCTCCACAAAGAGGCCATGACCCATACGTTGAGAAAACATTTTTTAGATAAATGAGAAATAGTATTCTGGCCTGGGGAACTCCATAGCAGTGTGGTCTCTCTTTAGAGAAGGTTATGTTCTGGGAGGGGTTTTTCAGTACAAAGAGCTTTTGCTTATATCTAAGAAGCATGGTTTCATTTTTTTCATTGTAAAATTATTAAGTTTAAAAGTGTACATTAGTCACTCTTCTTCCTGTTGTGCTAAAATACCTGATAAAAGTAACTTAAGGAAAGTAGGAAGGAGGAGTTGATCTGGACTTGTGGTTTGAGGGTGACAGGAAGTTGAGGCAGCTGGCCACGTGTGTTCACAGGCAGGAAGCAGAGCGAGACAAATGCTGAACTCAGTTTATTGTCTCCGTCTCTTTCATTCAGCCCAGGATCCCAGCCTATGCGATGGAGCTGCCCACCTTCCAGGTACCCCTCCCTCTTCAGTTAAGCCACTTTGGTAACACCCTTGTAGACATATCTAGGAGTGTGTCCTTAGAGCTGGAGAGATGAGTTAGCAGGTAAGAGCGCTTAATGCTCTTGCAGGGGACCTGCGTTTGATTCCTAGCACCCATATGGCAGCTCATAGCCGTCTGTAACTCCAGTTCCAGGGAGTCCAATGCACTCTTCTGACCTCTGCAGACACACGCACATGCACACTCACATACATACAAACGCATGCGTGCACTCGCACACAGAGGCAAACCACCTACACATGCGAAATAAAAATAAGTCTTAAAAAAAAAAAACCCAAAACTAGAGGTATCTCCTAGTCTAGATCCAGTCAAGCTGATAATGAGGATCTGCTATCACCAGAGCTCCTCCTATTTATAAACTATTTCTTACAGAGACCTAAGGTATCCTTTTCCCTTTATCACAAAGGGTGCTTTGTCTATATTTTCCATGTATAAAAGATATGTTAGTATACAAAATAACAGGTTTTATTATTGCCATATATATATATATATGTTATTGTATGTATGTATGTATGTATGTATGTATGTATGTATGTATATATGTAGCTAAATCTAGATTCAGCATAGAGGAACAGGCACTATTTTGTCTTCCCCCTTCCCTTTCCTCTTGCCTGTTTGGCTCTCTTGCCTCTCCTTGTATCTCTTCTTCCATGTGCATACTCCTCCTTCCGGTTAAAATCTGGAATGCTTCACAAGTTTGCAGGGGCCATGCTGATCTCTTTGTCGTTCCAATTTTAGTATTTGCACTGCTGAAGCAGGTGCACAGCTGTTTTAAGGACACAGAGAAATGGAGGCAACAGAAGCCCTGTCTGCCGCCTCCTCTGGACTTCTGGGACTTGAGTTGTTTTCTTGTGTACTGCCCATGGCTCTAATCCAATATGGTGAGCGTGACTGGCTAACTGTAGCACAAGGAAAGGGCCTTTACATTGTACTTTATGACAAATAAATCCCGTGGCAAGTTGCTAGACTGTCCAGGCACACAGCACCTCTGGTGTATTGATGGTGACAATCAGGTCCTCTTTTATGCAGATGGGAGCTGCTGAATGCACCGATGGTGTGTCTCGGGTTCAGATAACAGTAACCTTTCTCTCCAGCATTATTCAGACTACTATGAATGCCTTTGCCTGGCTAATTTGGTTATTAGTGGGTTTGGTTTCTGCTGTGTCAACAAAGAAAATACCTTGAATGCTAGGTATCTGAGGTGAGCAAAGTCTTCTGCTGGTGTCAGATAGCTGTTGGGTTTTGCTCAGGATGCCCAGTGTCTTCCCTTACAGTGACCTGTCCTATCTTGTTCAGAGTCACCCAGATGGTTGGGAGGTATCTTTCAGGGACAAATGTACCATCCTCATGTCTTCCCACTCCAGCCTCTTCCTGCAGCTGTACCCCAAGCTCCTGTGGGGACTTTTCAGTGTACTAACCATTACCTAATCCAATGGGCACCTGAGTGATGGTGTCTATGGGCAGTTCTACATTTCCATTTCCCACCCATCCCTTCCTGAACTATACCTCTTCTCCACATGTCCCTGGACATCTCTAGGTAACTATGCCAATGATATCTCAAAGAGATCCCTTCATCCGTGGCTTCTCCATCCCAATGTGATTCTCTTCTACGTCCTCCATCTCTGAATGGTTCTCACAGTCTCCTCCAGCTGCCCAAGTCTGAAATCTAGTAAATACTTGGGCTTCTGCCTGTTCTCTTTCTTTTCATTTATTTTTTTTTAATGGAAGTAATTATTTTAGTGTTGTGTTTGTGTGTGTGTGTGTGTGTGTGTTTATTTCTTTGTATAGGTATGTGCACATGAGTGCAGATGCCTGCATAAGCCAGAGGTGTCAGTTTACCCAGGAGCTAGAGTTAAAGATGGTTGTGCATTGCCTGTGGATACTAGAAACTTAACTCCTGAATGGTAACTCCTGACTATTTGAGAAAGGCTTTTGCTAAGGCCAGACTCCATAGGTAGCCTAGGCTAGCTTTGATTTCATGATCCTCTTGCCTCAGTATCTGGAGTGCTATGACTACCAGACAGGTCACTCTTAAACATGTCCTAGCTGCAGTTTGAGTAGACTTAATCTTAAGATCCGAAATACGAAATGTTCCAAATTCTCAAACTCTTGGAGTGCTGACATGATGCCACAAAATTTCATACCTGATCTCATATGACAGGTAGAAGCAAAATCACAGGCACAATAAAAAAATATTCTATAATGTTACTTTCTGGCTAGGAGGTATGTGACACATGCCTGAATTTCATAGTTAGACTTGAGCCCTCTGCCTCCAAGGTACACATAAAGATTCCAATATCTGAAAAAGTCTACAGTTTGAGACACTTATATTCCTAAACATTTCTGGTAAGAGTCTCTCGACCTCTGTGTGGTCTTCCGACTAATGAGTGTTTTTGTGACCCGCGCAATCGTCTCGCCGGCAAGAACGCACGCGGGCACACAGGATCCTTCTGCAGCACGTGTTTATTCCCATGCATGGAGGAGGAGAGACCGGATCTAACATGGCGCTGCTTTATATACACCCTAGGGTGGGGTGGACATATCTGATTGGCTGCTTGCTCAAATTCCCATGTGACGCCCAGGGTTGGGCGGTAATTAGGCGGTCCTTTGCCACTGCACATGCGCAATTTTACTTGTTACCCACGAGTGTCAGGTGCCAGCGTCATCGGCTCCCCACATGTTTTAATGATGTCTCACTGCTCCCCAACCCCCATGTGACACTTCTTAGCCACATTGAACATATTGAATGGAATGAGCAGGTTTATGGTTTTGTTATCCTTAGCTCTTGCACACATTGGTTCATCTTTTCCAGTGTGACCCTCTATCTCTTCTTCTTGGCTAGAGTGTGCGTGTGTGTGTGTGTGTGTGTGTGTGTGTGTGTGTGTGTGCATGCATGCCTGGGAATGTATGTATGTGTGTTTGCGCATGCATATGCAAGTGTGTGTGCACATGTGCATGCAGCTATTTCTGTGTGTGTGTGTGTGTGTGTGTGTGTGTGCACACGAGTTCATGTATGTTTATGTGTGCAAATATACGAGCTTGTGTGTGTGTGTGTGTGTGTGTGCACGAGTTCATGTATGTTTATGTGTGCACATACATGAGCTTGTGTGTGTGTATGTGTGTATGTTGCATGTGTGTGGTTTATGAATGTGAGCATGTGTGGAGGGCAGAGGTTGATGGTGCTTGTCTTCGTTATCACTCACCTGCTTATTCCTTGAGGTAGGGTCTCTTCCTGAACTGGAAATGCATCAATCTGCCTAGATTGACTTGACACATAGTTTCAGGGTCTCTGCCTTGCCCAACATTGGAGTTACATGCATCCTACCACACTGCTTTTTTATGTGGGTGCTTGGAACCCAAGCTCGGGTCCTCACGCTTGCAGGACAGTCACTTCCCTGATCATGCCACTTTCCCAGGCCCCCATCTTTGACTTCATCTCATCCAGGAAGCCTGCTTTCTTACCCAGCACCTGGTAAGGCTCCACCCCCCTTGTCTCCCAGCTCTCTTCCCAGTTCTGTGTGTCTTTTAATCACAGTTAATTCCTTACTTGTTTTTCTACCCAACTAGATTCTAATCTGAAGACAAACACAATGCCTTGGTCACCGGGTTCTGAGGGTAATTTAGTGCTTTTGGAATCTTAGATGCTTGATAAAGATTTATTGGACAAACAGAGGAATGGATAAAAAGACATCATGGTCTATATACACAATGGGACTATAAAATTCCTATTCTGCTATTAAATAATTCAAGCTCACTGTGATTATTCCAGCAAGCAGCCCACTGCCAGGCACATGTCACCTTTTAAACATTAGCCAACTTTAGCTGGTCCTGGTATTATTTTACTATTTCCTCTGCACACTGTTCACGATCAGCTATTATTATTTGAGCACTGCAATGAATTCTCCTTAATAAAACATCTTCAAAGCATGGAACAGTTAGGTCTGACATGGAATTGAGCCTGGCTCCAAGAAAGTACCTCCCCTTGCTCAGGGCTTCCTCGTTCAGGGTGCTATGATCTTGCTGTGGAGGTTTTCTGAGGACAGCTCAGTTTCTGAGGTTACAGGAGACTCAGGAGGAAACTGAACTCATGACAATAGGTCAGGTGAAGTGATTGATGGAAGAACAGGTTATAGAGCCAGGGTAAGGATTGTGGCAAAATCGGAAATGTGTCTCATCTGCTCATATTTTGAATATTTATTTCCTAGCTGGTGGTACTGCTTTGGGGGTTTATGGAACCTTTAGGAGGTGGGGCCTAGTTATCAGAAGTAGGTCACTAGGGTTTGAACTGACAGTCTCTGCTTCCTCCCTGATCTGCAGTGATGGGAAGAGCTCCTACTATATGGCCAGGCTTCTGTGGACTGAACCTCTCCACCATGCCTTCCCCACTGTGCTGAGTGCCCACCTTTGAAACAGCCTAAACTAACCTGCCCACTAGTCATTGTGTGGGAGTTTTGTTACAGCGGTGCAAAATGAACTAATGCAATAGAGTTAAAGGAACAGACCAGAGTTGTGCAGCTGCCCAAAGACTAGGACTACCTCCAGGTCAGAGAGGAACTTGTTAAGCTCTCTAGCTGAAGCAGAATGGTTTTCCAGAGGGCATAGGGCAGGGACAGGTGTTGCTGGACCCATGCATGGAAGCAAAGAACGCACAGGGAAGGCCACTCCATCATTCTATTGTTCACTGCTCTTTGGAAATCCTACCATTAGCTGTCTCAAAGCCAGAGAAACCAGCACAATACCATCTGCCAGGCTTAATCTCCCAAGACAGGATGAATGGTGGAAGACAGATCTAAGAGGGTGGAGATTAACCAGGGTAGTATCCCATTAGTATGTATAGTTACTTAGCACGTATAGTTCTTATGCACAATTAATATATCTCATGCAGTTTATGCATCAGTTCAAAAAAGAATATTATGAAAATAAAGAGTAATGTCTCAGCACTGTGGTGGTGTGACTCCTCTTCTGTCCTATATCCTATCCTGTTTGCTTCCTTTTTCTGTTCTCCTCTTCTTCATTCATCCTCTTCCTCCTCTTCTCCCTCATCTTCCTCTCCCTCCTCCTCCTCTTCTTCCTCTTCTTCCTCCTCTTCTTCTAGCCTAATGAATTCCTTTACTTCATTTTCATTGCCTGATATAATGAACACACATACACATGCACGTTCTCTGTCTTACAATTATCTCTTGGATAGTTGACTTTAGGCAGGACCTACCTGTCTTAGTTAGGGTTTTCGTTGCTGTGAAGAGACACCATGGCCAGGGCAACTCTTACAAAAGAAAACATTTCACTGGGGCTGATTTACAGTTCCAGAGGTTCAGTCCCTTATCGTCATGTTTGCAAGCGTGGAAGTATCCAGGCAGACATGGGAGAGTTAGTCAGAACACACTGCAGCTCTGCATGTGGTCCCTGTAGCCTGTAGCCTGCGGCTGCGGCTGCTCGCAGCTGTGCCCTGGCTCCTGCTGATTGAAGGCAGGCATGGAAACAAACTTCCCTTGCCTTCCTTACTACGTGTGAGGCTGCTCTGTTGCCAGAAGGGAGCTGTGGTGTGCAAGTGGGCCCAGAGGTGGGCGGCGGCAGAAGCTGAGGTAGCAATGGAGAGAAGCAGGGTATTAGTGGGATAGGGGAGAGAGAGTGATGGGCATACTCTTTCCTGGGAGTCAGGTAAGCACACTACCAGGAGGTAACAAATGACCCCCTCACTTCTTCCGATGTTCACTAATGCTGGGTAAAACTGAGTATGGACCTTCAGAATGCCCACCTGACCACCGAGGAGCTGGCTTGGGATCTGTCAGGCCTGGTCCATGGGACTGGGGACATCCATCATCTGCCTTAATTAGGTCTCTCCTCTTGTCCCAGTGACCAATCTGACTTTCTTCTCTCTTTGCTCTTTCCCTCAAGGGACTCCCTGGGAAAGCTAGAAGTGATGGCTAGAGGCCAGCATCTTCCTATTCTATCTTAGGATTTACTCACTTCCACAGAAGATTAGAGGGCGTCTTGGCAATCTCTGCTGGCTCCTGCCTCTGACATTATTGTGCTGTGACTTCCCATTCAGTTGTGTCCTGGGTTCTGGAGTCAGGTCATACCTGGGGAAGGACAACCCAATGCACCGGTGCCACCTTCGGTTCTGCTACTGTTATACCTCGGGCAGAGGGATCTAGATGAATCTGGAATGGTGGCTCTGGAGTCCTTGGGCTCTGTGGAGATGATGGCAAGTGTTTCTCTGGAAGGTCTTCTCTGTTTTTGACGATGATAGGGGGTGATGATTAGCCCACAAAGATGGGTCAGAACTTGCGATGGGGGTGGGGGAATCTGAGGTTCGAGTCTAAAACCTTTCCAGTTACCGAATCGGACGAGTCTGAGGTTTGTGTGTCTGTTGTCTATGTGTCATTGGCAAATCCATCTGGGCGTTACCTTTAAATTAAGGCTTGTTGCTTTCCTTCCCAAGCAGGAAGTGGGAATGAATGAATGAATGAATGAATGAAGGCTGCTAGGGTTCTAGCACTTGCCTCTCTCATCCCCAGATGACTTTTAGTCTCTCTTCATTTGTGTTTCATCTTTCTTAGTCTGCCTCATGCTTGCCTCTCCTTTGAAGCCAGTTCCAGCTGGCTACTCCCACGGTTGTGCAGATTTAGTGATAGGAGCCAGTACACAGCCAGGGAGACCCTACAGGAAAGTCTTGTGCCTGGTGCAAAGAATAGAGGGCATGCACATAGCTCATTCATTTGGTTAGATCCATCCTGGGCAAGTGGCAGAGGGCTCATCTGTAACACAGGCATGGAAAAGCCAGTGAAGCACCCAGCAGGTGCTGAGTCAGCTTTCTATTTAGAAAGTGGCCACTCGCCGTCGTGGCCACCTTTGTGTATATTGATCTAGATATCAAGGCAGCATGGAGACCTGGGACTTCTAGGTCAGGGCCTTTCTTACTTTATTTCCATGGCTGCTTTTCCCCTGGCGATAGGCTAGCACACAGAATCACTACCTAGTGCCAGCAGCCCATAGAACGGCATCACCAGAACCGGATTAGTTTTCTTTCTGTCCCTCCCCCCATGGCCGTGCTCCAGAAACATGGCAAATTTATCTTCAGATTGAAGGGTTTGATATTCTTAAGTGCTTGCTTCTTCAAACAAAAGGCCAAGGCTTTTGTTCAACTTCTCCCCCTCAATTGGTTAATTTTGTCAACAAGAGAGATCAAATGAGGTCAGGGAAGCAGAAGCTGACGACACGTGGAATTTTGGAGCCGTTGTGTAGAATTTGCCCGGATCAGGAGCACATTATTTATGTCTTATGTGATTATCTAGAATGCTGGTGTGTGCTATGTGTTTGTTAAATGAAGACAGTGGGGAAGAGGGAGAAACAAATAGATGAAGAGAGCATTTTCTGTCTTGTAGCGCTGGCCTCTCCAAACAGCCACGAGGTTGGGCCTTGTTTCTTGACCTCTCTTGGCTCTGTGTCTTCTAGGAAAGCCTGATTTGGTGAACCTTCCCCTTAGATTGCTTGTGGTTAGGTTATTGTTTTGCTTACATTTGCATCACTGTACCTCACAGAAACAACCCGAGAGAGGAAGGAGAGAGAGGACCAGGAGGCTGACTGTATCGCATAGACTGCATCCCAATAAGGAACTGTGATAGCATGTGTCAAATGACGTCTCAAGGATGCTTGGCAAGGATGCTTTCACATTGGCTTCCTTATTCAGCCACATAGACACATTTGCTTGGCTAGTACTAAAATTCCACGCTCCCAAAGGGAAAGCAGGTGCTGGGCATAAACCATAGAGTTTGCCTGAATGGCTTAGGCAGAGTGAGTCACTCTTTTCAGTTAGGGTAGTGGGAGCCCTTCCAAACAGCAAGCTCTCAGACACAAGGCAAGGAACAATAAGGGTTAGCCATGCTGCTTAAGCTGACCTTGATCAGGCCGTCTTCCCGTGTCAGTGCCCTGAGCAGCTGGGATTACAGAGCAAGCAAACCTTGCAAAGGTTGGCTCTAAGCCTGCTATGGTGATTCTACTGCACACCCCAGAATGTGTCAGGCTTAGCCAAGAGCAACTCAGGTGGCTGAAGTCATTGGCTCTTCTTTCTAGGCATTGGTCCTCATGCTCATAGGGTTTGACCATTGCTTCACTGTTCTGTCTCAGAGAAGAACCACCCGATAAGCCTTTCTTTGTGTACCTTATGCACCTCTGATCCCTTGTGTCACAATAGGTAGATTACCTCATCGGCTCTTTGTCCTGATGACATTACTCACAGAGATATTGTGCTCTCTGAAGAAAAAGTGAGACACAGTTCCCCAGGCCTTTCATTCAATTGCTTTCTCAAGAAGCTTCTAGAACCCATTGTGTTTGAAGCATTTCATCACCAAAGGTTCCCGGACGCACCTTTCTCATGCAGTCATATTCTGGTCCTTACTGTAGACCAGCTTTCTATTTGTTTCACTGCCTAGAACTTAAACATTTCAGTATGATATTTTTTTTTTCTTTTCGAGACAGGGTTTCTCTGAATAGCCCTGGCTGTCCTGGAACTCACTATAGACCAGGCTGGCCTCAAACTCAGAAATCCGCCTGCCTCTGCCTCCCAAGTGCTGGGATTAAAGGCGTGCACCACCACTGCCTGGCTCAGTATGATATTTTTAACACGTGTTCAAATATAAGTTTACTAATTATTCCCAACTCTATACCCAAGAGTCATGGTTGTGCTTTTGATATTGCGTCTGAGTTACTTTGGAACTTAGATGTCTCACCGGAAATGCTATAGTTGGGAGCTTTTCAGAGATGGGCTAATGTTGCCCTCCAGTGAGGAGTCTTTTTATATTTTCTTCTTATCTTGTCACAGTTAATAATTTTGATTTGGGGGCTGGAAGGATGGCTCAGTGGTCTCACTTATTGCTCTTGCAGAGGACCTGAGTTCAATTCCCAGCACCCACGTGGCAGCTCACAACTGTTTGTAACTCCAGTTTCAGGAGATCTGACACGCTCTTCTGGCCTCAGTGGGCACCAGGCACACACATATGTGTACATACATATATGCAGACAAAACAGTCATACACATAAGATATAAACACAAATAAGCCTTTAAAAAACAAGTCTGATTTTAGTGAAATAGCAACAATAAAATGCAGGCACCTTGCCTTTTACTGCTGTGCAGACTGCACCCCTGGACCATGCTGTATTACTTCAGTCCTTTAGAAAAATGTAGCATTGATGTTTGATTCTGTTTTCAGTGGGGATCTCTAATGCTGAATTCTTCTTGACTCTGTTTTATTTTATCTTTGTAGTAGTTAACCACAGTCATACATGCCTTATATGGGGAAGACTCCCAGGGGTAGAACGTCTGTTCTAGACACTGGGCACTGTTACCTGTGACCCCCAGGGGTTCTTCCCCTACACCAAACCCAGCCTACCTAAGGACTTTGCTCTCTACAGCACTGGCTGAAATCAGTTTTCTTTTTCACAACTCATCTTTGAAGTGATTCTTGTCAGTTGTTTTCTGTAGTTAAAAAGGCTGTGTGTACCAGGGAGACCTGGGCAGTTTGTTTGTTATGGTTTAATATTTATTGAAAGCTCCAGACTCCGGGTGCTTTTATTGACTGGAGGCCAGACAGTGAGAGCTGCCTGTTTTCAAAGACACCCTCTGCCTGTTTGTCCCTTTCTGTTTGCAGGAGGCTTTATCACCGGTTATTGAACTGAAGAGCTTTAAGTTGATAAGGCTTAAATGTATCTTTTCTGTGTTTGTTATTTTATATTCCTCTGCTTTGGGACCTAGCAGGTTTAAATACTTGGCAGTTTTGATTTTGTGTTTCTGCCTTCCCAGTTACTTAGCCTTGCTAGTGAGAAACCCAGCTGACTGATTGGCCCACTACAGAGATGCACTTCAGTGTGGTGTGCCCCTGAATTTGACCTTTCCTGGAGGCTTTCGAGGCAATGAAGACTGACATACTTCTATATCTCTGTTATACAGCAGGGTAGAGATTTTTTTTTTCCCCAGAGACAGAATGGAATAGAATGTAGTGTTGGAAACTTGGCTTCCTTTCTCACAGCAGATTCTTTCATTTGTTTGTTTGTTTTGTTTATTTTTGGTAATGCTCAGGATTGGACCTAAAGCCACGTGTATATTGGGGTAGCACTCTCTCAGCAAGTTTTGCTCCTGCCCCCCCCCCACCCCGGACATTCTCTTTAAACTGAGAGAAAAAGGTTTCCTAGGGCAGAATTTATTCTTTATAATACCTCATAAAAGTTATTTAATTATGCAGTGATTATGAAGTAGGAGGTCCATCTCCTGCTGCTCCTAATTCATGTTGGCCTTGATGCTTGATGGATTCCCTTTTGGGTGTCTGTTTAATTTGGTATGACCAAAGGTAAACTCTTTGACCTCCCCCAGTCTAAATGTGACTTTTCTGTGTGTAGTCTGTGCCATATTCAAAGATGGCAACTAAAACTCCCAGTGAGCTAGATAAGTCCATATGCTAGATGACCACCAGACAAGTCCATGTCACTGTTCTCTGTAACAGACAATAGATTTAACATTATATAAGATGAATTTACACAAAAATAGAAAGTATAGAAGAGATTTTTAAGTTACAATTGGAACTTTATAGGTCTTTCTTTTTTGTAGTGGGGAAACAATATCTCTCTATGTAGCCCTGGTTGTCCTGTAATTTACTATGTAGATCAGGTTGGCCTCGAACTCACAGAGATCAGCCTCTGCGTCTACCTCCCAAGTGTTGAGATTAAAGGCATTTATTTACGGCTATACCCAGCCATCTTATTTTTAAACTTATAGAAGAGAAATTTTGATGAAATAAAATCCACTAGCTATAACTCTAACAAACATGATTGACAATGAACCACAGGCTTCAGAATTTAGATTGGTGTATATGTCAGATACATGTATATGCTGAAGCACACACAACTGGGTGTGCATGCAGGGGCCAGAAGTCAATGTGTGGGGTGTGTTTACTTATTATTTTCTACCTTATTTTTTGAGAGCGGTCTCTTACTGAATCTGGAGGCCACTGACTATCTAGACTGGCTGGCCTGGGAGCCCCCAGAATCCTCCTGTCTCTATTTCCTGGTGCTGGCATTATAGATGCTTACCATCATTGCTTTTGTTTGGGTCTCAGGGATTTGAACTCAGTTCTTTGTATTTACACACAGAGATTTCATGCATGGAGCCATCTCCCTAGCCCAGTAATTTGCTTTTCTTAATGCTTTGATTTCTCCTAAAATTATACAAAATGTGGGGTTTTTTTTTGTTTTTTGTTTTTGTTTTTGCTACTAATGCTTAATTTCAGACAGACTTCCATTCATTGTCACCATCTTTAGCTTTTATTTGAACCTCAAGAATTCACTCCAGAGATCTCATCATCCAAAAGTTTCCTAATTGTATTTTTCAGCTTCTGAAAGACTGTCAGTGGGGTAATCTCCTCTCCCTTTCTGTTATTTATTTCCTAACAAGGAAACCCAAGTCAGAATAGAGATTCAACCATTGTAGAGCCTTGTAGGGAAGTGAAAGCCTAGACCCTCATTTCCTCTGCGAGGAGGAGCAGGCCAGGTTCTTTGGATTAGCTAGGTGTGGTGGGGTGGCTGGTGCGTGACACCAGCATTTAGAAGACAGAGTCATGAGGACTACAAACTCAGGTCCAGTTGCTTTACAAAATAAGACCATGTCTCTGAAAAAAAACATAACAAAACCAAAACAGACAGCAACAAAAAGAGATTTAAAAAAGAAAGGGGTATGTAAAAATTCAGAAATGCCCTGCATTCAGCAATAAGATGTGAAGTGTAGATTTCAGGCACAAGTATAATGTACATCCACAATACACATAATGTATATCATGTATTTAAATTTACCTCCTCATTTTTCTTATATTCCCTCTCCCTCCTCTCTTTTTTCCTTCCTTCCTTCTTTCCTTCCTTTCTTTCTTCCTTCCTTCCTTCCTGTCCATCCCTCTATCTGTTTCCCTTTCATTTTGAACCATCTTCCTTTGGAGACTCTAACCATACTAGCCCACAGAGGAAGACAAACGTGACGCTATCTGAAAGATATATGTTTTAATAAAGTCTTTAGAAGACAGGTTCAAAGAGATTTACCAATGATAGTAAAATCTTGCTGTATGGAAGAAAATTGAAATTTATGGACAGAAAGCAGGATTTATGAACAGAAAATAAATATTGTCAACAGATACAACAGGCACTCACTGAACTCCAAGCACTGTGGTCAGATACATCAATGGATAACTTGTGCTCCAATTTTGAGTGTTCACGCAGTGACAGGATAGGGGACAAGAGAAACACATTGATTAAAAGTTAGAGTGTGATATTGCGGCTCTCTTGCCGCAGGACTGGACCTGTACTGTCCTACTCCATTTCCCTGATGTCTGAGACAAAAAGAAGAGAACATACTGCTTAGAATTTACATCAAAGTTATGCAGTGGAGTCACCTTGGCCAGAGCTTGACTTAGCTGTGGTCTGCCATCTTTGCTTGTCTCCCTTTGGCATGAAGATGAGTCTTAGTCCTGCTAACTCTCATCCTCGGGTGGCTTCCATTTTGACACTACCATTAAGAACTCTAAGGCAGTCAGTGCAATACTGTAGATACCAAGAAGGCGGACACAATGGCCTGCAAGTTAGCTGACAGCCTTCCGGTTGCTATTTCAAACATCACTGGCCAGTTCTGTGGATGTAGACTGGAAATATTCCCAAGGTCTTTTCTTCCCCTGACTTGCCTTTAGCTATTAGAATCATTGCTTTTTGCAGTGTCCGCAGTAATAAAAAGAGAGGAAAAAAAAGTGTTCCCAGTCTTTCCAATGTAAAAGTCATAAACCATGCCTTGACAACCATGGAGAATTATGTCACTAATTTATTTTTATTATTGGCATAACTTTTAATTGCCTTTCTTATCCCAGGGCCTGGCTGTTGTTTGCTAGAACGAAGTTAACAATGTTTTGAAAAGTTGGTTCAGAGGTGAACAGACTACGGAGTCACGACAGCAGACTGAGACATGTTGTTGGCGTTTTCTGAATGTCAGCAACTAATTTTAACATTAATACGTTTTTGAAAGGAACAGGAAGTTCTAAACTGGTAAAAGGAAGGTATGCCAGATACCCTTGTCATTTGTAGATATCATTGTTTACGCTTGCTGCAGATGTGACATGAGTTAGAGAAGGCATGAGTTTGGCCTTAACTGTTCTGTTCTTCATCCAGTGGTGACGGTTGAGGACCTGCACTATTTGAAGCAGAGATGGCAGCTACGATAGAGACCCTTTTTCTTTCTGTAACCGAGCCTCTGCCAATAGTTCCCAAAGCCTCTATTTCTGTTAAACCTCTGTCTGTGTCGGTCAGGCTTGTAGGGAAGTCTATTCTTTCAAATGCTGAAATAATGTTACTGTTCCCTGGTTCCTGGTGAATTCCCACAATCCACTGAGAACACAGGAGCCACCTAGTCCTATTCTGGCTGTGACAAGAGAAGTAAAAATAAGTGAAGGGCCTTTGGGAAAGGGCAGGGGCTGTTTTGACAAGCACCTCTTCCACTTGGTCCTCAGATGTTGCATCCTTTCTAGACTTGATGGTCCTCAGTTTTTTTGTTTGTTTGTTTGTTTGGTTTTTGTTTTGTTTTGTTTTTTGGCTAGGCCTCACTTTAGCATCAAAGGCATTACATCAAATAACTAATAAAGTTATGTGGACTCAGTCACTGTCAGTATTGAGAAAGGTATTAGGAAGCTCACAAGCCCAGAGACTTTTATGTGAATTCTTCTCAAGAAACACACCCAGAATCCTTAGCAAGAAATGACTGGCACCTTTCTGTCAGTTCTTCCCCATGGGTCACCTGGCTGTTGCTGCTTGCTGAGCAGCTTCCAGAAGGTTCTTTAGCGTGAAGTTGAAGAGCTGTCTGAACTGCCTGCCCAGGTTGTTTGTCAGTCAGGCGATACTGAAATAATTTGAAATTTTCATAAGAAAAATAAAATGATGGTTACAATTAAAAAAAAATAAATCTAACATTTTGCTTTAGCATTTGGGGTAGATTTTCTTTCTCTCTTCTACTTTTTATTTTTAGTCTTTTGTACTATTTTGACAGAGGGAGATGAAAAAGAATTCTTTTCCTGGACGTTTACTCCCTGTAAAGATCACTGGGTAAGACTGCCTGAAAATGGAGCGCAGCTTGGAAGAGAAGGACTTAGGGTGAGCCTCACACAGTGCTGAGGTCACACACAGGGCTGAGCATCCTTAGTGCTGTGGGGGTGGGGCAGTTGCTTAATCTCCTGGTGTCTGGTTACTTTATCTGTGTAAGGGAGACAGTGTTCCTTTTGGATGCTGTGCTGATAAAATGAACTCACTCTTAGAAAAGTGTCTAGTACATAGAACATTTATAGCGATTACCCTAAGAATATGCATGAATTCTACCATGCATTGTGAGTAGTATGAGATTCTAGTTTCTGGGTGCACTGGTATAAACTTTTTGCAACTCAGAACCTGATCTGTGGGCTTCTTTTGCTGCTCAAAGCTCAGTTTTCCACAGCACACACATTCGGAGCCCCTCCAAAGCAGAGTGGATCCAGCCTGAACAGCCACCTGAGGTTTCAGTGTTACAGTATGTAGCTATGCCTGTGTTGAGAATACTGTAATTTGGAAACAGAGTGGGAAGGGAAAATGCTTGCTGCTAACTCTCAACATCCCTAACTAGCTCTATCTACCATGGGCCAGGTCAGCAGTCTCTACCCAATTTTCTCCATTTTAAAAAAAAAAATCCTAAGGTAATTTGCTGAGAGAATAGACTCAAATGTTCTGAGGACAGGCACACTGCAGTGTCAGACAATGAATATGTAAATTTGTTTCACCATGGTAATGATTTCACAACTCATATGTGTATTTCAGAGTATCACATTATACACCCTAAATATATACAGCTTTTATTACTCATACTTCAATGAGCTACGCAAAACCCCAAATCCATATATATGTATATGATTATATGTATACATATACGTATATGTATAATTTAAAGGCATCTTGACCTTCTGCTTCTAGTAATAATATGTTAGATCTTTGCTCCCTCACTAAAGAAAGGAGGAAGGAGACAAAGGGAAAGGAAAGAAGGAAGTTTCCTCAGGTAACCAAAATGACATCATCTCATCTACCAGTACGTCTTATATAATGTCTTACTTCTTAGTTCATCCCAAGATCTTGGCAGTAATGGCTGGCTCCTAGCTGTATTCCTAGGGCCGCAGTTGTATCACCCGAGAGACCAGGAGGCTAGATGAACCAGATGATCTCAAAGGTTCATAGATGAGGGTTGTATTGATTGTGCTAGTACATGCCTGTAATTCCAGCTCTTGGGAACCTGAGATCAGAAGGTCAACAGTTCAAAGTCATCCTTAGCTACCTAGTAAGTAGTGAGTTCAAGACCATCCTGGGCTACAGTATATTAAAACAAAATGACCAAACAAATGAATAACAAAAGAAGATGAAAATTTTACATTTTGAACCCACAGAAGTGCTGCTTAGATTTTGACAGTTAATTAATTGATTTTTAAAGTATTACATGCCTGAGTTATAACCCATGACCTGATACATGCCAAACACGTGCTCTGTTACTAAGCTGCACCCCTATGTCATGTTTCTTGTTCTTAAAGGATCATTCTAGCTTTAAAGACAGAAACAGTGACTCATTATCAAGATGAGATAAATTGATTGGTTCATGCAAATGACAGGAATAAGTTGGTAGCATCTCAGATGACTCCTGACCTATAGACTGGCCACTTCACACCTGATGAATTGTACACACTGGCCAGGGAGAAGGAGGTTATGTATTTGTTGAGGCCCAAGAGGCTTGGGGTTTGGTTCCGTGATGTCCAGAGGTGCTTATAGTACAGTTTAGAGTTATAATGAGATGTCTGTGACAGCCCTTTGGAGATAGTTTTGTTTGGTCACTTGAGACTCGAGTGTTTTCTTTAAGGCAAGAGAATGATGGTAACTACCAAGTTACTTGTCTTGTGAAATTCCCATTGTCCCAGAATAAAAGAGGAACGAGTCATGCCCAGAGAGTTTGGCAGATACCAGGAATTGCTAGCCCAGAGGTCATTGGCTGCTTGGATCCCAAGCATCCCACAGGATCTCCATTGAGCACAAGATTCGTACCCTTCTCAGCAGGTTTAGGCCACTGTGATGTGAGTGGTATGGTGCTGGGGTACCAGGCACGTGGAGCCTGGATAGAACCATTCTCTCTCACTTGAACTCCAAGCCAGTTGAGAAGTAGGGCTGAGGGGCCAGGCAGGTGGAAAACAAACTGCAGCTTTATTCCTGGTCTGTGGTATGTGATGATGAAGGGCTTCCTATCTTGAATCCCATGCTTCTCAGTAGCCCTTATGTGAGCTGCTCTGCTTTGACATCTCCTCCCGGTGCTGATGGATTGAAACCTTGGAAACCATGAACCAAGATCAATCTTCTTTAGGGTGTTTATATTTCCACAGTGATGAAAATCTCACTTCCTTGGGGAGTAAAGGTTCTGACATCTGAAAGCTTTATTTAGAAGAATTCTGAGCTTCTTTGAGAGGTACATGTTCTGGACTTTGTCTGGCCAAAGGGCCTTTTATCCCCTGCATCCTGAGGACCAAGACAATGTACATGCTGGGGTCTTGAAGCAGCAATTACCTGGGATGCTTCTCCTCAACAAAGTGGCCAGGTACAAGGTTGAGGAAAACCAGTCCAGGATAGTTGAGAAGCTGGTGAGAGAGAGGAAGTGCCCAGGGTACATAGAGCCAGTGATGTTTGCTGATCCAGACTTTCTTTCAGTTGTTTTATGAGAACAAAGATGGAGCTGCACAGTGACCTTTCTTCAGCTTAATGGAGCAAAAGATTGATTTTATATATTTGGTCATGGAAATGATTGCGGTAAAGTATATGGAGCAGACAATGGACCACTTTAACAATTTCAAATGTATAGTTCAGTGACATCAATGGCATTCACATCGTGTGTAACAACCACCTCCTATGCCTAGAACATTTTTGTCTTATTAAACCAAAACTACCCAGAAAGAACTCACTTCCCGTTCTACCCTCCCATTATTGAAGCTGTGCAATGCTTGTCTCTGTGTGGCTGGTTTATTTCAGCCAAGGTTCACCCAGGTTACAACACATGTCCTTTCCAAAGAATTTAAATTAGCATGGCTAATGTTAAGACCACGGTATAATATTTCATCTTGGCTTTAGCCACAATTCAATAATATTTCAGAAACTCCCATCCTTCCATAGACACTATAAGAACATCCAGCAAGAGCTAAGCTCCAATTTCTTAAAAAAAAGAAAAAGAAAAAGACAACATTTCTGACATTTGCTCTGTTAATCAGTTAAGGTCACTTGAAGATGTATGACAGAAGAACTTCTGGTTGAAACTTATGTAGTAGGGCCTTCTGGATCTGGGTGCTAACTGACCAGCCTAAGATGGCAAGCTATCATTTATATATAAGCTCAGAAATCTCTCTTTCTTTTTAACCCTAGATGAAGGTACAAAACATTTTTTTAGCATCTGAGACAGCTCCCTAAAATCCTTTGGTATATCCAAAAGTAAACATTCATCTGGTTTTTATTAACTTGTTAGTTTTACTTGCTTTGAATCCCCTATGTATGGGAACACACTTGGACATTGTGAGATTCATTTACATTGACATATCCAAAGGTTGTTCGTTTCCTCCATTGCTGTGTAGTATTCCATTCTATAAAGTCAGGACCCTGTATGTTAGTTATGATATAGCTATGACCAAAATACCAGGGAGAACAATTTCAAGGAGGAAGCATTTGTATTAGCTCACAGTTCTGGAAGGTTAAAGTGCCAGGCCCACCATGGAGGGAACACCATGAGAATGTGTTATGGTGGCTATTCTTCATCTCATAGTATACGGGAAACAGAGAGATTAGCAATAAAGACATCAGGGACAAGATGGCCCTATAACCTCCCCATCCCTCAGTGATGTACTTTCTCACCTCCTAAAGTTTATGTCCAAATTATATGATTGGTGGACATTTAAGTGTTTTGAGTTTGGTGCTATTAGGACTAAAGCAGCTAAAACATCGTTCTGCTTGGTGGGTTGTGTATGATTTATTAATGAAGGCAACTGTCTCCAGGATGTATTGTTCACGGATAATCATACTTTCCATGCCTACTGACCTTAAAATGAGTTGAAATTCACACAATAAACCATATCAACCAGAGTTAGTTGTCACATGCACCGGTGATGCATGCCACAGCTAAGCATCACCTGGGAGAAGTCTTCTTGAGGAATTAAATTCTCTCTGGTCATGGATTATTGTCTTAATTGTTGAATGATGTTCCCAGACCATTGCTTGTGACACTATTCCCTAGGCATGGGGCCTTAAATAGAGAAAAAGTGGAGAAACTGAGCAGATAAGACAAGAATCTATGTATTTATTCTCTCTATGCTATTGATTGTGGATATTGAGTTCCTTGACCACCCAGCAGTAATGGACTGTAGCCTGTAGTTGTGACCAAATAAAACATTTCTTCTTTTAGTTGCCTTTCGTCAGGGTATTTATCATAGCAACAGATAAGTAACCTGAATGCGAACAGATTGAGTTCAGGAAGGTTTGCATTCAGCAGGTCCATATCGTTAGGAACGAAGATCGTTGCTTCAGGGCTTCCTGCCTGGAATAATCATTCTCAGTCGAAGTTTCAGTTTCCTGAAAGCCCCAATCTCCTGTGAAAGGATGCTATTTCTTAATGCCTTCTCTGGAAGGGGAAAGAACCTTTTTGCTAATTCTGCAAAGAGGCATCATTTTCTAATTATAGAGTCTTACTGTGAAAAAAGTCATGAATTACTAAAAACCCAGAATATAAACTAGTTTTGGGAATTCCCTGAGTTGGAAGAACAAGGTTTTTAAAATAATCACGTATGTATTTGTTCTCCTATCCCCGTGTATTGTAGTGAAAACAGTATCTGCTGCTTACTCAGAGTCTTCGAAAACTGTAATTCCACCCGTATTAACCAAAGCAATTTTCTGGAGGGCAGTTTTCTCTCATGGCTTACCAGGAGAATGTGTCAGCCTTAGAGAATTGATGGGTCCCAGGAAAGGTGAACTCGGAGCCCCACTGGGAGATGAAGTGTTGATTTCCATTTTAAGAGTGCCTTTATGGGAATAAGTTAGCTGTTGTGATTTGAATATGAAATGTCCCTCATAGGCTTCCATTTTGAATATGCAATCTCTGGTTTGTAGCTCTGTTATGAAGGCTGTGGGATATTTAGAAGGTAAAGCCAGCTTTTGGTAGGTTATTAGGGATGGGCCTTGAAGGTTATATCCTTTTCTAATCCCAAGTCTAATATCTTGTCTTTCCTAATCTATTACCATAGGAGGAGTCTTCGCACAAACTCTCACTGCTGCGCATGGTAATTTCCCCACTATGACCCCTACCCATTACCTCAAGAGACTGAAATCACTCTGAATCCAAAATAAACCGCTCCTTCCTCAAGTTGTGTCTGTGAGGTAATTTGGTCATGTGATGCGATTGACAGGAACTAATGGAGCAATCCTGTTGATCAGAGTAGAAATCACACACACACACACACACACACACACACACACACACACACGCGCGCACACACACACGTGTGTGTACAGCACCACATTCTATGTCATGTAATGGTATTTTTGAGCAATTCTGTGTGAGCCCATGTTGCAGATACATTTACCCTTTGATGCGACAGCCTTGGGTCTACGTATTACTCCTGCCGAACCACATCCACATGGGACAACTGTCATTTGCATAAAGGTGCTAGTGTATAACACTAAAATGTCGAAAGTCCTCAGAGGCCTGTCAGTCAGGGACTAGTTAGTAGGATGCTTGTCACATGATTACCAAGGTCAAAGGTCAAGAGTCAGTCAGGGACTGATTAATAGGATGTGTTTCCGGAGATATTAGGAAAAAAAGGGTGGTTCATCTAGCTCCCAGCCTGGCCTCCATATTCCCACTCTAAGTTCCTGCACTAATGGCAGCACCGGCTAGCCAGTGGTACCAGCCTGGGACCCACGAAGACGTTGGTGTGACTGTTGCCTCCTCCGGTCAGCTCCGTGGGCTCCAGCCCCCAAAACCCAGGGAATATGCCCCACCCCCATGCGGTAGATATAACAATCCGGTACTGGGTAGAAATAAGACTGTTAATGCTTAAAGATTAACCAAATAGATTTATATATCGACAAATACACAATACACAAGATGCCCACGCAATTAGAATTGTTAACCCAAATTGTCTAACCTTTTGATATGAATAACTACTCGAAACTGCTAGAGACATGTACACCTACCGCCATCTCCTCTCCTCCCTTCTTCTTCCCCTTCCTCTCTCGCTCCTCCTCCCTTCCAACTTCTAGCTCCGCCTACCTCTTCTCTATCCAATGACAGAGCTCCGCTGCAAATACAATGGGCAGGAAAGTCCTGTCACAAGGAAGGTTGTCACATGATTATGGAGTGGTAAGAGAGAACGATAAAAGGGTCTAGAGAGGTGGCTCAGTAGTTAGGAGTACTTGCGATCTTGCAGATGACCTGGGATAACTTACAGCACCTACATGGCTCACAACCATTTGTCACTCCAGATCCAGGAGATCTGATGCATCTTCTGACCTCTGTGGGTACCAGGCAGACATGTGATACACAAACACACATGATACTGATACACACAAGATAGAGTAAGTCTGATGGTGACGATCTGTGTTCTGATATGGAGGCGTCTGCATGGACTGGGCAGGTAAGAACTCAAGGCAGAGAATCTTGTGTGTGTGAGAAATATGGTTTTGTGAAGGTGTGTGGATTTGCTTGAATTTTCATCAAGAAACATCCGAGGACTGAGCAAGAAACTCATGCAAGTGTCATCTAGGAAGTACAGGGAAGGGAGTGATTGACAGTAGGCATAGAAATGACTTGTGGGAGGGGCTCTTTTCTATAGTCTGTTGACATTTGAATCATGCAAAAATCTAACAGCCAACCAATGAGATGCTAATCTGTCATCACAGGCCTTGACACTGAGCTAGATAAGAGCAGCTGCTGGAAGTGGAGGTGCAGGGGTGACGTCACCCACTTCATTTCTTTCCCAGGAGACTAAGTCGGTGGTCAATCAGCAAACACTTATTGAGGACCTCTGCCACACCAGGGGCTCCTTTAGGTGTTGTCATGATATGGGACTGCTCACGTCCAAGCTTCCATGGTGCTGGCATTCTACAAGGGAGGGGCAGACAGTAGACAACTTGTGATGAATGAAGATGTTAAGACATGGTGGGAGAGAGGCCTACACTGAGGTGGCTGAGGTCACGGGAGGTTAGTTGCTGGCATGTGTGTCTCTGAGCAGCACTGCTGCACATTTTCTGATACAGGGAACTAAATGCTCACATTTAATTTCTTGCTGTACTACTCAGGGTTTCATTTTATTATAATGTTATGATTGCTACAGAGAGTTTTCAAGTACAAACCCAGAGGGTGGCATGTCACACTATCCCAAACTACTATTGCTATGTTGCTTAGGGACTGGAATTTAGTTGGATCAATAAGAAGTTGATTTGAGGGCGGAGGATGGAGCTCACTTGGTATCACTTGGTAGAGTGCTTGCATGAGACTGTGGACACACTTAAAAACCAGGCATGGGCTGTGTGCCTGTAATTTCAGCACTTGGAAGGGGGAGGCAGAGGGTCAGAAGTTCAAGTTATCTTCAACTACATATCATGTTTGAGACCAGCTCTGGGATACATGGAATCCCCTACACACACACAAACACACACACACACACACACACACACACACACACACTGGACTTGATCACAATGTTTGTATTTCACAACCGTGGGACATGTTGGTGACAGTGTTATCTATCTCATTAGTGACAATAGACATAGGATATTGGCTAGATAGGACATGACTATGATAAATATATAATTTTTTGTCATTTAAGGAAACTTAATTTTTTTTTTTTTGGTTTTTTGAGACAGGGTTTCTCTGTGTAGCCCTGGCTGTCCTGGAACTCACTCTGTAGACCAGGCTGGCCTCCAACTCAGAAATCCACCTGCCTCTGCCTCCCAAGTGCTGGGATTAAAGGCGTGTGCCACCATAGCCCGGCTTAGGGAAACTTAAAATTTTTAGTATGCTAGTTGTAGAAAATTGTGGGAAAACCCCACCCATGCACAAATAAACCATATAGCTATTCCATGGGGTTTGTTATTAGGACAGGCCTTGACTGAAAAACACCATGGGGTTGGTTAAAGTCTGAATGTTTGAACATATTGTTTTATTTCTCAACCTGGCAGGTTTCTCTCTCAAAGTTACAAGTATATTTGAAAAGTTTCTGTGATTAAATGATTTATTTTTATTAACGAGAATTTCCTCTGTTTCTTTGAGTTCACTTAAAATTTGATGAAATTCGAGAAATTCGCGGGAACACCCAACCTATCAGAAGAAGATACAGTCAAAGTGCTCTTGATTCTTCAGGTCTAGAACAATTAAAATCTGCCCAGGGAGGAAAGGAAAATGGATGTAGACTGGGAGGCAAACTGGATGAAAAAAATTTCTTTAGTTAACCCATTCAAATCCTAGTTCTGTGGGACATGGAGCCAGCATATTCCCAGACATCCCTAGATATGTCCCTTGGTTTAAAACGATCAGAACTCATGTTTGTTTTAATGGTTGAAAAACAAAGTGCAGAGTAATATAGACCATTCGGTTGTAAGCACTGTAAACTAGTTTCTACATTATAGTAAGGAATTGCTCCAGGCAGCCTCCAAACCTGGGGACTTCCAATGAGAACTGCAATGGTAATCAGGGGTGCTTGCCATTTTATTTCCTTATCCTTGGGTTGCTCAAGGGACTTGAAGTATCTTTGAGGGGTGGGCACTTCAGAACTTCATCAGATCTGTGAGGCCACCCTGGCTGGCTTCCCGGTAGTGGAAAAGGGTGACTCAAGCTCCTCCTCTCTGGCTTTATCATTGGCCCCACAGGCCTGTGTTATGGTTTGAATAGGACTGTCTCCCACAGGCTAATGGTTTACATACTTGTTCTTTAGCTGGTGGAAGTATTAGGTGGGGCCTCACTGGTAGGAGTAGATCGTTAGAGATGAGCCTTTGAAGGTTATAGGCTGGCCCTAGTCCTGATCAATCTGCTTGCTGATCTGCTGTGACGTGAAGAGCCTTTTACATATTCCTGCCGCCATGACTCTGCCAAGTCTTCACCAGAACATGAGCCCAAACAAATTCTTCCTGCCTTAAGTTGTCCTGCCAGATACTCTGGAAAGTACCTAATACACCCTGGCTGCTGTTCTTTATCACCGATATGGGCTAAGCCATTATTCACAGTCACGAGCATCAGCAGAGAAAGAAACACGTTCAGAAAGGATCTGAGGTTGTTTTGAGCAATGCCTGGCTGACCTGGTGCTGCTTTTCTTACCTGAGGCTAATGACCTGAATGTTGGGATGTGACTGCTTAGCTGGGGTCTGAAAACCAACCAATCTTTCCCTACAAACACGAGTCACTGTCTGTTTTTCCTCATCTTGTTCCCATGATCATTGGATACATGATCATTGGATTTTAAATAAGAAAACAAATAATAAATAAATAAATAAATAAATAAATAAATAAATAGACACTCCAAACACAAGACTTGTCTAGGTCTTGACAGGTTGACAGGTGAGGGCTCCCTCTCTTCCTCTTTCTCTTCCTCTGTCTGTCTCTCTCTCTCTCCCTCTCCCTTCCTCCTTTTCTCCTTCTTTCCCTCCTTCCCCCCACCTCTGTTTTGTTTTGTTTTGTTTTTAAAGACAGTTTCATCATATAGCTGAGGATGGCCTAGAACTTGTAACTCTCTTGCCTTGAATTTCCAAGTTGCAGGTCTATAGGATTACAGCCATGCATCCTTGCTATGCCTGGCTATATAATATTCTTAAAGTTCAGAGAGTAGCAAACTCAGGCATCACCATGTCTGGAACACTTGGCTAAAGGAGCTGTTGGCCCCTTGCATGCATATCATCTGACCTTGTGGCTTGACTTCCTATAATTTCAGAAGTTTAGCATCGTGGCCAATGTTAGACAAAGCTAGAAAGAGTGGAGTTAATCTCCAAGTACATTCCGTTATATTTCATAGTCTTGAACTTGGCCACCTAGCACCACTCACGGCTCCCAGCATAGCACATGCAGTCTTGACTGGTTTGGATTTTAGGCTGGGAATAATCAATCCTAAATAGTCCATTTGCATGTAGAGTGAGCATGGGGATCACTGACAAGAATGGTAGCCAAAAACTTGAATCTGTTTATCAGCCATAAAGTACATCTGTGGATCTCAGATATCTGTGGAGGTTTAATGGTGTGTATCTACTTGAGGAATAAGGAACGATGGCAGCTTTTCTTCCCCAGCTCAGATAAATGAAAATAGAAAACCCTGCTCTTTCTAGGAAGCCAATGGTTATAGACAATCTCCACTGACCTACGAACTGAGTGATTTTGCACATAATTTAAAATTTCTAATAACCTTACCTTTCACTTAGTAATGAGCCAATCTTTTTTTTTTTAATTTTTTTTTTTTTAGCAAGCCTCACAGAGATTGCGTGTATGCACATATGTGCAGGCCAGAAGGCAAGCTTGGATGCTGTTCAGGAGTGCCATCTACTCTGTAGTTTTGAGTCAGGGTCTCTCAATGTCCTGGAACTCACCCAGGCTGGGCTGGCTGTTCTGTAAGTTCCTGTCCCCACCCCTGCCCCCAGCATTGTGATTAACAGCATGTACCATCACACCCCGGTTCTTCACATGGCTTTTGGGGATCAAACTCATGTCCTCACGCTTATGAGGCACACACTTTTCAGATTACATCTTCTTCTTAGTCCAAGAAGTAACATTCTTAAACAGTGGGCACATTTTTATCTATGTTGTGACTTTTTTGAACCCTTATTTAATATAACCCCAATGTTACCAAGAGGAGTCGGGTTCAAAACCGCTCCATACAGGTCATTCATTATGTCATGGAGCTGGATGGCCATTTTATCTTTCTTATTCAAGACCTGCATTGTTTTCCTTTTCCTTTTTCTTTTTCCTGTTGTTAAATATGGCTGCCACCCCCTTGGTGCAGGCTGGTCAGAGGAAGCCAGAGAAAAATTGAGATAATCTTGATCATCGGTTTTGAATAAACAGGCATTGACAAATTATTTCAAAAAATTTGTCAGGAAAATCTCAGTTTCTGAATTTTTAAAAAAAAAAAATGAGGTGAGTTTCTCTCTGGGGATGCATGATAATTAGGCTCTGAAACAGAGAGACAGTGTGCTCAAGAATAATAGCAAGTGCAAGCAGCCATAGAGATGGCACGGAGAATAGCCTTTCTTTTACTCTGTGTTCCTTGGGAAGGTTTTGCTCTAGGAAATGCTCCATTATCCCTTATGTGTTTTAGGAAGGTCACCTCAGTAGCTACAACAGTCTGTTTATGTTATATGAGAGCTCTATCTGGTCCAGACGAATGATAGCTTCCAAAGGAACCAACTCATTGTGGGGATAGACATGTTGGGAGCACATTTGTTAAGACCTCTAGAACTTCCCGATTAAAAGACACATGGAAGCCCACGTTAGGTTGTATCCCTTTAACTTCAGCACTGAGGAGGCGGAGGCAGATGGAGTTCTGTGAGCTCGAGAACAGCCTGGTCTGCACAATGAGCTCCAAGCCATCCACACAGTGAGACCCAGCTTACAAAAAAAAACCAAAAACCAAAAACCAAAAAAACCCCAACTATTACTAAAACATTTACGGGCACAGGGGGTTTTGGAAAGTGATTTGAGAACCCAGTATTAAGAGGTCGGTCTCCATGACAGAGTGAGATGTTGGTTCTCTTGTTCCATTGAGAAAGTTACTCATCTTTGCATAGAGACTGGAAAGAACAGGAAGATGCCTACAGGTTGAACACTGGGGAATGCAGATAAAGAGTCAGTTATTTGATCCACCCTTAAGATGAGATTCAGGTAGAGATAAATCATTTAAACCATATATTACCCATATAGAGTGCATGCATGGCCTTCCGGACTGAACAGATCCTGGGCGGCAGCTCTGCCCCAAATCTCACAAAACCCAGAGGAAGTGGGCCTCCCAGGAGCTCTAATCTGGGCAGTATTTTAGGTAAGGAGACAGCAATACCAGCCCCAAACAGGGAATAACTGGAACCCACTAGGACCCAGGAATTTACTCCTGGCCTGGAGCACTGGTTCCTTCTGGTCTGCACCTGAGCACTGAGCAGATCCTGGGCCCCAGCTCTAACCCCAGTAGTAACACCCACTCCACACAGTTCTGATACAACCAAGATAATAGGAAAGACAGGCTCCAGTCAGAGACAGGGCAGGTAGCACTAAGGAGATCCAGATGGCGAACGGCAAGCACAAGAACATAAGCATCAGCAACCCAGGGTACTTGGCATCGTTAGAACCTAGTTCTCCCACACAAAGTCCTGAATTCCCCATATCACTAGGAAAGCAAGATTCAGATTTAAAATCACTTCTAATGATGATGATAGAGAACTTTAAGAAGAACTCTCAAAGAATTTGAGGAGAACACAGGTAAACAGGTAGAAGCCCTTAAAGAGGAAACACAAAAATCCCTTAAAGAATTACAAGAGAGTGTATGCATGAAATTGTTCCTTACTGCCTAAGTGACATTGCTTGCCTTACTGTACATTTCCCAAGAGCATCAGAAGAGGGAGATTTTGTAGTGTCTGATGTAGTATATTTAGCACATTGTAGGGATGATGTGTGATTTGTTGAACAGATGAAATACTGAAGCAGCTACAGAAACCAGGCAGAATGTGTATAACCACTCACGTGCAGCATGACCTCTCTGTTCACATGAAGCTTGTACACTATGTCCTTTAGTGCTGTTCTGGGGGTAGACTTTTAAATATACATGGTCTTGCTAGGCATCCCAGGATGGCTTAGATCTCCTTTGGCCTCCACCTCTGGAGTGTGAGCATTGAAAAGTGGGGCTACCATGTCCTACTTTTACAGGCATTTTTTTTTTTAAATTGAGCTGGCAATAGAGTTACCTGACATCTATCTCTGTAAGGGATGATGGAGAAAGAATGTGTGTCATTTGTGCCCTGTCAACACTACAACCAAGAAAGATACTGATGTCAATGCAGTCTACTTGCGTTCTGTGGTACATTGCTTTTATTCAAATATAGTTATAACATGATTGTAAAGTAATGGCGTATGTTTAGCTAGGATACGGGGAAGGATGTGGTTATCTGAGGCAGAGGGTCTCTGTTGGAACAAGGTTGGGCACCAGCTATAGAGAAAGGGGTAAGCTTGGAAGATTGAAGGAGTCCCTGGTAGAAAGAAGAGGTTTGCACAAGGTACCTTGGAGTGAAGGCGAGCCCAGTCTACATTTCTCAGGGCTGGCAACCCTCTTTTGGGTGTCCTTCTTTCCCATACTCTTTCTTCTATAAATATCACACCCATGCCAGCTCCATGTAGCCCAGATGGTGGGGGTATGTGGAGTAGTTTGGATTTCCAGGGACTTGGGGTCTGCATCCAAATCCCATGTGCCTTCTCTTTCTAACCTAAATCCTTCAGAATATTTTAGAATTAGTCTGCTTTTGTCCTCTCTGATTTCCCCTTCATGTGGTTGCTTTTTTTTATTGGATGCAGGTGAGCAGATGATCAAGCGTGGGAGGTCTACTGGTTCCTCTTAATCATTTAGCAGCCTCTTCCTACTTCCAAATCTTATCTCACCCAGCCCACCATAGCCTCTTGCCTAGGAAAGGTGGGTCATTGAGAGTAATAGAATTGAAGGGAGTTTCCTTTCAGGAGAAGTTGTAAGGAAAACAAAGATCTTCCTAGAAAGAGGATCTGGGAAGGTGGCTCAGCTGGTAACGGTTGTCTTGAAGCACAAGAACCTGTGTTCATTCCCCGGTGGGTGGTGGACATGGGGGAGCAGGTATGGTGGTACAGTCCAACTGTCCTGGAGATGGACAGATAGAATCAGTTGGATGCTCAGTGCTCACTGGCCAGCCAGCCTGGTCTACTCGGTGAGTTCTAGGTCAATGAGGGACCTTGTTTCCAAAACCAAGGTAGACAGTACCCAAGAAATGGCAGTCCAAGTTGTGCTCTTGGCACACATGCATGTACACCTGCACACAGATGTATCCACACACTAAAAAAAACGAGGAAAGAGAAGGTGACAGGTTACTGTCTAGGACAAGGAGTTTTCCAAGCTGGGGCTCTTGAAGTTCACTGCCTGCTGAGCCAAAAGGGGCTCTTCTGAATGGGAACACGGCCTTGTTTCTATTTAGGGAGAGAAAGGCTACCCAGTATTCTTATACTCCTGAGTTAATTCCAGTATTCTGGGTTAGAAGGTAGCGGCAGCTTCACCATGCTCTCATTTCCATGGAGGGCTTAAGAAAGCTGGGTTTCAGTCTATAGGAGTGACTCATAGAGTTAACTGTTTCCTATGGGCCAGGTCCACCCGCTGGGTGAGTGGGCAGTCTATGTTAACTGCTACCATGTGGACACAACCAAGAAAGGCAACATTTGCATCCTGTCACGTACCTGGGTCATTACCTTCTGCCACAAGACATGGAAAACAAGACACACCTTTTCCAGGAATTACCAGTCCATAAACAGGTAGCTACGGCAGATGCTTCTGCGGTAGGAGCCCTGAGAACATCTTTCCAGGGAAGGCTAACTCAAAAGGCTTGGAACCCAGTTTGAAAATATACACCTTTTGGAGAAAATCATATATTGTAGAAAAACTGAGTTCAAAGGACCCTTCTAAGAGATTTGGAAAATGTGTGCATTAAATAGTTCTTTGAAGTCATTGTATATGAGGTGTTTTTGTTTTTGGTTTGTTTTTTCCAGAATCTTATTGTTTCTGGGAGGTTTTTTTTCCTTCTTTTCCTCTGTTGTTACTTTTTCAGTTTACCAGGGCCTCTTTGTAAATAGGGAAGAATTTCTCATTTTCTTTCGATTTTTTTTTCCCTTAAGACAGGGTTTCTCTGTGTAGCCCTGACTATCCTGGAACTTACTCTGTAGATCAGGCTGGCCTTGAACTCAGAGATTTGCCTGCCTCTGCCTCCCAAATGCTGGGATTAAAGGCATGCGCCACCACTGCCCAGCCTAATAAATGGATGAAAACCAAGGAGAGAAAAATGAGTTTTGCCCGATGGCTTTACATGTTACTTTGGATCTGAAGGTGACATCTAAGGGATTCCAAGTGATGCTTTATTAGCACATGACCAGGTGACTGTGCTTGCCATTTTTAGGGACAGATGACATGAACTGATCACATGCACTGATGGGTTAGGCACACAGCTGAGATTCTAACAGTCCTGTCCCAGCAGCATATTCCTGCTTGTCCTTTTCCGTGTTTCTCTGACACGTTCCCTCCTGTGGATGGGATCCTCTTTCCTCTTCCTTCTACTCAGACTCATCCTTCTTCCATAGAGAGGCTTCATGGAACATTTCCCACCCTGCCTTTGAATGTCTGACTACGTCTTTATCTATCTATCTATCTGTCTGTCTGTCTGTCTATCTATTTATCTATCATCTATTCATGTATCTCTTAGTTAATTACTTAGTTTATTTATTTATCTTGAGTATGTGGGGAGGAGAATGTACCATGACACACATGAGAGACCATAGGGAACTTAACAGGAATCGGTTCTCTTCTCCCAGCATATGGACAGTGGGGACAGAACTCAGTGCATCAGAATTGGTGACAAGCATGTTTATCCACTGGACCATTTCACCAGCCCTTTACTTCAGTTTTGTGGTGCTAGGAATGGAACCAAAGGTCTTGCTCATGATACACAAGTGCTTTGTCTCTGTCCCTGTCTCCATCCTTTTGTATAGTGCTTCCAAGTTTTGTTACACTTCTTTCTGCTTGGTGTGTGTGTGTGTGTGTGTGTGTGCTGTGGCCCACACATGGAGGTCAGAGGAAAGAAGAGAATTTACAGGTGTCAGTTTTCTTCGTCTGCCAGTGTGTTCTGAGGACTGAACCCAGGTCATCAGGCTAGGCAGCAAGGACCTTTACTTAGCCAGTCAACTTCCTGGTCCTCCTGGTTCTTATTCAATTTCTATTCATATTGACTCTTCAGTGTGACTCTTTTCATGTTCAGTATCCATTCATTCATTCATTCATTCATTCATTCATCATGCATTGGTTCACTTGTTTTCTTAATTCATTTATTTACTCCTTGGTTGACTTTTTCATTCATTTATTTATTTCATGCATTGATGTTTTAGTGAATATCTCTTATATGCCAGGTTATTTGCTCAAGACTGGGGAATACAAGGATAAGCATAATCCCTCTTCCTTGTAGCAATTCTTGCCTAGGAAGTCAGATTTTTCTACTAACCCGGCATCTCCAGTGAACAGAGTTGCTGGAGGCCTAAGAAGAATATGTCTGACTGGAGTCAGGAAAGTTCTTGATAGAGATGCAAAGATTTCACTGTGCCCCTCTGTTTGAAGTTTCAGCCCTCTTTCAATTGTTGTACTTGGGGACCAAGCCTTCGCCATGTGCATGTTTGTGGACATTTACGTTTCAAGCAAGCAACTGGTCATTTGGAAGCCAGGAGGAGAAACAAGTAAAGTGGGAATGTCACCAGTTAGAAGTTAGAGGGGACCACAGGAGCCCCTGCCATTGGTTACCAGAATTGTTTGGGTTATCAGTGGTATGGAATCCAAGATGGGACTCTTCCAGGATGCTTATTTCTTGCCTCTTGAATTCTAGATGTCACTCTGAACCTTAGGTATCTTTATGTCACCTTTCCTTAAGGAAAACCCCTCATTAATTGACAACGTGACTGTGTCTACCATACGTTATGAGTATCTGTGTACGTACCAGTATTTGCACAGATGTCTCTATACTTCTTTCAGGAATTTTTCCTCAAAACTGATGTTACCTCAGAGGAAGAAGCAGGGGCAGGGGCTCCATTTTATGAAGTTTCAAACCCTCAAGATACTTGAGGAGTCAGGGTTTGTGAGCATCCCCATGTGTCTTGATACCTGGCCCATAGACAACATGTATTGATTACCCCCAGAACCTGGAACCTGGGCCCCAAACTCACCTCCAGCAGTTGGCAGTAATGTTAGCCAATTACCCTTAATGTCTCCTCTGGGCTCTCTTTGGAACCACTTTGACGATGGAGCAACTGTGGATTCCAGTCTTCCTGGAGCTGTTTTGGAGTTACTGCTAATCTGTAAATCTGTCGCACTGACATTGGTGATGATAATAATAGCCAGAGTGTACTGAGTGTCTAATGTGGTCCGGGCACTGTGCCAAGTGTTTGATGTAGATTGTCTCTTTTCATCTATACAATGGCCTCCTAAGGTAGATGACACTAGCTCCCCTTTAGGAAGGAAGGAGCTGTGACTCAGCAAAACTGAAGGAACTTTTCTGAAGCCAGTGACTCATCAACTTGAACATGTGTGGGAATCCCCTGGGGGGATGAGTTAACACAGTGACTCATGAGGTGTCCCATTGTCCCCATCTGAGAAGACTGGGATGTGTGGAGGATTCTTGACAGCCCGTTCTCAGGGTCACACAGCTGGCCAATGGACACAGCAGGGATTCCCACCAGGTAGCCCATTCCAATGCTCACAATCCACTGCCTGGCCTGTCAGACTGAGTTGGGTCTTAATAAGGACACATTAGAGGCACACAGAGTGATAGATGAGCGGATTAGATACAAACAGTTCCAGGAGTTGGATGCTGTGTGGGTCATTCATGCTATTTGGTAACCCTCAATGACAGGCCACCGAGGGCGGCAGGACATCTCTCTGTCACTCAGCCTGTCCCTCTTGCCTTCTTGCGTACTTCCCTCCACTGTAAGGAAATGTGTCTTTTCTCAAGGAGGAGGATGCCTGTATTTATAGAGCATCTTAGAGCACAATTACCTCTTTAATCCTCTTAGTGGCTTTGAAAAGAGGGCATGAACCCGGAGAGTCAGCTCTTGGCTCCTGTCCTTTCTTCACCCCACCCACCCCCACAGTTCTCAGTATGCGTTGTGGCACAGACAAAAGGAGGGGGAACTTGAGGGGAGCAGGAGTTAGATACTTTCTTCAATAACTTCTGAGCTAGGTAGAAGTATAGGGGGTGCTTAGGGGACCTCGGGGCAGCTTGCCACATCCCTACTCCTTTTAGGAGACCTAGTAGCTGATCAGAGAGCCCCCTTCTCGCTGTGAGAATACAGCAGCCATTCCAGCCCCTCTAGAGACTCTGGGAAAGCATGCTGGAATGACAGCATTTGTTGTCTTTTGAAAGGGCCTCCCTGGGCAGAGGAATAGCAGGAGAAAATGCAAAGGGGATTGGGGGGGGGTGGACGGGCTGCGGAACTCCCTGCCCCCTATTGTTCTTGGACTTTTTCCCATGTACACACTCACAGTCAGGCTTTTGAGTGATACACAGCCTGCAGTCAGCACTGTCTGTGGTTAGGCCCACAATCCATGCTCATTGGGGTAGCAATGGGTACACTGAGAGCCACGGATGTCGTTCTTGGCCATCTGAGCCCTTTGCTGGGCTACCTTGCTGCAGCTGCTGGGTTTCTTGTTTGTATATGTGCTTTCTGTTATCAGGATGAGTAACTTCTGTGGTTGCTGTGGCTCAGGATGCTTACAGATGTTGGGCTCTCCTGTCTCAGGGTGGCCAATCATTTCCCTGCCCAGGCTGCCTGGCAAACAAAGGTGTAAAAGAGAGGCTTCAGTTACAGAGGCACTTGCTTGCTTTAGCTTCCGCTCTAATGAACGAGTCCAGCTGCAACAACCTCTATTTCCTGTTCTGCCCAACTCCCTGCTCAGTCACACTCAGAGCTTGGGGGACTTGGGGAGATCCCCCAGATAACAGTTTGGGGAGTCTCCAGTCTCTCTTTATGGGCAGTCGTCATGTGGTTCCATATGTCTTTTTTGCTGCTGTTTCTTCTCTTTGTGAGGTACGAGTTTATGCAGCCTAGGCTACCAGTGGACCCCTGGTACTTCCTCCCAATAAAGTTTTATTTCTTATTTATTTTAAGTTGCCTTCCCTTCTTGTTTGTCTCCTCCCTAGTCTCCTTGCCTCTCCCCAACCCTCATCTTTTTTTTGCAGTTCTGAGATTGAACCCAGGATCTCACGCTTATCCGTCCACTCTACCACCGAGCTGTATCTGGAGCCCTCTGCTTATTATTTGTTTGTTTGTTTCTTCATTTATTGAAGACTGGGTCTTGTGTTTCTGGTTGGCTTTAAACTTCATCCACTTTCTGAATGCTGAAATTTACAGGTTCGTACAACCAAGGCCAACACACACACACACACACACACACACACACACACACACACACACAGAGAGAGAGAGAGAGAGAGAGAGAGAGAGAGAGAGAGAATACTGTACATCTGTGCACGTGTGAGTGTGTCATGGTGTATGTGTTTAGATTACACAACAACTTACAGGAGTGAGTTTCCTCCTGCAGCATGGGTCCTCAAGATGAAATCCAGGTCTTCAGACTTCAGTAGGAGCCATCTTGCTGCTCCCTGATCTTTATTATTCTGACGAGCTGTTTTCATAGTTGGTGATGTGTGGGTCACAGGGTGGTCTCCAGCCGATGCCCTGAGACCTTCAGGAGGCAGGTCCGAGTGATATTTTCAAGGCTTTGCCCCCCGTTCATGCTTATCAGTCACTCTTGAGCTTTGCTAGAAGGAACAAAGGTATAAATGCTGCAGCAGCTGGGCTCCAAACTCCAGCTTCACTCCTGTAGCCTTCCTGGTTCTGGGCCCATGTACAGAATCCCTCATTGTGAGTCCCTTCCTCTGTGCCATCTCTGTAGCCATCCCAAAAGATCCAGATACCAGCTCCTTTTGTGTCTCACCTCAGAGAAAGAGAAATGCCTGGCTTATGTCTCGGGAGTTGGTCAAGTCAATGATAGGAGAACCTGCCACGAAACAGGAAGAAGGAAGTGTGAGTTAGGACTTTGAAAATTGGGCACATAATAAATAATCCTTCCACCTCCTTCCCTTGCAGGAAAGCTGAGAACAGAGTTGGAGCACTGTCATTATCCTCCCTGTAATTATAGGAAAGAGCCAATGTTCTTGGAAAATCCAGCAGTCAGGGCTGCTGAGCCAACTCACTCTTCCAAGATGGCCTCTGGAAGCCAGGCAGGGAAATTAGCTTAATGGAGGTTGAGTGTTTCTGTAAGACCTTTGAATGTTGGAGTGAGGGCACTAAGACCCTCCCCTTCCCACACCCCTCCTCCACCACTCCAGTTCCTAGTGTGGACATCCTCTTCAGGGCTGCTTGGTTCTCTCAGTGGTTCTAGCTGCCACTCATCTTGGCTGCAGCAATTCCCTGCTGGCCTTGGCCTGAACCTGTGCAGGGCAGGTGTGAGGAGGACGAGGAAGCTGGGGTGAGGGGTGGGAGTGGGGCGACTCCCTGACTGAAACCTCTATCCTGATTGGCTTCTACCTTTCCCCACTCTTCCTCCTGGCTCCTCTCCCCCCAACCCCCTTTTCATATTGCCAGTTATCACCCAAGGTGAAAAGGTTTGCTTTTGGGATTTGTGTGCTGAGCCTAGGAATCGAGAGAGGAGCCTTTCTGTCAGGGACAGGGGTTAGAACCCTTTTGGATGCTTTCTCTGCTCCTCATTCGGGTATTTCTAAGCAAGAATGCAAACAGGCCTGAAATAGAATGTATTAGTAAGTGTAACAGAGGAGCAGAGGGTATTTTTAGCAAATATAGCTAAAGCAGATTATTTCAATGAGTGAAGGCAAGGAGAGGGTGTAGTGCTGGATTCTGGGGACTGGGGCAATTAGCTGCCTCTCTGGTTAGTTGCCCTAGGAGACCTGGCCCTATGCTCCTGGGGTACCTAGGATATGGGGGCTACTGTGTTAGTTATAGGGCTCCCTCAGCTCCCTGTTGTGAAGAAGGATATAGAGGCAGGTTACACAGTTGTGGTCAGGCCTGTGTACCCCAAGTTCACTGTCAGGGTCCTTCCAGCAGCAAACGAGGCTACTATCCTCTACCTGTCCCTAGCTGAATGTGTGGGGAGACCTGGCCTAATATTCCAGAGCATTCCTAGCTCTTGAGGCTGTAAGCACTTTGATAATCCTGGGTAGGACTCAAAACGTGACTCTCAGACCACAGTGCTGAAAACTATAAAGTCTCTTTATCTGGTAACAGTGTTAACTTTGTTAGGGGCCTGTGAATCCAGACAAGGTCACAGATAAGAGGAGGTTTGAACTCTCAGTAGAGAAAAAAAATACTAAAAATACCAAGATGTACTATTTTCAGTCCAGTAGATTAACCAGGGATTAATACCTCATACAGTGTGTGAGTCTGTCTCATGGAATGGTGTTCTTTGTAAGACAAAGTTCAGGCCATCTTTGGTGTTGTTTGAGGCATTGGCTTGCTAGACTGTACAAAGGCAGGGCAGAATTCTGAGGCAGGTGTCCCACCTCAGAATCCCCTGACTGGGCTCCAGGCTCCAGGCTCCAGACTAGTTAGTGTCCAAGTTGGCCAAATATATTGTGATTCTTAACTCTGTTTGGGTCTCTCTGTGTATCCCAGGCTGACATCAGACTCATGAGTCCCCTGTTTTGTTGTTGTTGTTGTTTTGTTTTGTTTTGTTCTGCTCCTATGTTATTCCTCGTGGAAACTCTAAATCATTGGGATGATGAATAATTTTTATACTGGATCACTAGATACCTGATAATTAGTCAATTATTATTTGCAGTCTGGAGTCTGTCTATAAGGTGGTTTTTCTTTTCTTTTGTTTTTTTCTTTTCCTCCTCCTTCTCTTTCTTTTCCTCTTCCTCTCCTTCTTCCTCTTCTTCATCCTCCTCTTCCTCCTCCTTCTCATCCTCCTCCTCTTCTTCCTTTTCCTCCTTTTCCCTATCCTCCTTTTGTTTTTGAGGCAGCCTCTTGCCTGAAGTCTAGTTTGATCTCATACTCAAGATCCTCCAGTCTCAACTTCCTGAGTCTTAAGATTAGAGGTAGTGAACCACCACAGTTGGCTGTGTAGTTTGGAGTGGGATGAGTATTTGAACTGAGAGACTAAATAAGGCAGATCCCTATGTGTATATGGATGGTCTCACCCCGTCAGGAGGCCTAAGTAGAGAAAAAAGCCAGCTTCTCATTAGTAAGTCTGGGCACTTCCTGTTTGATGGCATTCAATCTAGGACACTAACTAGGACAGACATCAGCTCTTCCTGCGTGTCTGGATGTCTACGTTTACACTAGAACTTCTATCCACGGCTCTCCCGTGTCTCTAGCTTATCAACATCCCCTGTAGATGTTGGAACTTGCTAGCCTCTAATATTCCTTTGAGCTAGCTCCTTATAACACATCCACCTCCCTTCTGTTTCTTTGGGCAAACCTGACTGATACAACCATCTGCTAAAGTCATGCTTTGGGGGCCAGCCAAGACTCCACCTACTCTATGACACTGTCTCATTTTTCAAAAGGCAGTAAGTAATTTGAGAGGTAACATTTGGGATCCTTGATGGTTTAGCTTTTGCATTTCAGAGAGCAGGTCAGAAACTTCTAGACACTGAGGTCCCACTTTACGAAAGTCCATACATAAAAATGTGAGCCTCCGCAGTAAGTGGAATCTGATAACTTTTTAATGATCAGTTGCCCTCTTTTATTTGGAAAAGTTTGATTTGTGCAAGCCCTTCCAGCCACATGGCTTAAATCAAATACATTACCTCGCTACTCACAACCTCTAATGAAAAAATTGAACAGCCTTATTGATTCCTTTACAAGTTGTATAATTCGCTGACTCGTTCCATGGACAGTTCTCTTCCAGGCAGCAGGTCCTGGGAGTTGCCCTGTGGGCATAGACAGTTTGAGTTGATTTGTACTTTATATGTGTATTTGAATTTGATTTTATTGGATTGACTTTGAAGCTCTCCCTAAGTCCTTTCCAATCATTTCCAAGCCTGAAGCGAGATGCAGCTTGGCTTTGCACAGCCCAGAGGAGAGATGCTGGGTAACTGGAATTGGTTGATGGATTTTAGAAGGTCCCCCTGTCACCAGAAAGATTCTCTTGGGCTTAGAAGAGTTCTGAAGTTTCAGTAAGATGGAGGTTTACCTTTGGTGTTCAGCAAATGCCAATATTATCTAGCATGGAGAGTGTGGATTTGGGGGAAGTGAATTACCAATAGTATAAACATATCTGCATGGGGCTGGAGAGTGACTCAGTGGTTAAGAATGCTCTCCAGACTTCTCGAGGATCTGAGTTTGGTTCCTAGTACCCACATCAGGGGGCTCACATCTTCCAACAATTCCAGCTCCAGTGGATCCAGTTCCTTCTTCTGTCCTCCAGAGGCACATGCCCACATGTAGCCTAAACACACACACATAAACATAAAACTTACATGTCTATCCAATGTGTGATTCCACTGTACCTCTTTTCCCGGGGAGATATAGAAATGTCTATTTGTCTCATGGCAAAGACAGACAAAGGAAGTGATTCCATCCAAATCCAGCTCTGTGAAGCAGTGAGCTGAGTGGGTTGAGTGTTCAAGGAGCCTTGGGTAACTCAGAAGCAGCTGTGTCATCGAAGAGGCCTAGCCTAGGTGAAGACAACACAGAGGTTGGATCACTCAAGACTCCACCATGAGCTAGTGTTCCACCTCCGTATACTCTAGCACCCCATAAGAGCATGATGCAGATCCGGGTAGGAAGAAGTGATGGCTGGAACGTGAGGTGAAGGGCTAGTGACCTTTCTCCCTCTTCTTAGGAGCCCATGTTAATAGTTTCCCCTTCGAGTTTCTGCAGATCTGGCCACCATTCTAGTTTGCTTATTCTGTTGCTATCTGTCTGGGAGTGGGATACTCTGTTCCATGGCTCAGCATAGCCATTTCTGTCGTGTAATGGCTGACGGTTATGAAATAGACCAAACAACAACTCAACAAACACCAGAAAGTACCACCAGAGTAAACACTCCCAGAAGCCTGCAGGAAGAAAACACCAGAGCTGGTCTGGAGGCTGAGTCTATTCAGTTCTGCAGTGGTTAATATTGTCAACTTGATAGGCTCTGGAACACTGATTCTCAGTGTAGGGGGTGGAGGCAGGGGTGGGAGATGGGGGAAGGGTAATGGGGATGGGGTAGGGGCAAATGATTTGATTCTTTCATGGGGGTTGTCTTAGACCATCAGAAAACAAACAGATATTTATATTATAATCCACAACAGTAGCAAAATTATAGTTATGAAGTAGCAGTGAAAATAATTTTGTGGTTTGGGGGTCACCACAGCAGGAGGAACTGTATTAAAGGGTCGCAGCATTGGGAGGGTTGGGTGCTACTGAGCTAGAATCACCAAAAAGACAACCCTCTAGGTATGACTGTGAAGAAGTTTATAGATTGGGTGGGAAGACCTACTGTGGGCAACACCATCCAACATCTAGAGGCCTAGACTATGTTGACAGAACAAGCAAACCGAGCACAGCATTCATCTCTCCCTGCTTCCTGACTGGGTAGCTAATGGGACCAGCTGCCCAGCTGCTGCCCACATGGCTTCCCTGTAGGACGGACTGTACTCTCGGCGAGTGAGCCAGAACAGACAGTCCCTCCCTTAAGTTACTTCTTGTCAGTTAACGTGTTGTGTCAATGAGAAAAGTAATTAATGCAGACCCTATAGCAGGTAGTCTTAGAATTTACCTGTAAGGAGGATGCTTTGCTAAGCCTGTGTCTCACCGTGTGGCTGAGCTTAACTGAGTTAATATAAAGCGGTTACATGCAGCCTGACAGAGTGGCCAGTCTTTAGTGGCTAGTCATTAAACATTGAAGTCCCACAGCAATGCTGTCAGCCTGCTTCTGCTCAATACGTCTGACTGGAGACCCCATCCCTGACCCTTCACCATGCGCCTTCCCTATAGCCCCCTTGGGCAAAGGATGTCTCCGCAAGCATAGAATTTGATGGATTTGATGACTAAAGGCTCGGGCCCATGTTCTCTTCTGGGGCTGCCCTCCACTGTGGGAGGTTTGTGGCACAGAGCCAAGAACGCCACCATCCCGGGGAGACTGCACCAGGCTTGGATGCACATAGCAATCGCACTGTGAGCTTCTTGTTCACCAGGAAAAGGAAATAACACAAAGACAGACAGAGCAGCCAAGGGCACTGTCCATCCTATGGCCATGTGGTCCAAGGGCAGGTCTTCCACACTGGTGAGTTGCCTGCCTCCTGCAGTCATCTATCTGTGGGTACCCTTCCTGCCTCCTGGCATGTAGGCGTGGCTTGGCAGGGATGCAGCTTCCTGAACTGGGTACAAGGAGCCAGCTGTGGCTGCAGTTGACCTCAGTTTCGACCTTCTTTGCATGTACGGTTGCTTAGCATGAGTAGGAGCTGATTTCTGAAGGCCTTCTCCAGTTTGTCATGCTCACAGAGGATTCCTAGCTTCTCTGGTTTTAGTCTTAGGCATCATGGACTGTCAGCTTTGGGAGACACTGTGACTGAATACATTTATAAATGGGTGGAACCTTTGAGCATTTTCTTGTGTATACATTCATATGTTCATATTCATGTACGTGCCTGTACAGAGGTTGATAGTGGATCGTTATCTTATTTTTTGAAGTGAGAGTCTCTCATTAAATTGAGACGTCACTGGTTTGGCTAGGATTGCTCCTAAGAATCCTCCCGTTCTGCCTCCTAGCACCGGAAGTCCAGGAGCATGTTGCTGCTCCTAGCTGCACCATGGAATTTAGGTGTCAAATGCAGGCCCACTGAGCCTTCTTCTTAGACCTTTTATATATAGTCATACTAACAGATTTGTCTGGCGTTATGATATATTTTCTGAGCTTCAGAGACCAATCACTTTGTGGTGCCATCTTTACCTAGCCTCTAGTCCGTGCCCCTAAAATGAGTCTTGCTGGTGTCCCCAGCAAGAGGTGGCAGCAGAGCTGGCCAAACAATTGCAGTGGGGGCTGAGGACTCTAAACAGAAGACTATAGAGTAAGATGTTCTTGGTGTCCTTAGAGGAGAAGATACAGCTTGTGTTACCAGGCTATCCACCTGCAGCTGGGCACACACAAGGAGGATGGAGGAGGGCATCTGGTGCTTTCTTTATTTCTCTCTACCTTATTGTTTTGAGGCAGGGCCTCTCACTGAACTAGAAGCTCTCAGCTCTAACAGCACTGACTGGCTGGCTAGAGAGTTTTCAGGATCTCTCTGTCTCCACCTTCCAATGCTCAGGCACCTGCAGCTATGCCTGGATTTTAAACTCAGATCTTGCACAGCACATATTCCTACCTACTGAGTGAGCTGTTTCTCCACGACATCCCTGTTCTTATATCTAACTCTTCAGGCCTGCTGTGTATGGCAGCTGAGAAGAGACATTCTTTTGTATTGTATCTTGCGAGCAGAGTTTACTTTGTTTCTTTGGTAGTGGGGGAAATCACCCTGTCAAAGTAGAGGGCAGGGAGATGCCATTGGCAGTGCTGAGATAAACAGAGGACCTGGTTGTAGTGGCTCATGCTGTAATCCTAGCATCTGGGAGGCTGAGGCAGGAGGCATGCCTGGAGTGAATTTGGGGTCATCCTAAAATATAAGACCACACAGTAAATACCAAGCCATTGAGGCCTACAGAGTGAGCCTCTCTCTCAAAATCAAAATCAAAACAAAACAACAATAAAAGATAAATAGATGATAAATTCAATTCATAAGTGAAAGTGAGAGAAAAGATTAATTACATCTTTTGGTGTAGAATAGTACCTGTGCTTTCTTGTGAATCTTTATTTATTTATTTATTTATTTATTTATTTATTTATTTATTTTTCTGTGTTGGAAATCAAACCCAGGGTCTCATTCACACATGCTTGTCAGTGAACAAAATCCTCAGTGATATATTGACAAAGTCTGGAATATGTGTGTGTGTGTGTGTGTGTGTGTGTGTGTCTGCATGGGTGTGTGATATGTGGTGTGTGTGCATGTGTGCATTTTAAATCTTTTCCCTTTTCCTCCATACTCCTGACAGAATAGGTTTTAAGTCACCTGCTGGAGATGGAGTAGGAAGAGCTGGGCTGCAGCTGGGCTCCTGCATGGTGAGGTGACAGTCTATTCATGCTGTGTCTTCAGAATCTAAGCTCTAGGAAGATAAATGGAAAATGCACAGCGATTTAAAATGTGGGGATTTCAGCTTTGGACAGCAAGAGGAAATAAGACAGTGGGGGAGTTGGAATAGCCCATGATACTGATGGTGAGGCTTGAGTCCTCTGGTTTAATTCAGGCCTCCTAGTCAGGGAAGAGATAGATTCTATCGTAGGATTTAAGGGGAGCAACGGAGACTCTGGCAAGGTCATGTGTCACAGGCCTAAAAGGTGTCATGCTGTCCCTGACAAGACAGAATCTCAGCCATTTATAGTATGGTACATCTGATGAAGATAAATACTAGAAGAAGCTTAAATTTCATTATAGAGCCAGATTACCTGTGGGGGATTACCAGTGGAAAATGTCGAATCCCAAGCCAAGCTTCTCCGAGTTTATTTCTGGTGTGCGGCTTAGTTTTGAGTCACTTCCTTATCAGCTGGTGTGTACTGAAGAAATACGTGCTATTTGTGTGTGTGTGTGTGTGTGTGTGTGTGTGTGTGTGTGTGTGTGGTGGGGCTTGAGTACACTCTAATTCATAACATGAATATGGTATGTGTGCAGGCACACATTCTCTGCTAGGGAGGGATGTGGCCACCTCCCTTTCTCCCTTCTGTCCTGTTTACAGAAGGCTACATGTCCCCTGTGTTTATTTTCAGCTTTTCTTTTTGGAATTTTCTTGTGGTTTTCACCTTTCTTGTTTTGATTGATTAAGAACTATCTCATTGATATGAATTGAGACCTAGTAATGAAATAAATGTTAAAGACAAGGTAGGGATGGGTCAGGTAGGTGGGCTCTGGTAGGAAGTATCAGGTCATCCAAAACCTTCTCGTTTAAGTCTAAAACAATTTCAATAGACAAATGAAACTGGGAGTTTGTGCATCTACATAACTTAGATTCTAGTTACTTTGATTTTTTTAAGGGCTTATTGTATGTTATGTGTATGAGTGTTTTTTCTGCTTGTATGTATGTGCGCCACATGCATACCTGGTGGGCATTGGGTCTCCTAGATATGGAGTTACAGAAGGTTGTGAACTGTCATCTGAGAGCTGGGAATCGGACCCAGAGCCTCCGAAACAGCCCCAGGTGCTCCTCACTGCTGAGCATTCTTCCCTCTTAAGTGAGTTCTAAAGCAAGCATTAGCTTATCACTTCTGCCCACCACGAACTCTTTCCTTCTTTCTTCCCTCCCATCCCCTTTCCCTCCCTTCCCCACCCTCAACTTATTTGTTTTTTAAAACCCTCAGATGCTAGCACACACTTTTGTTTTTTCCTTCTAATTGCTGTGTTCAGATGGCTTTACAATATTGTGAGGTGTAACGGCATTGATTTTAGAACTCTCTAGAATGATAGAAATATCAGGGTATATTTCTGATTAGTTCAAGTGATAGATCCTCTTTTCTAATGCCCTAAGATGCTTGTCTTTCAGTGAGTCTATTCTTTTGAGTTTAAAACTGTTTGCCATTTAAAACCAAAGACCGTTTTCTAGTAAGTGCAGCAAAAATATTTATTGCTGTAGGGAGTGTGGAATTCTAGAATGGTTTCTTGACGGTGTTTTTTGGCATGTTCTAAAAAGATGAAAATGCTGGACTCTGTTGTACTGTTAGAACGCATAGAGGAAGACAGTCTGGGAGTATCTCTCGCTGTTAGGTAAGAATTTAATGTGAACTCTTCATGCTCACCTATTTTATATAAGGTATTTTTCCCCTTTTAAATATTCCTTTACATGTCTGGTATCTTAGGCCTTTCTGTATTATTTAAGGGTTTTGATAAGTGTATCATCAGTAACTTAACAACTTGGTTGTTAAGCATGTGGTTAAATTTATGTTAAATTTTCTGTCTTTATATTTTTGTGTATGTGTGCTCCTGTGGCTGTATGTGTGTTTTTATGTGTGTGCATTCATGTGTGCGAACAGAAGCGTGAAATTGATGTCAGGTGTCACTCTCAGTTGGACCCGAGCTTATGTATCAGCTAGTTTACCTAGTCAGCTTGCTCTGGGGAATCCTGTTTCTGTTTCCCCAGGGCGGGGATTACAGATGGCTGCCTTACCTGCCTGGGGTTTTCATGGGGATGGGGTGTGGGGAGGATCTGAACACTAGTCCTTTCATTTATGTATCAAATGCTTTATTCACCCAGCAAGGGGGTGGCTGAAAATAGTAAAAAGCTACACATAACTTTGATTAAAATGGTTAGGTATTTCTCTTGCATACAAACCTTGGTAAGTAGCCCAGGGCCAATGTGGTTCTTCATGGTATCAGCAACCCAGACTGTTTTTGTCTTCTTTTATGGTGGTGGTGGTATGTTTGTGTATATGTGAGTGTATATGTATGTGTGTGCACATGTGTGTGAGTTTGTGTGTTTGTGTGACTGCGTGTGCGTGTATGCATGTGTGTGCACATGTGTGTATGTGTGTGTGAGTGTGTGCACATATGTGTGAGTGTGTGTGTTTGTGTGAGTATGTGTGTGTGAGTGAGATGCATCAGTGTCCATGTGCAGTGTCCAGAGAACATTAGGCGTCCTGCTCTATGGCTCGCTACTTTATTCCTTGGAGACACAGGGTCTTTCTCTGAACCTGGAGGTCACTATTTCAGCTAGGTAATCAGGCCAGTGAGCATCTGGAATTTTCCTTTCTCCATGCCCCCGGTGCTAGGGTTTGTAGCTATTTTTTACATGGTTGCTTGGGATTTGAACTCAGATCCTCATGTTTGTGTGGCAAGTGCTGTTATCCACTGAGCCATCTCCCCAACCACAGGCTCCTTCTAGGTGTTACTCTATTCTGTGTAGATTGATATCATGGCTCCACACAGGGACCTCCATTCTAGCAGTGGAAAAGGGGAGGGACTAGGGACAGGACATGAACAAGCTGAAGCTCTGACAGTTAAGCCTAACCACAAGGGAGAAAACATGGTCACCATTTGAGTCCTGGGATCTTGCCTGAAGTCAAGGGCTTTTACAGAGCAGCTGTAGAAGTCCTTTTGGTAATAACAATCTTTAATTGTAAATATACAACTCGAGTGGAATGATCCATTAATAAACAATCCATTGGTAACATTTTAAAACGTTGAATTTCTTTCTGTGTTTGTTATGGCTTTCAGTTCTCTTAATATTTAGTAAGCCCCATATATTAAGAATTGAAGTAAACATTACTTGTTTTAAAATTATGAAATGTGGTGAGTCAAACTGTCACAGATTCTAATTTGTCTCTCTATGAACCAACTGATTGACTTGAGAAGTATACAATCTTGTAAAAGCCTGATTTATAGGCGAACTGACTACACTTACTCGCCCTAGGATATAACAAGAAAGTACAGAGGCGTTACTTGGGTGAGACAGGACCTGGGCTGAGATCCATCAACAAAGCCTGTCATAGGAACATGTATACTGAGTGAGATGGAAGGGATGGGAGGAAAGAAACAGGGAAGAAGGAGAGCATGGGGAGCATGGGGGAGGATGGGGAGCACGGGAGAATGGGGAGAATGGTGAAGATGAGGAAGATGGGGAGAATGGGGAGGACGTGGAGGACAAGAGGGTGAGGGTGGTTAGAAGTCAGAGCTGCAGACTTGTGAGCACTAGACACACTAGACCTGACTCCAGGACTGTACCCGAGTCAGACTGAAGGAGCCCACTGGCACATGATCAGGATCTTAGCACAAGAGCCTTACCTCCCACAGAATGGAAGGATGAAGCCTTCTTGGAATCCAGGGAGAAAAGGCTACGACTAAGAACAGGCAAGATCCGGAAACACCAAGAGGTACCCAGGGACACTGCTAATTGTCATAGTCATTGATGTGCCCAATTTCAGTGTAAGTAAAGGCCTGGTTTCCAAGAAAGCTAATATTCGAGGAAGTGTTGGCCTTTTCCTCATCCATGAATGTCTTCAGAGAAGGGCTGTTGGGTGTCTCACTTTTTGATGTTGTGACATAAATTTGTCACCCCCTAAGTTCACACCCAAGATTCCATGACAATCTAGTTTAAAGAATAACTGCAAAAATCCAACAATCATGATTTAATTAAGTTAACCATGCTGTGTTGGGGCATACCCATTGCTGTCTTGGGCCACAGTCGGTTAAACCCATAGCTAGGAAGGAAACAGAGAAGAGACTGACTTCCAGAAGGAGGGGGTGGTGAGAGTGGAGGAAAGAAGAGCTCGGAGGTGAGGAGCGGGTAGATGGGGAGCAGCTCCTCTCCAGGGTCTAAGGATGACACCAGAACCGCTGAGGGGAGATCCACAGTGGTTCTTACATTCAAGCTTTCTGGGATGACTTAGTCCTTTGAAGATTTAAAGCGGTAGTAGAAAGGAATGATGATAGCACGTTCCTTTGTAAGCAGAAACATTCTTTCATGTCATGTTGTCTAATTGAGGATTTATGTTAGTTGTGCACAGGTACTTACATGGTAGATGGAGGCACACAGTTTAGTGGTCACTATGTTGAGATAACCTGGGAGTGACTCTTGTTGTCACACTGAAATCTAATTTTTTTTTTTTTGCCTTCTCAATTTCTGCTTTCTTTTGACATTTGTCAAAGTTGGTGGTTTAAAGTCATATATGCCGTTTGATGACTAATGGACTTTATGCCTGGGGAATGGACTAAGATCAGTTCAGTTGAGGCTTCCTGACTAGTATTTTCATATTTTGTCTTTTTATAATAATACCAGTCTGAGATCATAGAACTGAGAAGGTCATGTAGGGCGACCATGTCAGATGGAGACAGATGGCTCTGAGTCTTATTTCAGTGCCAGGAACCCCTCCCCCTTCTTTCATTCTGATAAGAGCCCCTGCTTTACCTGTGTTGCCCACAATCCAAATCCATATGCATTTTTTTTCATGATGATCTTACCTTCTGGCTGCTTTAGAAAATGTATACTAAAAAAAGAAAGAAAGGAAAAAAAGTGAAGAAAGAGAGGCCAGCCAGAGCTGGAACACTTTGATGCTGCTGGCCCCAAGGTATAGGCATTGATTTCCCTCTGCCCCCAAGGAGGATCTACTGCAGGGAGACTTGATGTCCAGGAGGAGCCCCTCTTGGGGTTTTGTGATGGAAAGAACACAGAGGAAGACTGTTCTTCAAATGGACTTAAGGAGATGATCCTCACCTCAAACCAAAACACAGTCATTAGCAGGATGTCTGTTCTTTAGCTGGTACATTTTGAGGAAATTCTTTGTATGTGGAGGGGGGTGGTTAATGGGAGAAAGTGACACCGTTTCCTCACAGCACATCCTTGCGACGATCTTGGTGTATAATTGTGGATCCTGGTCATAGGATCAGATACACTGATTCTATCTGCGATCTGCTTGAAGAAAAAGACTTCCTAGAAGACCTCACCATGGGTCATTTAGTAAGTGACCGTGCTGGGATACTCAGTGAGGTGGAGTTTTTGGCTGTGGAAAGGCTGGAGGGCTGAATAAAATCTATTTGATGTGTGCATGTGTGTGTGTGTGTGTGTGTGTGTGTGTGTGTGTGTGTGTGTGTGTATGTTGGGGTGTGCATGTCACAGCATGGGTATACATGTGCCATACACATCAGAGGCCAACCTCAGGTGTGTGTCCTCATCATCAATCTTGTTTGAGACAGAGTCTTCTTGTTGTTGCCAATGTCAGGCTAGCTGGCCTGTGCTTGGATGATTATTCTGTATTCTCTCTAGTCTCTACGTATAGGTGTGCTGGGATTACAGGGATCTTTTTAGCACCTTATCTTGTTTTTCTCTCACTGGGATCAAGGGTTCCCAATTAGGCTAATTTGACTGACCCTCAAACCCTAGGGTTGTCTGTGGTCCTGGGATTATAAGTATGTAGCAACACTCACCTCTTTAGACAAGCTATGGGACTGAATTCAGGTCTTCTTGTTTATACAGGTATGTTTCCCAACTGAGCTATTTCCCCATCTAAAGGCTGTCTGCCTTCTCTCTCATCCGGACCACTGTCATTTTCTTTGTGGACTTTGCCTGGCTGGGCTTACCTTTTCTAAGACCATACCCAGGCCAGAAGCCAGTGAATTTCAACATTATCTAGGATGAATCTGCTCTGGCATAATCAGGGTCAGGCAAGCCAGCATTAGGTACCTCGACCTGTGTGTATGTAATAGCTATACATGTTTCCTTGTTCACGTTTTAGTCTCTTCTTACAGCTGAGGATTTTATGAGGAAAGGAGCCTAGTTAGATAGATAGACAGTGGAAAAGATAAAGTTTGCCCTTTGCTTGTGACTTTGGTCAAATGATACTTTGAACCCTTTGAATCACTTTTTAAATAAGGTTGTCCATTCAAGGAGGCATGTGAACTCTTCCTATCTGTCATCAAATCACTGCTTCTTTTAGGACATACAAAGGGGTGTGTGTGCGTGTGCGTGTGCGTGTGCGTGTGCGTGTGTGTGATCATCTAAGAGGTGTAGCATGAAGCTCTGTGTTTCTTGCTTTGCTGATGAGGACTGACACCATCAAGTGCTCTGATTAGTACAAAGAAGAAGAAAGGGTACCGTTAAATGCCACCCCTGTAACCACTGTCCCTCAGCCTGCTTCAGAGAAGCCCCACAGCAACCCCTGTGGCTAGCAGGGTATTTCATTTTATGGTTCAAGAGATGGGAGCTCCCAAAGGCAACTGTGTACCTTGAAATACTCTGTAGTATTCAATATATGCTCTATCCAAAAAGCATTTTAAAAAAGTTTGAAGAAGTCTAAAATGCTGGCTGTTTGTTATCATTATCTAGTGTCCTTGAAAGTAGATTTTTTTTCTATAGGTGGTGCTTTCTACGACCTCACTAGGGCATCTTGTACTCTGGGTGAATCATTCATATACCTGGTATCAAGCTTCATGTCCACCTGATTCCAATCTCTCCCCCCCCACAATCCACAACCCCTGGTCTGTTTCACCAGACATTTCAGTCAGACATTCATCTGACTCCAAATCGCCAGTCCCTTTGGCGAAGTCCAGCTGACTCCAAGTCCCCTGTTTGTTTTGTGGCATCCACCTGACTCCCAAGTCCCCCATCCATTTTGTGACATCCACTTGACTCCAAGTCCCCTGTCTGTCCTGTGACTCCACACAGCTTCTCAACTTCCATCCATTCTGTTCACTAAGCAGAGGGAAAGCACAGGAGCGATGGGAATGTGCTCATCCCAGCCTGTGTGGGCAGTAGTGACTCCCTGTTTATATTAGCTATGACTTTTTTTTCTCTCCAGCAAATAGTGCTCTGGGGTAGAAATTATTCATTCTCTAAAATTTTATTGAGCTCATTATATCCAAAGCACTGTGTACTGGCTCAGATCCCCAGATAGTGCGGTGATTCAGAAATTCTATGTGCTGTTGGTAATGTTTACCAAGAACATGGAGGATTTTTTTGTGTGTGTTCAAGTCTGGGTCTCCTGCTCAGGGCTCCTGTAAAGCTTTGCCATGCCCTGTATCTTTGTTTCACATGTGCCCATTCATGCATTTATTCATGCCATGTATTCACACTGTGTGTGCAATCTTGTTCTCGTGGTGGTTAGAGGAATTAGAATCTGTTGACCTAGAGTTCATATGATATGTAAAGGCATAAAAACATCCTAGGGATATTAACTGGGGAGGGGTGCTCTTCCCAGGGCATGTGGTAACATTTGGTGGTTATATGTATTGCTACTTGTGTAAGTGGGTAGATATCAGGAGCACTGCTAAATCCTACAGTGCACAGAACTAGCATCCTCCCCCACAGTGTTATTCAGCCCAACTAGTGGTGCTGGGGTTGAGAAGCCTTGGTACATCCCAAGGATGTGTTTCTCAAAGCTATCTGATCTTATCAGCACAGAGGGTGACAGTTGCTGAGTGATACTATGTCAGGCCCTGGTGGGTGACTGGATGCACTGTGGGAGAGTTGAGGAGGGTGATGGTGGGTGAGTGGGTGCTGTCATAAATGTGGGAAGAGGTGAGAGGATGCTGGAACAATCAGGAGGCAAAATGAATGTAGATAGCCAGAAGGAAAGGCGCCGTATGAGGCTGAGAATTGGGAGCCAATATAGAGGACCGGGTGGTGAGTGTGCCCTGCAGTGGAGCAGACGGCTGTGCTTGGAAAAGTGGGGATCCTGGACTGTAAATTAAAAGGGTGCATTGTAGACTCTGGGGCAGAGGAAGGCCAGGGTGGGCAGTGTTTCAGGAAGATTTGCTCATAATGGTAACAGGATTGGCTGGAGAAAGGCTAGTCTATAATGAGACTCCAGAGAGGTGAAAGGAACATGTGGTGGTGGCAACTTATGCATGAAGGGCAGAGACACTGCCAGTTACTAGCCTGTTCCTCAGCTTACCTGTATATAAACTGAAGACCAAGAGATGAAACGTTGGGCTTTTAAACTTAGTCAAAGTGATGACAGGGCCCAGGGAACAAGAGGTGACCTTTATGTAGCAGTATTGAGAGTGTACCGTGTCCTCCCACATCCCACAGGCAGGAGCTGTCCTCAATTTCCGAGTTATAAAAGAAGATATGGAGGCCCAAGGTCCCTGGAAGCAAGAGAGAGGCATCACTCTGAGGAGTTTGGCACCAGGATACAAGCTCCTAAGCTCAAAGCTCATGTGTTTGCCATGTAGCCTGCCCCAGTCCTGACTGGGGCTGTGAAAAGATTGACTCCAGCAGCATTGGAAAGGAGGCAGGCTTAGGATGTGGCTCTATGGCTCTGTGGCTCTGTGGCTCTGTGGCTCTGTGGCTCTGTGGCTTCTGGCCTAGACTTAAGAGTTTTGTGGCATCAGAGATCCTGTTTATTTCTGTGGCAACATTTTCAGTCTTTCCCCTTTGGAGCCCATCTTCACTGCAGAGAGGAACTGAGTGCCAGCTCAAGGTTCCTTAAGACCAGTGTTGCTACATTTTCCCCTTTGTACCGGTTTAATCAGCATTGTACTGTTAGCCATTCAGTGAATTTGTATGTATACATGTATGTGTATATGCATTTGTATATGTGCTCATATGTACATCTACATGGATACATGTAAGTACATATGTATATGTGAATACATGTACATAAGGATGTATATATCTTTAAATGTACATATGTGGTTTTATGTGTGTGTAGATACACAACACTCACAGACACAGATGCACTCCTGTGAGTGCACACACGCACACACACGCACACACACACACACACACACACACACACACACACACACACACACTTGTGCCTCTTCTATTTACTGCTGGAATTTCAGAAAGAGCATTTGCCTTTCTTTCTGCCTCATGCAGCCAGGGGCAGTATGTAATGTATTTAAATACATTCAATGAGATGCATGAACAACAACAACAAAAAGCCCCTCTAGGAAGCTGGTTCCCTGTTGGTATGTGTCACAGCTGTCTGGCAGCTTGGCTACCTTTGTCAAGGGACGAGAAGGCAGGTAGGGAGAGGAGGGAAAGGGAGCACGAGAGGGAGCAAGGGTGTTGCAGCAGAGTGGGCTGTTGGGAAGTGGGCGGGAACATCAGCAAGATCCGAGCCCAAGACAGAAAACGTGCTTAGCTCACGTGACTCCACCCTGTGAATAAATACATCTCCTGCAGAATTGACCAAGTGTGCTGCCCTCTCTGATGCCTTTGACTTCCCCCCTTCCTGTTACTGCTGGGCCAGCCGTGTGGAATTAGGATGTGGGCTTCAGCAGTACAGAGCAGAAGATGGAAGATCATGTTTGAATATTGCTTTCCTTAGGGGCCAGGGAATTGATTCCATAGGCAGAGTGGATGCTAGAAATCATGAAGACCTGACTTTGGATCCCCAGCACCCAGCAAAACAGCTGAGTGTGATAGCCTATGTCTGTAATCCAGGCATTGAGAGCCAGGGACAGGTGGATCCCAGAGCCTGCTAGCCAACCAGTCTAGCTGAACACTGGGGCTTCAGGTTCAGTGAGAAATACTTCTTAAAAAATAATGTAGAGAGTGATTGAAGAAGACTCCTAACACATACAACACACACACACACACACACACACACACACACACACACAGAGAGAGAGAGAGAGAGAGAGAGAGAGAGAGAGAGAGAGAGAGAGAGGTTTTTTTAAAGAACAATTTTTCTTGCTCTCCTCCTGGGTGACAACGTTATAGTGATAATCAGAATTCTTAGGGCAGAGATTATAGTATAGCTGCCTCTAGGATAATGGGTTTTATTCAAGGAGACTTAACGCTGCTGCTGAGGGCATTTGGCTGTATGTCAGCAGCAGAACGGGCTGATGGGACTTGGGTGGGTATGTTAGAGATCTTACAGCTTGCATATCCACGTAAGCTTTCCTGTGCTTGCTGAGGCACGTGTTTCGTGTCTCTCTCTCTCTAACATAGTAGCAGATGTGCTAGTTGCTTGTATTGAGTAGCCGGCTCAAGTGTGTGTGTGTGTGTGTGTGTGTGTGTGTGTGTGTGTTCAAAAGATGGGACAAAATGCTTTAAAATATCTGTCTGTCTGTCAGCATTAATCCTGCTCTGCAATTTCTAAGACCATGCATCTACAGTGTATAACACTGAGGCTTAGCAGCTTCTCAGTGTTACCTGTACCACCATCCCTGTAACTTCTGCCTCTGACACTTCACTTCCTAGAAGAAACTTTTCCTGGCTGAGCAGTCCATCTCAGTCCACAGAGCAAGCTCTTTATGTTCATGGCAAGCAATACCAGTCCCTTCCTGCTTGCTCAGCAGAGTTGTACAGCAGAGAATGACTACGAGTGGAAACAGAGGGGCCAGTGGTAGTGTCTGGTTTATGAGAATTTAATTATGCTTCTCGTGACAAAGCTAGATCTCGGCTGTGTGGTATTATCACTGTTTGCTCTTTATTAAGGCCAAGATGACATGCTCTATTATGCACGGAAGCAAAGAAACACAAAGCAGGGCAAAGAAGGGCCAATCCCAAACAGCAAGCGACCTCAATCCTCCCTGCCCAGCCTTCTGTGTATGGCATGTATTTAAAAACTCACTGTTCCCTCTCAAAGGAAGGGCACTTCCGAATATGTAATTTTGGCTAAGAGTCACAGATGAGAAGAAGGCAGAGTCAATGTGTATTGCAGGCTTTGCCATGTGCTGGGTGAGTAGAGATGGCAGCCACCTTAAGTTCCCAAGCCTACATTCATCTTTTACTTGGATATTAGATGGATTATGACCACAAGGGTGCTTTGGAGATGAGAAAGGATGATGTTGGAGTCAGATTTCTATGCCTACTTCACTTGGGAGATGGAAGGAGTCAGGTCCTCTCTTGTATTCCTATCCAACACTCAGGAAGGACCTGGGGTGGGGATCCATTCTACCTTGGGTTTCCTCTGTATTTGTCGCTCTTAGTACAATGCTCACTGTTCTCCCAATATGTACAAAACTGGGAACATTTTCAAGTTACCTAACCAATCTATATAGGAAATAATTTACTGGGCTGTTTATCGGAATACTGGGTACCCAGTCATAAACTTCGAGGGGAGGCCAGGATAGATATCTAAATGGGTATGAAAGCTTGCCAGCTACTGCCCGAGCATGCCATGCTGGTTTCCAGCTTGGACTTCTCTTACAGCCCCATGACTTCATGTTTCTGTGTTTGGGTGAGTTGTGCACAAGATATGCTCCTCAAGCCATTGAACTTGGTAGAGGAACAGAGAGGCCAAAATAGCTTCGAGGGCCTGGGCCATATGCACATTGGTTTCCAATGTGAAGGTTAGATTACTATTGTGTCCTCTGTAGGTTGCCGTTCTGAGAATCTGTATTTAGCAAAGGGCTGGCCTGAGAAACAGTGAGTTAGCCCAGCAATGAATAAGTGCTATTATTCCACAACCCTTGGTTTACTGAACACTTGTTTGTTTGTTTATTTAGTGTGTGTGTGCATTTGCATGTCACAGTATGTGTGTAGGATAAAGAACAAGTTGTGTGAATTAGTTCCTTTCTCTCCTTCCAACATATGAGTTGTGGGAATTAAACTCAGGCAGTTAGGCACCATTACCGTCTTAGCCATCTAGCTGGTCCAGCCCTTGTGCTTTTGGCAGTCCCTGGGATTGAACCTAGGACCTTGTGCCTGCTAGGCAAGTGCTCTGTGCTGCACTGTCTCCTCAGCTCTCTCATTACCTTTTTGAGACAGGGTCTCGCCATTTGCCCAGACTGATCTTGAACTCATTCTGAAGTTCAGACATGCCTTGAACTTGTAATCCTCCTGCCTCAGCAGGTAGGAGTCAAAGTCTGTGCCTCCATGTTCAGCTCTTTGCTTCTTTTGTTTTTTTTTTTGTTTTGTTTTGTTTTGTTTTGTTTTTGTTTTTTTTGGTTGTTGTTGTTGTTTTTCATTTCCATAGTGAGGCAGAGGAAAGCGGAAGGCTGATAAGTGTTATATCGAATCTAAGATGGTCTCTGCACCTGGTTCATAGTAAGCCTGGGAAATCCTATTGTCCCCTTTCTAGGAATAACAGAGAAAAGTGGATGACATAGCCAGTCAATTCATGGCCAGCAGCTGCATCCATCTTTTAAACTTTAGTCAAGTAATACTCTGGAGAATAGAAGCCTTTCAGATCTGTTCAGAGGCCCAGAGAGACAGGCTTGCGGCTCTTTTACTGGTTTTTATTTATAGAAAATTGTCCACTGACTCCCTCGACTTGAGCAGCTTACCCTCCACTGGGCTCTTATTTTGATTCCCAACTCTTCATCTCTTAGGACTTCCCTGCTGCATTTCCTGTTGAGACTCTGTCTTTGGCTGTCTCTGGCAGTAGCTCATTTTGATCCCCTCTTCTTATGCAGGTAGATGCACCTCCTAACCATATCCAACAATTAGGACTTTCTCTATTTTCTGCCTTGCTCTCAGCCTTCCACTCAGCAAACCATTTATGCCAAATAGTTTCGACATGGCTTTCTCCTAGGGAGCCTGAAAAAGGTACACTCTGGTCCTGCACTACACTGTTCCATCTCCAAGCCTAGGACTGGATGGAGACATCACTGAGCAGGCATCCCAGGATAGACCTGCTTGTTCTATCCTGATCTAAATCTTCAGATAGTCGCCTCTTCTTATAAGGGAGCACCTATTCCCTTTCAACTTTGGGCTGTGTTTCTTTGGTACCTCAGGTAATCCTTCCGCAAGAAAACGTCATTATTGATATCGGTCAAAGGTGAAAACAACCAGGTTACCGTGAATGGCTGAAAGGATAAACGGAGTTTGCATGTGCATTTACTGGGATTATTCTGCCTTAAGAAGAGGACCTCTGGCACCTGTTACAACGCGTGTGAACCTCGAAAATTGTATGCTACATGAAATAGGTCAGACACAATAAGACAAAATACTACATGATTCTGTTTGCGTGAGGTGCTTAGAATTGAAAAATTCTACAAAAGAGGCATGACAGTTACCAGGGGTTGGGGAAGGGGGAAATGGAAAGGTGCTATCTAACTGGCTCCATTTGGGAAGATTACAAAGTTCTGGAGACGGGTGGTGGGGATGGTTACATAACAAGAGGTGCTTCAGACCACTGAACTGTTAGACTCACAAATGATTAAAATGGTCGATTTTACATTTACATGCATGTATACTCAGGTAGAAGAGCTTTGCATAGACACATTTTGTGCATTTAGTCCCAACCAAAAATCCAAATGCTTTCCCCAAACCCTTAACTAAATTCCTCATCCTGAGTTATTTGAGGAGCTGATACATCTGTGATCGACTAGGCCCCAGCTTTTGGATGCCACCACCTGTTAATAACGCCAACAAATTAGGAATGCACTGCTGGACTAACTCACAGATATGGCCAGAGTTCTCAGAATCCTGTCACTTTCTAAAAGCCCCGGCTGGCAACCAAGCCTTTGACACATGATCCCTCAGGGACAGTCCAGATTTAAATTGCAGTAACCTAGAAATCTAGCCCTTGGGTGAGAAACCACCAGATACCAGTATGTGACTGAACCAGTGTTCTTAGGGCCATACCAGGTTGCTCTGAATCATTGCCCTCCTTTTAGATTTGAATTTGCTTGTCAATAGATGGAGAAGTGGCATTCTTTTCTTCTTGAACTTTGAGGATGTGGCTTCTAAATGACCAGTGTCCAAAACTGCTCCCAGTGGTGTTGGTGTTCTGCTATTACATACATTTCGTACACTTTAGTTTTCCTCTCAGTGAACTCAGGACTTCTTCGGTAAGTGTAGTTCCAAAGTAGCCACGTGCACCTGCTAAGTTCCATGCAAGCGTCGGTTTCCACGAGGCTTCTTGGTGAAGGACAGACTTCCTGTTTGGGAACGGAACTGTGTGGTGCTGGTTGTGATTTGCTGTTGTAAAGAGGAAGTGCCCGAGAGTTTTAAAATGGAAATCATGTGGATAAATAAATCCCGAAGGTCCCCAAACTGTAACAGTCAGCATTCTGGCCTGGTATCCCTGAGCTCAGGGCGCCCATTGCCCAGCTGAAGATGGTTTGGGAAGTTTGTTTGCTTTTGGAAGTCATTTCCAAAATGATTCTAGTGTTATGGTTAATTGTTAATCATTTTCTTCATTGACCAATATGTCTGAGGATTGAAAATATTTTCGCAACCACAGTGAATCAGTCAGTATTCCTTCATTGTAATGAAACACCTGAGGTAATTAACTTGTTAAGAGCAAAAGTTTATTCCAGCTCACAACTTTGTAGGGCTCCGTCATCCATGATCCATCTGCCTGGGTGCTATGCGTCTGAGGTAAGGTGGCATCCCCTGGAAGGTATATAGCAGAGCATACCCAAGCAGCTCACGACCAGGAAGCACGAGAAAAGAGAAGAGACAAAGAGTCACGGCCCCATTATTCCCTTTGAGGACATGCACCATATGACTGAAGGGGATTCTCCCTAGGCCACTTCCTCAAAAGCCAATCCCACTCTGGGAATCAGTCTTTAACCTGTGGGTGTTGGGTTCAAGATTCAACCTACAGCATATATGTACACTGAGGAAGCAGGATCAGGGCATTTTCTAAGGGGCTCGTGGTTCTGCTGACAGCATAGGGCTCCCCTGTAATTCAGTCCTCCTTAAGAGTCCTGTATGACATGAGACCGTAATTCAGCTCACTCCTAAATGAGCCTGAGGAGTGATGCTTTCAAGGCACAGTGGGGGACATCCGTGTAGAGATCTTATGCACTCATTCTGTAGGGAAGATGCAGCAGATGAATATACATGGATATGGCCAGCGGGTCCTGATCCTCATAGGCGTCAGAAACCTTATTTCAGCAGCGTGCATGATTTCCCTTTTCTTAAATGTGGTCCTGTGTCAGGATAAGACATGGAAACTGATGAGGGAAAGGATTTGTCGCCTGTAGGATTTGAGACTGAACCCATGCCTTTCAGTTCTCCTGGTCCACGTGCACTGTGTGGAAGTTGAACACGTGGGTGATCTGCGTGGCTGTGAATACGCTGGGAGCTTTCCCTGACTGGCATGTTCAGTGTGACATAGATGGCTTAGAATATACTGATTGGAGTATCTCCAATAGGCTCTCATTCAAACACTGAGTCAGCTCTGTTTTCTGTTTCCTCATAGGGCTGGAGGCTAGGGATCTTCAACGATGCCTGCAGATTAGAATCACTTGGGGGAAACTTTTAAAAAGTCCACACACCTGGGCTCTGCTTGATCCAGTTGTATCAGAACCTCTGAGTGGTGGCTATTGGGTATGCTCTTTAAATGAACTCTTTGGAAGATTTAAATATACCACAATATAGAGGACTTAAAGGCCATCTAGAAGGATCTTTGTCCCTAGGTGGATAGAGACTTTAAAAAACAAAACCCAATAATCTATGAAAGTCTGAACCCACCTATGGAGCCATGAGGATTTGGGACTGAGGAGGAGAAGATGCCCAGTGTATTTGTGTGCACTTCATGGATTTACTTGGATTCACTCGTGTGTTTTGTTTCTCACTTTGTCCATCTTTGGAAGGGTTTTGTGAGTCTCTCTCAGTATCCTAAAAGGGAAAAGAACTTATAAAATCACACACATTTGCAAAAGGACACTGGAAAGGCATTACACAAAAAGAACCCCTGAAATAACCCAGTATAACTACCTGCAATGAACAGCCAGATACAGTCTCCCTCAGTGCAAGGATAAGCCCTTAGTGCACAAGTGCAAATATCAACCTGTGTTCCTTCATTGGGTTATTCTGATAACATGTTTCTGAAACAGATGATGGGCTGGGCTGTCTTCTTGAGCCAGTTGAGAGAAATCAAAGCACAAGAAGATTCTGCCTTAAGCTGCCTCTGGCTTGAGGCCCTATGGAGTAATCTACCTTGAAAATACTTGTTTTATTTGTTTGCGTCTAGGAGGGATCTCATAGCCCATTGCTGGGGTGACCACTAAACCTAATGTCACTGTTTTATGGACAAAGTGATCTTCTAGAACTCAGACTCCTTATTTATGACTGTGGCCCTGCTTTTTTTGTGTTCTGCTCTGGGTGTCCCCCCTGCAGCCTAGTGGTGAGTGTGGCCCTGGGAACAGACCATCTGTGTGTTTTGTTCAAATGAGTGACAAGGTTGTGTGCACAAAGCTCACTGGGGCTCAGATGAGCGTTTGCTTATTTCCCACGGGGGAAAAAAAATTCTCCTTCTGGCAGGTGACCACAGCAGCTTCCAGGAGCTCAGAGGGACAAATAAGCTGCACACAGGACTAATATTGACAGTTCCCTTGATGGAGGCACCAGTGACACATGTGAGGTTTAAGTCTGCCTCACGTGCTTTTTCCTCTTGGCAAGAACATACCCGAGTGGACACTGGGAGGCTGGGTGTTTGCCTGTCATGAATGTCTAAAACTGCCCACTTCAGCCACAGAAAAATCCCAATGGGACTTATCTTTTTCCCATTCCCTGAATGAAATATTCCTAGATTATACAGCTGTCTAGTTTTTTGGGGGGCAAGGGTGGATTTGGTTGGCTATGTATGTATGTATGTGTGTATGTGTGTATATATGTATATATATGTATGTGTATGTATGTATGTATGTATGTATGTATGTATGTATGTATGTATGTATGAGTGAACATGCCAGGGGTGGACCCCTAGACCTTGTGTGTGCTAGAATGCTTTACCAATGAGCCATAGTCCTCACCTGGCCTTTTATCTTTTTACCTTGTGACCAACCAGAGGACTTCCTAAAGCGTCTCTATATTCGGATGGCCAGGTGTGATGGCACACATCTAAAAATCTGGGAGGCAAGAACCAGAGAACCACTGAAAGTTTGAGGGTCATTCTCATCTACATAGCAAGTTCCAGCCTAGGCAGGGCTATCCAGTAAGACTCTGCCTCAGCCTCCAGCACCCCACAGAAAGACGTTAGAACATTCAGTAGAATACTGAGATGTTGGTAAGGCCACAGCGACCCTGAGCTTGGGCAGCACTGGAGAATCCTCTTGGGCTTTTGAGTTGGGAGTGTAGAAGTCATGTTGGTGTTTGCAGAATGGACGGTGTTCATGCACACGCATGGGCTTCCCTGCTTTCAGAGCTACAGCTCTAGCCGAGAATGGCATGTGGTGTTGGCAGGCTCCCACTCTGAGATTATTGTGAAAAATGAGTTTCCCAGATTTCTTTAGAAAAAGTTTCTAATTGACCTGGAATTCTGAGTACTCGAAAAGCTGAGGCAGGAGAAGCACAAGATCAAAAGATGTCCATGCTGCTGAGGAGGAATTCTAGGCCATCCTAGGTACTTCTGGAGGCCCTGTCATAAATGGAAAGAGAAAGAGGTTATTGCTCAGTGGAAGATACCTCTCTAGCAATGTGGAACACCTTGGGGTCCATCCCCAGTGAAACCCTCATGACCACCATTACCAATAAAGCTTGCGTTATCCTAATATAGAATGAGCTAGAGACAGAGAATGGGAAATGCTCCCATGATGGGCCTGGTTCGGCTTCACACTGGCCTTCTGGATTCACACCAAACATCAAGTGAAGTGGTGGCCGGGGCTGGCACAGATGAGACGGGAAACGACGCTTTCTGCAGACACACTTGTCACTGTGTTTTCCTCAAGTGAACAGGATTGCCCCAACTTGTTATGATGGAGCAATGGATTTCAAAGTGCTTTCCAGCTGGTCAGCAGCTTGGCAATGCGAAGGTTTTATTACTGCTAATTTCCTCACTAATTAGTTATGTATGCCTTCACAGTAAACCAGAGAAAGAGGTAAAATATGAAGGATGATTAGCATAGGGTAACCCTGTATACATACATATGACTTATATTTCTTACACTAGTTAGTAGTCAGCATAGTTAGTAACAATTTTTAGGGCTCCCTTGGACCCCACTCTGAAGCGCTGTATCAAGTAAAAAAAAATTTATTAGGTTGCACAAAGCACTGTGTGACTATAATTATAAACAGAATGTCTGTGTCAATTCCGTACTACTTAAGAGTTTGCATTACCTAATTCAATTCTCACAAGCTCATTGATAGAAGACTTAGCTTATTCTACTGTACCTAGAGTCACCTGCTTCAAGTCACATCAAGCCATGGAGCTGGAGAGAGAGCTCTGTTGGTTCATGCATGCCTTACACATGGGACCAGAGTTTCACCTCCATGTAAGAGAGAGCTGAGTGAGTGATACACGTTTGACATCCTAGTGTTCCAGAGGCAGACACACAGGGATGCCTCAGGCTTGCTTGCCAGCCAACCCAGCCTACATGGAGAGTTCCAGACCAGGAAGAGACCCTGTCTTAAGGAAAACAATGAAAAATGGCATTCCTAAGGAGTGACAACTGAGGCTGTCCCTTGGCATTTGTGCACACACGTGTGCATGTGCAATGTACAGGTGTGTACACACACACACACACACACACACATTTTTGTTAACAGTCTATAAGTCAGACAGGATTTCAACTCCTATCTCTACCTCACCTCTGAGGTTTTGTTATTCTCACTTAGTCCAAAGGGTATAGTCATGGTCATTGTATTTATCTGGGTACATTTATAGTCTCTTTCCTAAAATGTTTTTAAGAATCTATGCAGTAAAACAAAACAAAACCACAAAACCAGTTTTGGTACACATTTTTATGAGTTTTGTCAAATGCATGGCACTCCAGTCAAGATATCTGACTCTTCTATATGCACTCCACAATGTCTTTTGTGACTACATTGTAGTTAACTCTTTTCTCCACCCTAACCTTGGCCAAGTTTGTCTTTAGTGTTCTCATCTTAGTGTATTACACTGGCACCACTACATTTCCATATTTTTGAGTCTAGTTTCTTTCTATTAACATAATCCATGTGATATTGATTTATGTTGGTGACTGTACCAATAGTCTGCTTCTTTTCATTGCTCAGTAGAATGCTGTTGCACCATAGCCAAGGACTTATTTAACCTTTTGCTGGTTGAAGGGCTTGTATGTTATTTCCAATTGGGACTGTTATGAATATAGCTGCTATAGCATTGCATTTTCTGTGTGAACATGAATTTTCATTTGTCCTGGGTAAGTAGTTATGAGTAGGATTTGCTGGATCATATGTACATATCCCTAACTGTATTAGAAGCTGCTGAGTTTTGTCCTAAAGCGTGGTATACCATTTATACTCCCTGAAGTAGTGTTGGGTGGCCTTAGTAAGTCTATGATTTTTGCTGGCTCTTGGTATTGCCTAAGTCATACTAACAGCCTGCAGAAGTTGCTAGCTGACTTTAGCTTTCAAATTCCTGATAACAGATCAAACATATTTAAGGTGCTTAAAAACCTACTACATAAGTTTGATGAAATATTTGCTTAAATATCCTACCCAACTTTTAAAAACAGTTTTGTTGGCCAGTGGATTTTTGAGCATTCTTTATTTTGTCTTTGAATATATGTCTTAGAGTTGTCAGCTTTGGGGGTTAGAGAGATTGCCGAGTGGCAATGAGTGTACATTGCTCTTGCAGAGGACCTGAGTTAGGTTCCCAGCACCGGTATTGGGCAGCTCACAACTGCCTATGACTCCACCTCTAGGGGGTCTGACTCCTTTTGGCCTCCAAAGGCAACTGTACTCACTGACATATACATATACACATATAATTAAATGAAAGATAAGAGGCCATGAATTTGAAAGTGAGGGGAGGGAATGTGGGATGAGTCAGAGGGAGGAAGATGAAGCAGAGAGGGAAGGATAAATAAAAATAAGACTAGGCATGGTGCCAAACATCTTAAATTCCTTTGCTTGGGAGGCAGAAGCAAGCAGATCTCTGTGAGTTTGAGATTCCAGGTCAGCCAGGTCATAGTGAGACTGTGTGTGTGTGTGTGTGTGTGTGTGTGTGTGTGTGTACAGAATATAGAAATATTAGATCCCGGTGCCTCATTCGCTGCTCTTTATAATGTAATACTTAAAAGTCCCTGACCTTCCACTGCTTGTTCTCACGAGCAGCAGTGTAACCGGCCTCTTAGCCATCGCTTTTGATCTTGGATTCCATCTATGCCCTTTCTAATTTTGGATGCTTTTAAAAATGTGTCAGTTCTCTAGGATTTTTTTAAGGATGTAATTTATTATGTCACATTTACAGAGAAAACTGTTCCCCCCCCACACAGTCTAATCTCCATGTTGTTTGTATTTTGCGATTGTTTCTTGTCTGTATCGTACACACTGGGACGTTTGGTGTCAAATTAAACAGGAGAAAGGAGGGCTGAGCTAGCAGACATCTTTGCCTTGGTTTGACCTTAAGAGCAGACATTCATGCAGTCACCTCTGAATGTAATGTTAGTTATGTGGTTTTTTTTTTAACACATTTATTAGATCTTTATTAGGTTAAGGGAATTTACTTTCTGTCTCTACTTTGTTGAGGTTTTTAATCAAGAGCAGGCATTACATTTTGTCGAATGACTTAAATGCCTCTATCAAGATGATGATGGTAATTATGTGTTTTTTTTTTCTCCTTGGCACATTAAATTTGATTATTTTTCCTGAGTTTTGAATTGGGTTCACATTCCTGGGACAAATGATATAATATTATAATGCTTTATCATCATATAGATTTTTAGATTGAATTGACTAATCTGATGAGGATTTTTATATTTTTGTTTGTAAGGGATAATAGTACTATTTTTCTTCTAGATAGGTACTATTATTGCCATTTCATATATGATGATATCTCTTGTGAAATTACTGTTCAGAGTACATTTTAGCTAGTGGAGGAAGCTCATGCATAGAGCTACAATTTGATGATGATGATGATGATGATGATGATGATGATGATGATGATGATAGTAATACGAATCCTTCATTATCACTTAAGTAGCATGTACTAGCTAGGAAGTTGCTCCCCTGAGAAGTGTACATGTCACCTTCAGAATGGAGTGGGCATGATGCAGTTACTATTCTAAGAATGAAATTTAGTCCATATGTAAGAGGCCTGAGAAAAAGCACATCACTTGCCAAAGAGTGGCAGTAGTCTTCTATGGAACACTCAATCGATGTACTCAGGGTCCTTTGCTATTCTTTTGGGAGTCATGGCACACTTGGAAGCAGCCAGTGAATTTTGGAGTAGTAAAATCCTAGGGGCAAAGACCTGGAAGACACTCTTGGGGTCCAAGTCTACTTCCGGGTTTAAAATCTCACATAATCATGAAGGAAGGCATCCCATCAAAGCCATATGCTTTTCCTGTTGGTGGAAGTGAGATGACGGTACCCTATTACCGTTTTCCTTTATAACTTCAGACCACACATATGGTTTGATTAACCTTGATGATTGGTTCCGGAAATCCTTGCAGATACCAAACTCTGGACACTAAGGTTCTGTCCATGAGATGCATGCAGCCTGCATCCATCCTTGAGAATACTTTAGATCATCTCTGGATTGATTGTCTAACTTAGTGTCAGTTCTTGTAAGTAGTTGTCATAATATGTTATTTAGAGAAAAGCAACAAGGAAAAAGTTCACACATGTTTGGGACTGGTATGTTAGAATAAATTATGCTGGGTGTGGTGGCACATGCCTGTCATCTCAACACTCCACTTGGGTGAAGGCAGGGGAGATAGGAGTTCAAAGGTAACTTCCAGTATGTGGTGAGTTTGAAACCAACTGTGGCTACACCAGACCCTGTCTCAACCAAACCAAATCAGAACAGAACAAAACAGGACAGATAAAAGGCCTCTCAACTCCCACAGACAACAATGAAAACAACCTTTCCAGTCTAACATTGTTAGCTGAATCCACAGATACAGAGCTGCAAATACAGAAGGCTGGGTGTGGATTAAGGGCCTAGTGAGGTGATGGCCAGGCCTCTGTCCAGCAGCCTGCCCTGAGCACATTAATTTCCTGTCTACTTTGTATTAAAATGAGGTAATTGCTACTAGGAACTTATGGAAATGACCAACACCAGAGGATTCCCAACTAGACCTTCCTCATCTGATTTGCTTAAGCATACTGTCTAGGGACAGAGTCCAATTATTGAGAACTAAGTCCCCAGTAAGCAACATGATGATTACAGTGTTTGCCATCAAGAACCACCATGGAGCAGAGGAGACTCTAGGGAAACATCAACACAGAGCAAAAGCAAAACCCTCCTGTTTCTCAGAGAAGAGCAACATGGACTCCCTCCAGGAATAGACCATGTCTTCCGCATTCAAATTCAAAGTACCAAACGGAGACTGATTATAACGGAGGAAGGAGACCTAGGATAGCAGACCCTGCCTTGCCTTTGCCTTTCATTGCTTCCATGCAATAATAGTTTCTCAGTGTTCTCTTTGGATGGCTCACAAATTTGCCTTTGTAAGCTTTCCTTGTGGAGTAGTTGATGTGGAAGATAGCTGTTAAATACTGAGGCAGGGGGATTGTTAATATAGGGAAAGGAGGCTTTCTGTCCCCATTCACAAAGAGTTATGTTCTCTGAATCAGAGAGTTCTCTTCAGTTAATTCTTAGCAGTCCCTATCCTCAGCTCTTCTACTTTGCAAAAGTGTTGGTGCAATCTATACCCAATAGTTTTCCCATGTAAGTCTGTCCTTTCCAAACCTGAATAAAGCTGTCTTGTTGAGGGTTTATTTAACATTTTGATTCTTTTAAAAAACATTTATGTGTATGAGTGTTTTGCCTCTCTCTCTCTCTCTGTGTGTGTGTGTGTGTGTATGTGTGTGTGTGTGTGTATGTATGTATGTATGTATGTATGTGTATTGTATGCATGCTTAGTGCTCGTGGAAGCCAGAAGAAGGCATTGGTTCTTGGAACTAGAGTTTCAGGTAGTTGTGAGCTGTGTAATGTGGGTACTAGAAACTGTATCTGGGCCCTCTGCAAGAGCTCACATGCTCTTAACTACTGGTCTATTCCTAGTCCTGTATTGGTTTGATTTCCAATGAGTCTCGAGGGTTGATGGATATGTCAATTGGCTGTTCTGTGGACTGTGTGTCTGTGTCTTATCCTCATGTGTTTGATTGGGAGGGGAGGTTTCTTTATCCAGACGTGGGTTTCCGTGAATGGGAATACTGGAGCCATGCAGTGACTTCCTATGGAAGGCCTTTGCTATAGTGTGAATGTTAACATTTTGTTAAGATTTTATTTGTGAGACTTGAATGCTCTCTCTCTCTCTCTCTCTCTCTCTCGATAAGATTGTGGGGTTTGTATCTTAAGGAGATTAATGCATGAGTATATTTTCATTCTTTCCTCTTAAATGTTTCCAACACTTCACTGTGATTTTTAAATTTAGAAATGTTATTAACATGAGCTCTTGTAGAATCTAGGTTTTCTTCATAATTATAGCAAGCAAGACATCTACAGTTGTTTCCTAAATACCACTCACCTGGATATGGCAGCCGATGCTGTACAGAACAGCAACAACACGCAACACATGTTAGCACTGAATCCCCTTTCAATCCTACACTTTGATCTTTGTTCAGCATCATGCGGCTTGTAGAGAGGAAGTCACTGGCAGCTGATGGCTGCACACATAGGAAGGGGGAGTTGGCTATGCAGGACTGGCATTTTTGTTTCAAAATCAAGTCAGGAAATGAGGCCATGCTAGTCACTGCCAAGACTTGCCCTTAGGAGAGATGCTAGGATTGTGCATCTTAGAGAGTTCAGGAAATCTCTTCAGATCCTCCGTCCTAGGATCCTGGAGAGCTGAGGCATAGTGATTCATTTCTGTGTTTCCCTGCCGCTTCTGAAGTATATCTGATGTATAGATAAAGACAATTAGTGTGGCCAACTTGTATTTTAAATGTAATTTTCCAAAGCACTGAAGAATGAGGCAAAAGAGAACAACATTGAGTCATAGTAATATTCTGTTTGTTTGTGTCTGTGTGCTTTATATCCACTTCTAGAACCTTCTCTTGTTAATACTGTAAAAGCTTTTGCCATTGTGAGATTGAGGCCCCAGTTCTAGGGAAAGCTGGAAGAGGTGCAGGCCAGTTACTAGACATGGGGTGGGGTGTTCTGGGTGCAGTGATTCAAGTCTGAGAGCAAGCAAGCATGGAGTTCTCTTTTAAAGCTCTCAGCTGAATGTGGATATGGTAGAACAGCATATTTGTCTCTCAAGTAGGAAAAAAGAGACAAGTTCAGGTAGGTTCATGAGTGAATTCCACCAAGAATGGTGGGCTTTTCATAGTTCAGAGGAGAATGTGAGTAAATGTGAAAAAAATCTAATTTTTGTGATAGTGAACGAAAAGTTATTCCATAGCTTCTGTGGAAGCATGGTAATGGGACAATTTCATGGGATTGTTCACTAGTCCCCTTTTGTAGTAGGGTGGAGAGGTGGGGTTGAAGTCAGCACACACCATGGGGCAGGGGAAGTGTGATGAGCATGTGAGGTCAGTAAATGCAAAAAGATAGGAGAAAACATCTGGGCTAAGGAGGGGTGCTGATTGACACTATGGGATTCTGGCTCAATGCAGGTTGGTACCTCCACATACCTGGGGGATGGTGGAGGCTGAGGA
>JANHMN010000006.1:48967981-48982861 GCA_030674055.1 Rhabdomys pumilio
TGTTCTAAGGATGGCAGCATGCATTCGCTTGGAATTTATTTGTCTGCTCTGTTTGGATCAGTGATTCTATTAACAGTAAAGATTTACTGCCACAGAACAGCTTTTAGAAACCAAAGATGTCAAAGTCAATGAGGGTGCCAGACATTTGGTGCTTTTCCCCAGTCTCAAGGTTTGTCACAATTGATACCTGCTTCAGTGGCTTGAGACGCAGGAATGCACTGAGTAAGAATGGACCTGGACAATGATCAGGCTAGTCGGGCGAGTATTTAAGAGTACCTCTCTATGGTTCTTGAAGATCTCATGGAAATTTTGTCATTGTGGAATCTACCAGTTACAGAGGAAGATGGGATTGGGGTGCCCCCCCACCCCAGTTAAAGAAAATAAGAACAAGAGGCTTGGCTCAGTTGGAGAAGTGCTTTCTGTTCAAGCATGAGGACTTCAGTTTGGATCTGTAGCGTCCTGTAGAAAGCGAGACCCAGCAGTGCATGCCCATGGTCCCACCACTGTGGAAGGGAAGGAATGCAGGTAAAGCTCTGACCAAAGCCTGCTGGGCAGCAGTTCTAGCAAAACTGGTGACACTGAGGTTCAGCAGGAAAGCTTGTCTTAAAAACCAAGGAGTAACGTGACCTGAGGAAGACACCTGAGCTTGACCTCTGGCCTCTGCACATACACGCAAGTATATCCACATGCACATGTGTCCCTATACACATAATTCTCTCTCTCTGTCTCTCTCTCTCTCTGTCTCTCTCTTCTATTTTAGTTAAGAGCTTCTTCATTTCGAAGGCCCTCCACTGAAGTTAAGGATTTGTCTCTGTTTTGAAGTGGTTCTTAAGATTCTGACCCCAGTTAATAAGAATGGGCATTGCAAATTGTTTCCTTAGGAAAAATAATTTTAATTCTTTTAGATTAAACATTCATGTATACTGACATATAGCCTACTATGTAATTGCCAAGCAGAGGGTTTTGTAAGATACACCTCAGTGAATACGAGTTTTCTCTAAATTGTGTACCAGGCTTCAGACAGCACTCACATTAGTTCTGGGAGGACAGGGAACCGAGACCGTTCTGATGGGCTCATGCGACAGAATTTGATTTGTACACTGGGCGTGTTTGGGGACTTTTGGTTCAGTGTGCTGAGTCAGCTTTACAGTGGCATGCCTGGCACGTGACAGTGTGTGTGGACTGCAGGAAGAACAAGCTTTTCTCAGATGGCTTGGTCTCTGCCAGGGGAGTTGCTCAGACACTGAGACTATCTTAGTCCAGCTGGCGTTACTGTTCATTCTCTTTCACCACTGGGGTTGACATGCAGAGTGGAGTGGTTTTTTTTCCTCCCATTTTATGAACTGAGTCTGTCCTGAAACAATAGCTCTAAATCGTGTCTGTCTAGTTCCTAGATTGTCTCAAGTCGAATATCACCAACCCTATACTCTTTTCCTGTATTTTACAAATACATATTCTCCTGGTCCTCCACCAGGGACAACAGTGAGCTTAGTGGAGAAAAGCATTCTGATTGATGGCGAGGTGCCTGGGATAACGTTGGGAGGCCCAGTTGCAGGGTGTGATGACGGTAGCTGGAAGCAATGCCGTTAATAAAGTTAATAACACAATCAATCTGATTCATATGTAGAACAACTAAAAAGCACGGAAAGCCAATGAGCCAATAATAGCTGACTCTCAGCTAATAGGGCCAACCATCCTTGCATCTGATTGTTCTTGGTCTAATTTGGGATGAATATAATTTTACCAAATGGTTGGTTTAGCGTACTGTCATGAATCAAAAAGATAGCTCCCAATCCTTTCTGAAAGTCATTCCATCTCTCCACCTCTCTCTCTCTTTCTCTCTCTCCCTCCCTCCCCCTCTCTTTCTCCCCCACCTCTCTCTCTCATTGTGTATGTGTGTGTAGATGCAAGTGAAGGCCAGACAACAACTTCTAGTGTCATCCCTTAGAAGCTATGTGTCTTATTATTATTATTATTATTAAACAAAGTCTCAGTAGCCCGGAGCTCACCAAGTAGACCAGGTCATCTGGACAGTGAGCTCCAGGGATCCACCTGAACCTCTGCCTTCTCAGTGCTGGGATTGCAGGTGCAGACCACTGCATCACGAAGTTAAGTGGGTGGTGGAACCTAAACCTAGGTTCTTATGATTGTGCATTGAGCACATTACTAACTAAGCTCTTTGCTCAGCCCCAAAAGATAGTGTGCTCACCAGTTCAGTGAGTATCCACATGCTGAAAGCTACAGCAGATTGGAGGCTGAGGTCTTGTCTATGTTGTGATTAAATTGTTCTTATGTGAGAAAAGACTCTGTGTTTAAGTGATGTTTATTCTGGAGCAACCAGCTCTGTGTACTGTCCTCTTAGAGACCATTTGATTTTTTTCTTAATTTCAGGTTAAAGATTGTTAGCAAACGAGAAGGCAGAAGCCAGAAGCCTTAAGGTTCTAGTTTCTGATTCTATTTTTTTTGTTTACTTTTAAAAAAAGTTATGCATTATGTCTGTGTGTGCCTGTGTGTGCATGTCCGTGTGTGTGTGTGTGTGTGTGTGTGTGTGTCTGTGACTGTGTGTGTTTGTGCGTGTGATACATATGTGAAGTTCAGTGAGAGGAGAACCTGAGGTAATTGATTCTTTTCTTCTACAGGAGAGAGTTTCAGGGACTGACCTCAGGCTCCCTGTCGGTCTTGGTGATAAGTACCCTAAGAGAAGCCATCTTGCTGGCTCTTCTCACTCTCTTCTTAAGAAACAGTCTTGCTCTGTTCCCTAGGCTGTCCTCAAAGCTCCTAGGTTCAAGCTGCCCTCTTGCCTCGGTTTTCTGAAGAGCTAGAACGACAGGTGTGCATAGCCACACTCACCCTCTGCTCCAATGGTAGCAGTTGGTAGTAAGTGGGTGGTTCAGGAAGCACAACCAGGATTTACTAGCCTCAGCTCTGAATTCTGGTCTCAATAGTAGACGTGGGTCTGAATTAGTATGCTCTGAATGGTTCTGTGTCTTTTCACATCTAGGGTAGTACATGGCAACCATCGTTCACAAATCTTTAATGCCAGGTAGTATCCTAGGTGTCAGGGTGTGTGACGTATTCTGAGGGGTGCCAAAAGATGAGGCGTTTCCTAGAGCCCAGGCCACTTGCCCTCCCATTGATCACCTAGATGCTGTATGTATCATTGCACTTTGCGTGGCCTGGATGTGTCTCCTAGGTGGACTGGGTGCAGCCATCTATACCAGGACTCTGTTCTTGAGCCTTATTAAAGCAAAACAAGAGGGCCTGTTTTAGAGCCATCGTTTATGAAGTTAAAAGCTTAAGCAGTCATTTAAAAGTCTTCACTCTCATGACATTTGCCTCGAGTCTTGAAACTCATCCAAAGATGGTACCCAACTCAGAATCCGAGCAGGCTGCCTCCAGGTGATGATCTGATTTTCTTTGGAAGAACAGCAGGAAAGGAGGGGTCAGCTTCTGCAGTTTATGCGGTTTCTCTCCAGCTGGAGAAAATTCTTCAAATCTCAAGAATAACTCGTTTGACATTTTTGGTAACTTGCCATAGACATTCAATTTCATTGAGGACTTGGTTTTTGTTGTTGTTGTTTGCTTATTTTTGAGTAATGATTCCCTTTTATAATTCAAATAAATTTTGTTTTCTTTTGTGTTTCTTGTCACAGCTTGGAAACGTGTAATTTTTCAGAGCACTGGAACTTTCCTTTCTCCTACGGTTGTGTATTTCTGACTCATTTATGTCTATATAATAACCCATCTTTTCCTGTTAGTTTTTTACTCACGTCTCCCTGAGGCGGCACATGCCATAAACTCACATCTGATATTTTTTTCTTATCAAAAACTGTCATGTTAACTTTCTTGGGCAGATGTGGACACATGTGTTCATCCCAGTGTCCCTTGAGTGGAGATGAAGGGAACAGTCAGGTTGTAGGAACAAGGACCTCTCCTGTCCTTCAGGCACACTGGTATCACAGGCTGCTATCAGCTGGACATAAATGCCTAGGACAGTCTTGTGCCTCCCAGTTTTGAACACACACTGCTTCCGTTCACAAACTGCAGGGTACAAGTGAACAACACTCTTCGTCCCCAGTCTCCTCCTTGGATTTTGTTTCTTGGGCTGTCTGAAGGCCCACTAGGCTCTCAGATCTTTCCCCTTGCCACCACAAGCTCCTGCTCCCCCAGATGTGTTGTGTAATTACATTGAAAGTGGCTGGATGGTTCATTCACCAGTTTTGTGTTTGATGTTTTTTAATTAGCTTCCTTGAACGTGTGTGTGTGTGTGTGTGTGTGTGTGTGTGTGTGTGTACAATAACAACTTGTGCTAACCTTTCAGCCTGTAAGTGCAGAAAGCATCACCTTTGGACAGCTGAAGGAAGATTTATACACATTGTTTGAGTAAATGAGAAAGAGTGGTTTTGGGTGCTGAAGCTTAGGAGCGAGGGCAGTTCCCCTAGCAACACTGTTTCTTCTGCACTGTCAGCTTCAGTGACAAAGGCAGGCTCCCCTAGCAGTAAGCAGCACTCCTGCAGAGTACTGAGGAAGTCTTCAGAGCCAGTGGAGAAGATGGCTTGGTTAGCAAAGTTCTTAGGGACCTGAGTACATGTGAAAAAAAAATAAGTGTGGTGGCAGGCACTTATGTTCCCAGTGCTGAGAGGCAGAGATAGATGGCCAACTAGTGTTACCCACAGGGTCCTTTCCAGGCTAATGAAGGGACCCTGTCTCTAAACGCTAGGTGGACAGCACCTGAGGAATGATAATGGAAGTTGTTCTTTGGTCTACATACACAGGGATGTGTGACCCCAGGTTTATAGACACTTGGACACAGAAAGGTACACACACACACACACACACAGAGAGAGAGAGAGAGAGAGAGAGACAGAGAGAGAGAGAGAGAGAGACAAATACACACACAGGCACACACACAGACACACAGACACATACAGACACACACAGACACACAGATACACACAGAGGCACACACACAGACACACACACAGACACACACAGACACACACAGACACACACAGGAACACACAGATACACACAGACACATACAGACACACAGATACACACAGAGGCACACACACAGACACACAGACACACACAGACACACACACACACACACACACACACACACACACACACAGATAAAAATCAAAGCTCAGAGGACTGAGGAGCATGCCTGATCTTCCATTCTAACCTGCCTCTGTGCTGTGCTCAGCACTTGATGCCCTGGTCTCTTAAAGATGTTGCCAGTAACTTCTTGCGTACTAGATCTTCAGAGTTGCCCAAGGACTAGGTGTGGTCCACACCATCTGGTATCCTGCCGTTCCCCTATAGTCCCTCTCTTCTTTTGGGAGGTAACAAGTGAAAGGTTTATCACGTTTCCCCATAGTCTCTGTGAAGCTATGCTCTTGAGCAAGCTTGTACAGACATTCTCTTTTATTTTTTATTGTGCTAAAATAGGCACATCATAAACCTTATCATTTTAACTGCTTTGGGCGTGGGTTCTATGGCCTTAGCTTTAATACATAATACATCATTGTGTAGCTACCACCATCTGCTTCTGGGGCCTTTTCATTTTCTCTACTATGTTCCAATTAAAGTCACTTCCTCTTGTCCCTTCCTCCACATAGTATTACCTTTCCAAGACTAGTGTCTTTCTCCAGCACACGTCTTCAAGGCTCATCTATACTGGACCATGTCCCAGAGTCTCTGAAGAGATAACTGATGCTCTGTCATGTGTATGGGATACACGTACATATTAATCCATCACTTGATTTCTTTTGTAAATCTCATGGCTATTGTATGTAATGTTGCTATGATTATGGCAAAAAAAAAATCCTCTCCAAATCTCTCTCTTTGTGTTTGTACTGTTCCTATCATATGCGTGGTCAGGTATAGTGTACATGTCTACATGTGCATGTGTGATTGTGTGCACTTGCCTGTGGAGTCTTGAGGCTGATGTCAGGAGTCCTCTTGGTTTGCTCTCTGTCTTATAGAAACAGGGTCTCTCTCATCTTTAAGGCAGGGTCTCTCTCTTGGCTAGCCTGCCTGGCCAACAGCTCCAGGGACCCATCTACTTGTCTCCTTGCTCCATGTCAGCCCCTTATGAGTCACCAGCTCACACTTTACATCCTTACCTATCTGCAAGAATTAATTCAGTGTTCATGAGGCACTCTGGAAAACTCTTTGAGTGAGAGGGTCTATAGGGAATTGGGGAATTTTAGTATCTTTAATTTTCTGGTCTACATGGTCATGCTAGTGGGCACCATTTTTTCCTTTCTTTAGGAAAGGGATCGTAACCTGACCTTATTGTATAGCAGGGTAACAAGAGACACTTCAAAGTGGCCAACCCATGGCAGCCTCCATTGTCTTTATGGGTCTGTGTTGACATCTGCCATCTCTTTGCACTGGATCACACTTGTCCATATGTTTTGTTCTTCTAAGAACAATTGGGAAGTAGCCTTGCTTGACACACAAAGGGTTATGGTCACTGTGGTCTTGCTCCTTGTTACTCTCCTGGGATCAGAGGGGTCATGGTGCAATCAGAATCTCTTACCCTAACCTTTCTTTTTCTCCCTCTTTGTCCACAGCGGGGCCTTTTCTGAAGTTGTTTTAGCTGAAGAGAAAGCGACAGGGAAGCTCTTTGCGGTGAAGTGCATCCCGAAGAAGGCGCTGAAGGGCAAGGAGAGCAGCATCGAGAACGAGATTGCCGTGCTCAGAAAGTAAGTGCCAGAGAGAAGTCTCTCCTCCCCATCTTCCCTGAGCATTCTCCAGTGGAAGGATGAGGTCTGCTTCCAGGGCTCAGAGAACCCACCAGTCACAGTACGCAGAAAGGGATGGACCCTGCAGATGACAGCTGGTACTTATGTGGCACTTGGAATCTGTTCTCCTCCAGCTCTGGTGTCTTAGAACATCCAGCAGTCATTGGGAGGAGTCCTTTCCAAAGAGCACAGTTGCAGCCTGAGTTGATTTCAAATGGAGACTCCATCATTCACCGTAGCTTAGTAACGTGGGCTGGTTCCTGAGCCCCCAGTCTCCCTTATGAAGTAGAGCTCAGACCGTTTGTAGCACGGTGCTTGGAGAATTAGGGAGATCGTGTTTACTGAGTGTATGTGTGAAGTGCTTACTGTGGACCACTTTATGGTAGTTCCTATTGTCCTAGTACAAGTGCTAGGGTATTGTTATTGCCAGTGGTATTGCTTTATTTTTTTATCAGGATGCAAAGCTGGAAACCCCCATATGTATACATCACGTGGAGCTGGAGCTCAGAATCTCAATTCATCCAGCGCTATTTCTACACTTTGTGACCCCACCCCTTTCTCTGCTACCCACATGGCAGTGGGAACCCAGGAGTTTCCAAAGAACTTCACTTCTTCATTGATTCCCTCCTTTCTATGTGTAATAGACTGAATTAGAATACTCCCTCCCCTTCAGTACAGTGCCAAACACAGTCAACCTGTTGTGACACGACCCTTCCCCACAACTCTAACATACACGATTTTCCTGTAAGATTGATCCTGACCATGCTCCTCCTCCTCCCCCAGTGTTAGGATTAAATCTTTGCACCATATCTCAGGAAATTTGAGAGAACAAACCTTATATGGCACCTGTTTTTCTATGTTTGGCACCCATCTAGAAAATTTTTGAGTTGCTATTAATAAAAGATGTTCAAAATGTCCTTGAAATTTTTGGGGTTTGGAATCAGGACATAGCAAGAAACCCAGTACAGATAAACAAAATGGAATGGGAACAAGCCTTTTAGGGGCCAAAAAGAAACCACCACCTACCGTACATCCTTCCTGCATAACCTTTCACTCCATTTCTTCTGGGACCTTTAGTGACACGGAGCAATGCTTTGCCATCAGACATCTAACCCAGCACCACTGAGGTGGTCAAAACAGTCTGTCCTGTTCTGACCTGGAGCAATTAAGAGAAGAACAGAGACTTAGTATTGGTGTTCTGGAACAAACGAGCTTCCATGGCTCTTTAGGGTGGGGACTTGTTTTCACTCAATTGTTGACTTGGTTTCCATGTTCTCCAGGGTGTCCGTTAAAATCTGGAGAGTTTTAGGCTGTCCTGTGGAGGTTTGCAGGAAATGGTTCTCTGTGGAAGAGAGTCTGGGAAAACAAATTAAGAGTATCTGCGTCAGGCAGGAAAATGCTATGTTAAGGAAACATTGAAATGGCCTTTTTTTCCTATATGAAATCAATGTTTGAGGATGAAATTTGTCACTGACGATATGAAGTTGCAGATGTGCTGCAGACAGCTGACACTGTAGATGGAACTTTCTAAAGATTTCACTCTGGCCCCAGAGAAATAAAAGAGCCCAGGTCGTCCATATGTCGTGTTGGAGTTCCTTTCTGTCCACATGGGCTGTGAGCACAGGTAGAGACTTTATAAGCTTGCTGTGGTTTCTACCATGAATAAAAGCATTAAATTCTGGTTTAATCAGTATCTCCACCCAGTTCCTGGCTAATAATTACCCAGACAGACTATTTAAAAGCAGGGAGGACTATAGGTTTGGAGTAACCTGTTTTGATAGTGTCTCACTATCAGTTGTTGGAATTCCTGGAAGCATGAATTCTTCTCTAGAGTGTAAAGAACAAAGAAATGATTTCTCAGGAGATAAGAGGTGGTTTATCTCCTATGCTGGTTTATTTCATTAATCTTTTGTAAATGATTTACAAGTAGGCTAAGAGGCACTTCACATCATAAACATTGGAAAGAGAAGCATATGGGCTCTAAAGAAAGTAGTTTGAAACCATGTTTAGAAGGCTGCCATGGTGATGTTTATACATTGAAGAAGTATGCATCACGTTCTCAGCATTCACCATATCTCAGAGTTTCCATTGCTATGGTGAAACACCAGGACCAAAAGCAGGTTGAGAAGGAAAAGATTTATTTAGCTTACATGTCTATGTTGTAGTCCATCAGTGAAGGTAGCCAGGGCAGAAACTCAAATAGGACAGGAACCTGGAGGCAAGAGCTGATACAGAGGCCATGGAGGGATGCTGCTTACTGGCTTGTTCCTTATGGCTTGCTCAGCCTGCTTTCTTATGGAAACCAGTACCACTGGTCCAGGGAAGAGACAATGGGTTGGGGTTACCTCCATCAATCACTAGTTAAGAAAATGCCCTGCAGTCAGATCTTGTAGAGTCATTGTCTTAGCTGAGAGTGCTCTTTTTTCAGAGAACTCTAGCCAGTGTCGAGTTGACATAAAACTAACTAGCACACACCAGGAAGCATCACTATTAGACTATTAGTTCTTGGCATCTGAGATTTTTCTATTAATCAACAGGGTAATGTCCAGGAGACCCAGGGATGGAATTTAGCACAGGTTATATGGAGGAGGGGCAGATACACGCGCGCGCGCGCACACACACACACACACACACACACACACACACACACACATATATATATATATATATATTTTCAGGACAAAAAGGCAGATGAGCATTCCAGCCAGTAGAAGCAACACAAGCAGAAGCTAGGAGACAAGGACCGGATATGTAATTCAGTGGTAGATTGCTACACAAGGCCCTGGGCTTGAGTCCCAGCATTATAAAATGAAGAGGAAGAAGAGTTGAGAGATGGGAGAGAAGGAAGGGTGTAGGAAGAGGCTAGGAGATGGGAACCAGGCTGTTATTCTGGTGGGGTTTGGAGGAGAGGCAAAGGGAGACTTAAGTTTGAAGAGGGAGGAAAGGGTCAGTTCTAAACTTTGCTCTGGGCCATGGACTCCATGCAGTAGATATGAGAAGTGATACAGGTTATCAAGAAAGACACAATCCGGTGAGGATTTATCATGACTGGTGCTGAGGCAGGACTGATTGGAGAGAGCAGAAACATGAAGTGAGAACACATAAGAAGTTGTGAGGTGAGTCATATGGGTAAATGAAAAAGGGATGTGTTAAAACGGGCTGTTGGCTGTATGGAAGAACGGCTGTGAGGACATCTCATATGGAAGAGGCAGAGAGGCGTTGAGGGACAGATAGGAGGTGATGCTAACGCTCTGGTTTCTGACAGGGTGGCTAAGTGACTAACCACCTCTTTAATTGAGATTATGATCCATAGGCAGGAAGGTAAAGGATGAGTTCTGACTTGAGTATGGTGGATTTGGAGGTCTTGGGGATGTCCAAGTGGAGATGATGGATTAAATTTCCAGGGCTGGACCTGACCATGATCTAGGCTTTGGTAGGTAGCAAACATTTCTGAGACACGTACTAAGTCTTAGGGAGGGCCAGGGAAAGATGGATCAGTAGTTACAAACACTAGCTGTTTTTTATGTTTTAGAAGACATGCTTGATTCCCAGCATTTACTTGGTGGCTCACAACCCTCTGTAACTCTAGTTCTAGGGGGAATCCAACTCCCTCTTCTGGTCTCTGCAGGTACAGTCTACGGTTGTTGTCCTATTCAGCTCATGTTACTGCATTTATGTTGGTGAGACTTTATGGTGTAGCTTCTGGTGTTTTTAGGAGACATATTCTTTCAGCAAACCCCCCATTTCTGTGGTCCTCACAACCATTCCAACTCCTCTTCTGCAGTGTTCCCTGAACCTTGGGTGTCAGCATTTATTGTAGCTATACTCATTGGGTCTAGACTCCATGATTCTGCATTTCGGTTGGTTATGGTTTTCCATAATGGTCTCCATCTGTTGCAAAGAGAAGTTTCCTCAATGAGAGGTGAAGACATAAGAACAAATGTTTAGAAGTTAGTTAGAGATTAGGCTGCTTTAATAAAGTGGTGGATGTAGGGTTTGCTCTCAGATGCCTGAGTTCATTAGGCCTGGGTAGTCGATTAGGCTTCTGGTACCAGATACTATGTCCCTTTTGTTTGAGTGGGCCTTAAGTCCATTTAGAGAGCTGTTGGTTACCACCAAGGCATGCATACCACCATCACATTCTTAGATTTGCTGTAACATGATGGTCTTTGTTGTGGTGTCATCATCTGTGTTATATTTGAGTAGAATTGTTGGTTGCTTCCCTAAAAACACACACACAAGAAACATTATACAGACTGAGCAGGTTGTACTTATATTTTTAGGAGTGTATGTATGTGTGCGTGCACACAAACATATGCATGTGTATATAATAACAATTAATGAAAAATAAGGCTGTGAATTTGGAAAAGAGCACAAAGGGGTTTGTGGGGGTGGCTTGGAGAGAGGAAAAGAAAGGGAAAACGATGTAATTATATTATAATCTCAAAAATAAGGGGCATTTTAAAAAGAAGTAAAGGTAAATTTGTTTTAGCAGAAGAAGACAAAATATATCATGGTGCAGTTTAGCTAGTCATTCTAGGTAGGGTCCAAGCCAGGCCATTCATCTCCCCTGGCCGTTTGTGTCTCTCATTGGTGTGTTTCATCCAAATGAGGCCGTTTGAGAGTCTGCCTGTCCTCCTACACGCGAAGTTTATTGTAGGGTGAGAGATTTATTTATCTCATTGGATAAAAGTAATGCGGCTAATACATCCTAGTGGATGCCTTTGCACTTGCTCTGAAAATAGTTGCAAAATGAATTTTCAACTTGATAAGTAGATATTAAACCAACTTTAGAGCAGGGAAGAAAAAAGAAGCCGACGAGCATCGTGGTAGGTTGTTGCTATGCAGCAGAGAAAGCTGCCCGCCTGGCTTTGGGGTTTAGTGGGCTGGATTTATACAGTTCCTCCGGAGCTGTTACAGACAGAATGGTTAGCCGTGGCCCCGCAAACACGGTGTTTTATGCAGTTTGGAGTATAACGCCGTCAGCATCGTTCACCTTAGTTGGATTATACTTTATGATTTCTGGGGTATTATTTACCTCTAATCTGGTACTATAGCATCACCTCAAGCATTTTGCAGGGGCACGAAGTCAAATGCATTTACATTCTGCAGTAAGAGAGGAGACAAAGAAAGGAGGAGGTGCGTACAGGAAAGCAAGCAGCAGAAAAAGCAAAAGGGATGTATGGAGAGCGGCCCTTTGACTAAGACTTGGGGAAACTGAGGCTCGGGTTCCTTAAATATGAAGTTATGCTAAGGAAACATGCACTATCCCATGTTTCCCAGGGGACTAAAATTCAAACATTCTTCCTTTGAAAAATCTAAGGTTCCTGTGAGAACAGTGAAGTGGCGTGAGTCTGGGACACTGCTCCCATTGGGGAGTAGATACTAGCCACCGAGTTCAGGAGCCTGAGAAGCCATGGCAGGGATGTAGTTCCCAAGCCTCAAGATGCTAAGGTAGAGGTCAGCCATGCCATTACGACATGGCATGTAGCAGAAGGAGCCCATGGCTGTTAAACAAAGTAGATAGCAAAACTCAGGCAGCCAGGCCGAAGTCCCTAAGGTCCCTGTGGCCCTAGGACAGGGCAGCTGGCAGGGCATGCAGTAGGACACGCAGTAGGACTGGTCTGCTCAAGTAGGAAGAGCTCAGCTCTTGGCCAGGCAGGCTAAGAGGCCTGGGGGCAGTGGCTTAGTCCCTGGTTCCCTTAGGTCAGACCATGTAGATTAATAACAAGGAAGACACCCACCCCAAGATAACCACTTCATAATTAAGGAGCAGTCTGCAGAGAAAGTGCGCTCCCAGAGCTGGCTTGTTCTTTCCCCACAGTTATATTCTAATGGGAAGCTTGACTTGTTGAAACCACTGCTGGGTGCCAGGTTATTGTTTATATTGGAGACATGCACACATCAGCAGAAACTGTTTAAAGATTTATTTATTTATTTACTTATTTATTTAATGAATATGGGTACTTGGCATGTACATCCGCACACCAGAAGACAGCATCAGATGGCTGCCATGTGGGTTCTGGGAGTTGAACTCAGGACGTTCAGAAGAGCTGCGTGTACTCTTAACCACTGAACTACTGCTCCTGCTCCCAGAAACTCTTTGATTGGAGATGAACAAAACTACCTTTCCAATGACAGGAAATGGCCAGGTCACTTAGAAGGGGTCCTCTGAGTCTCTGGAGGGGGAGTCATCAGACTGGAGGACACAAACTGGAAGTGTTAATAGTAACTGCAGTGAGAACCTAAAGGAAGGCAGGCATGTCGTTCATCCCAGAATCCCGGAAAACCCTTTATTTGAAATTCCCTTATTTTTTTAAAATTGTGTAACATGAGTTGAGGGAAGCTGTGAACTCCTCAGTGGTGGCTATTTCTGTTGTTCTTGTGGTAAATCAGACTTTTGCCAGTGTTTGAACATGACTATATGTACCCATCTGCATCCCTTTAGGACTCCTGGGATTTTTTTTTTTTCAGTCCATTTCGGTCTCCTCAAAACCAGGCTCTGGTAGGTTGGAGCTGTAGTTGGAACTCAGTGGTAGAGTGTTTGTCTAGCATATGTGAAACCTTGGGTTCGAACCCTAGAAATAGAAAACAGGTAAACAGGGGTTGGAGAGACGGTTCAGTGGGCAAAAGTGCTGGTTATGTAATTGAGCATAAAGACCAAGTTTGGATCCTTTGCACCCATGTAAATAGTGTGTGGGCCTCCGGCTTACAGGAGGTAGGCACAGGATACCTGGAGCAAGCTGGCCAGCTAGATTAGCTGAGTCAGTGGGCTCTGGGTTCAAGTGAGAAGTCATACTTCAGTATGTAAGGAAGAAAGTAACTGAGGAAGATATCCTATAGTCTCCATGGTGCAAAGCCAGACATGGTAACACATGCCCTTAATCTCAGGACTTGGGAGACAGAGATGGATCTCTGAGTTCAAGGCCACATAATAAGTTCTAGGACAGCCAGGGATATATAAAGACCTATCTCAAACAGATAAAAACCAAACCCAAACCTAACAGCAACAGAACAGTAAGCAAACAAACTCCCGCAGGCTCCATGAAAGCATCAAATCGGGGTAATTCAGCCCATCCCCAAAGGTCTGGGAGCCAGAGGAGCCATGGTTTAACTATTAGTCCAATGTCCCTAGTCTGCCTATTTGTTCTGTTGTAGCTATCAAGACATAGAGTGGTACCGACCAGTTTGGCAAGTGTGATCTTCCAGAAACACACATGGGTTCACATACACAGTTATTAAGGGATGGAGTGTTGCCCACCATTTTGGTAAGTATGATCTTCCAGAAACACACACGCACACATGAGAGAAAGAGAGAGAGAGAGAGAGAGAGAGAGAGAGAGAGAGAGAGAGAGAGAGCTGCTGTCAAGGGATAGAGTAGTACCCACCATTTTGGTGAGTGTGATCTTCCAGAAACACACACACACACACACACACACACACACGAGAGAGAGAGAGAGAGAGAGAGAGAGAGAGAGAGAGAGAGAGAGAGAGAAAGCTGCTGTCAAGGGATAGAGTAGTACCCACCATTTTGGTGAGTGTGATCTTCCAGAAACACACAAACACACACACACACACACACACACACACACACACACACACACACTTCAAAACACTGCCTCACTTGCTGTTCAGGCATCTCTTAGCCTAGTCAAATTGACACATAAGACATAATACCCCAAGCATGTGAACACCAAGTCCATAAACCAACTAGTGGTACTCTAGAAGAGAAACGAGAGGCGGAGCTGAGGCTCCTATAGCAACAGAGTGAACTTGTCACTTGAGTAGAGTTTGGCTGCGCCTGCCACCTTTTATGCTATATATATGAGTCTGTAGGTGTTCAGAGCAGTGGAAGAACAGTGTGCTTCTGCATGCTCTGTATAGCTGTGCTGGCTGTCTGCAAGCTCATTCCTGTGTTAGCTCCCATCTCCCGATGTATGTGATCACTTTGGGGAATTAGCTCTTATGTGGACGAGGCTGTGGTTGTAACACATCTTGACAAATATTTTCTCCCTTCTTCTGTAAACTTACTTAGCTAGTGATTTATTCAAATGTCCTTTAAATGATTCTGAAAAAAATGTGTGTGTGTGTGTGTGTGTGTGTGTGTGTGTGTGTGTGTGTGTGT
>JANHMN010000006.1:48982871-49004041 GCA_030674055.1 Rhabdomys pumilio
TGTGTGTGTGTGTGTGTGTGTGTGTGTGTGTGTGTGTGTGTGTGTGTGTGTCTTGTAATATAACATTTCTTGAAAAGAGAAAATCGGAATAGTTTTCATTGGAGAATCAATTCCATGAAAGGTTAAGTACAAAGAGTTCTTAGAAGGAATCAAAGTACACGCAGGCCAATGGTTTAGTCTCCCTTTTCCATCCTGCTGTAGGTTGTCTCTGCTCTGTCCCGCTTTGGCATTATTTGCATGGGAAGATGAATTACTCTAGTAAACTCTATATTCAGAATCATCACTGGGTAGTTTACATAGTTGTTTATCATCTCACTGTATTATTAATTTTTTAAAAAAATTGATTTATTTGAATGTGTATGGGTGCTTTTTGCCTGCATGTCTGTCTATGCACCAGATGTGTGCCTGGCACCTATAAATGTCAGGAAAGGGCATCCAGTCATCTGGAACTGGAGTTGCCGATAGTTGTGAGCCACCAAGTCGGTGCTGGGGATCGAACCCAGGTCCTCTAGAAAAGAACAATGCTTTAACTGAGGACCCACGTCTCCAGGCCCTGTTCACAAATATAGTGCTTTATAAGCAAAACTCTTTTTCTCAGGATTGAAAGTTAAGGCCAGAGGTCAAAGCCAGGTTTTGAGGAGATGTACACTAAAGGATTTTTTTTCTAAAATAATAATTATGTAGAATTTGATAAATCTTATTTCATATTATTTCTAAGGCACTTGCACTTTTCTTTCATAGATATTTGGAAAATGGTTTTGAATCTATGATTTAGACAGCTGAGAGATATCATTTGTATAAAGATATTAAAGAAATGCATTGTTATAGCATCAGGGTGCTACTCTTGTCAAATGAACTAATGAGCTAAATTTCCACACATATGCACATATGTATGCACACACATGCAAATATGCTGCATGTATATGACATATTAATATATTTTAAGTATATCTCATTTTCCCATACCATATTAAATACTAAAACATTATTTATGCCTCATAAACATATCCTTGATTCTATTTTTAAAAAGTCTGTTGTCTGGTGTACCTGAAGATGATAAGGTATATGAAAAGCAATTTAGCTTTTCAGATGTTCGGCATCATGAATATAGGCTCTCCTGCCCGATACTCTTGAAAGGGCTTATGATATTTCTGTGAGTGGAAACTACTTTATCTCTCCCTCCTCTAGAAAGAGAAACTGAGGTGCAGTTCTGTGAACAGAGCAGCCAGGACAAGAGTGGAGTTCTCCTTCGAGTAGCTGCTCTGTGCCTTTCAGAGTCCTGAGCCTGTCCTTTCTAGCGGTCGTCTGGGTGACTTGGGCAGTCTTGCAAAAAACCTCAGTCTTATGACTTCCAATGAACAGTAACACAAATGCCCTCAGGTCTTTATTACAGCCAGTCAGATACAATTCTAGATTGCCTCTATGTTAGTGAGGAAGGACACAGGCACCCCAACAGTTGGTCACATAGACAGATGCACCTTCACACAAGGCACCCCAAAAGTTGTTCATTTTGCTTTTTTGTAGTACAGAGGCTCAGATCTCTGGCCTTGCACAGGATAGGCAGTAATTTACCCCTGTGCTCTAGCTTCTGCTCCTGCTGGAGGGACTAGAGCCCCTGAGAACCCTGGCTGCACACAGCATGGTCTCTGCAAGTGTTTCTTATTTTTATATGGAGGGGGTGTATCTGTCTAGGCTGTGGAATAAAGGAGAAGGTGCCTTCCTGGAAGTTGTGTTACTCAAGCTTTGCGTCTAAAGGCTCCCTTTGCAGCACAGGCATGTCCTGATGCCACAAACATACACTGGCAACAGGGGTAAGATGATTGTTCCTCTCTTGTAGAGAAGTGTGCCATATAATAAAGTTGCAGATTCATCATGAATACATTGGTCTTATTATTATTATTTGGAAAAAACAAGCATTCCCTTATGACAACATTCCCTATGTTAATGTCTGTTTTTTTATGGGCTGCTGAGTGTCAGAACTAGAAAATAAGCTTAAAGTCTGACTGTCCCAACTTCAGGACACATAAACGGGCCCAGATAGATGGAGCAGCTTGCCCCAGGGCCCAGAACACACTTGGGCAGATGTGAAACCCAAGTGATTCTGGACTTCTAATTTAGAATGGTTTCCATGGAGCCACACTGCTTCTCTCGTTGAGTGTCTTTCAGAAAAATATAAGAAAAGAACTTTTCGAAAGGAAAAAAGAAAGAAAAAAATAGACAGACTTTATGGCACATGCCTTTAATCCCAGCACTTGGGAGGCAGAGACAGATGTGAGCTGAAGGCCAGCCTAACCTACATAGTGAGTTCTAGGACATCCAAGGCCACATAGTGAGACAGTGTTTCAAAACAATAGCAACAACAAACAAACAAACAAACAAATAATCCAATTAAAAGAAAACTTTTCTTCATCTTTAAAAGCCCCTTGGCATGTTGGCAAAGTCTCAAAGATCTATCCCAGTAGCTTGGCTGGGTTCCAACATGGGACATTGAATCTGGCTTCTGAAATTCCCCTGGCAATTTCAGCTAGATGTGCTCTTCTCTGCCTTTTCCCCTTAGTGACAGTGCAGTGTTACTGGGGAAGCTAGAGTCCCCCTGGATTCTGCTGCATTTGGTTCTCTGGCATTTCTGGGAAATCCAAGGTCAGCCCAGATCCAAGGTTAAAGGTTCAACATGAAAAGGGTCTTTCCCATTTTGCATGCACGTGATGGCCACCACACTCTTCGCCTCTCCCTAAGCCAGACTGTGAAACAATCTGGAAAATATGAGAAATGTTACTCTCGTATTAGATCCTAATCCTGGAGAAAGCTTCCATCAGGCTGTGTGGCCAGATTTCTGCATTATATTAAGTTTTTACTCCCCCATCAGGTAGGTCCAGCTTTCCCAGCTGCCGGGGCAGTCTCCAGGGTCTGTGTTCTGGGGGAAGTCCTTCCTGAACTAAGCTGAAGACATCCCCCACCATCAGGTTTTCACAGCTAGGGAAATCTGGTGTAGATCTGGGAGTGCAAGTTAAAGTCAAACCAAGAATATCTCCTCCTCCTCCTCCTCTTCTTCCTCCCCTCTTCCTCATCTTCCTCCTTCTCCCCCCCCCCTTCAAGTGGGACTCTGGAGATGGCTCAATGGGTCAAGTGCCTACAAGCATGAGGATCTTAATTAGATCCACAATATCTATATAAAAAGCCAGGCTTGGTGGCATGTACCTGTAACTCTGACACTGGGAGTTAGGAGTGGAGAGGGGTGCACCCCTTGGGAATCACTGGCCTGCCAGTCTAGCAGAAGCAGACAGCTCTAGGTTTAGTGAGAAACTTCCTCAACAAGTAAAGTTCGAAGTGATAGAAGATACAAATTGACTACCAGTTTCCATATGTTCATGTGCAGGTGAGCACGTCTGCACATACATGTAAACACACACACACACACACACACACACACACACACACACACACACTTATCTCCCCAACCTGCCCATACACATCATATGATGTTTTTGCTTCTAAACCCAATGAGGGACTCACTAGACTAGCTGATGCTGGAGTAAAAACCTGTTTCTGTCATCTTACATTTATATTTAGAAATTTTTACATATTCATGTCTTAAAAAATTGTCATGAAGGATGATTCCATGACCTCTTGAGCAGGCTGTCTTGTTCTCAGAACCACACAGTTGTCTAGGTGACTCAGCTGTCAGGTCCCTGAGTTGAGCTGTCCTCCCTGGAGTACTCCATATATTTTGTATTAAATGCTTGGAAGGCAAACCAGAGTGGTGGCCCATACTTACATTCTGGTAGCTTGAGGCAGGAGGATTGTCAATGTTTGAGCCAATCCTGGTCTACACAGTAAATTCCAAGTCATCCGGGGCTATGCAGGGAGACCTGTGTCAAACAACATGATGTACGTGGGAGAGGGGCAGATCTGTTCTCAGCCTCTTCCTCTGTAACTCGGTTAGAGATTCTGCTTAACAACTGTTGGTTTGGTGATGGATGGAACCCTAGACCTCATGGATGCTTGTGCCGTACCACTGGGCCACACTGCTCATTCCCTACAGGCCCCACTGTGGTTTAGGTTTGTATTCTTTGGATTAAGAACAGGAGATTTTGTAGATGGCACTACTTTTTACTGAGTATTTCTTTAGAGATGTCAACAGCATGGCTAGAACTTTGGTAGACATGTTCTGGGGCCCAGTGTGGAGCTCTCACCTTGACCTCCCAGCTTTTAATTAACTAATTAACTAACTAACTAATTAATTAATTAATTTTGAGTTCGTCTTTTCTTAAAATGCTGTAGAAGATTATAGACAGTGGTTGGAAGCTACATTTAATGTGCCAGCAAAATTCAGTCGGTCACTGAACTAATTTCTTAAAAGAGTCTAGTCAACAATTTTTACTTTCTAAAATAATCATTTAAGTGATAGGGTTTTATTCCACAGACTGACGTGCATTAGCTCATGGAGGCAATTTGTTTGGAGGAACTATCATTCAGTTATTACAAATCTATTATTATTGATAGTCAGTGAATGTATCTTTCAAGAAGACAATATGCTTCTTTAAAAAGAAATTCAAAGAGTTGTTTTCTCTTGTAAGGACTGTAGTGTCAGTCAGACTAGAAACTTCTGAATGGAAACCGACGTTGTGAAAAAACAAACTTCAGAGCCATGCTCAGGAAATAGGCCAGACTATTTCCAGCATTCTGCAGAACCAGAGGAGCAGATGGTCAGAGTGCAGCGAGGGTTCCAAGAGTCCTTACAAGGCTCCTGAATCCTCTGTACTAGGCGGTGGGTAGGGAGGGCTCAGTTAATGTGTCCAGTGAATTGCCTTCCCAGCGTCAAAACTATTTCTTCACCTCAACCCAAATTATTTGACATAAAGTAGTATAACATCAACATGTTACTTAGAATGCCTCTCCCAGATACCAAGCTAACACACAGTATAATGTATTCTGTGAGGGTATTTCCCCCTATTTTCCTTCCTCCGTTTCTTCTGGGTTGTTTTTGAGCTGGGGAGGAGGCTCAGGTCTCACAATGCATTCCAAGAGGAATTTGATCCTTCTGCCACAGGGAATCAGGGATTCTCTGACTGCTGGGATTATAGGCAGGCTACACCACATCTAGCTCTCAAGATATCTTTCAGGATGACGTCATGGGTAGGTATGTCAATGGAAAAGCAGAGGCCTTCTTGTGGCTGAACCACTGTGGAAGCCCCAGATCTTGGAAGCTCAGCCGGGGTGGCCTTTTTAGTACTTAGTACTTAGACTGTAATCTCATTCATTATTCTGAGCTGTTCACTTAGGGTTCAAACCCAGTTGGAAATTTTTTTCTACTAATCTTAACAACTACTCAGCAAAAGTAAGTTTACAATGCTTTCATAATTACTTTTGGTTGTAGAACATACCTAGGAAAGGAAATACTAAGTTACTGAAGCCCAGGGGTATGGGTGCTTTCCACTGAGCAGCTGTGGTGGCTACACTGGGACCCTTCCTTCAAGAGGCTCCAAGAACATAAAATAACTTCTTCCTCCAAAAATGGCTTCCTCTAAAATACGTCCCATAAAAAGACGGCTCAGTGGGTAAAGGCACGTGTTTACAAACTGAGAACCTACAAATTGTTCTCTGACCTGCACACACATAATAAACAAACATACAAACAGTGTACAAAAAAATGTAAAAGTTTGAGCCTAGAGGTATGGCTCACTGGTAAGAACACTCGCTGTTCTTGCAGAGGACCTGGGTTCAGTTCTTAGCACCCACACGGCAGCTCACAGCCACCCATAATCCTAGTTTCAGGGGATCAAATGCCTTTTCCTGGTCTCTGTGGGCACTGAGTGCACAGGATGTGTATATATCCTGTGTGTGTGTGTGTGTGTGTGTGTGTGTGTGTATACATATATATATATGTGTGTGTATGTGTATATATGTGTGTGTGTGTGTATGTGTATATATGTGTGTGTATATGTGTATGTGTGTATATGTATGGTGTGTATATACACACACACATATATGTATGTATATATGTGTATGTATATGTATAGGTGGGCAAAATACACATTAAATAAATTCTGTGAATCTTTTAAAAATATTATTAATGTGTATGAATGATTTACTCTCATGCATGTATGAGCACCACATGGATATGTGGTGCCCATAGAGATCAAATGAGAAGAACATCAGGTCCTCTGGACCTGGAGTTGCAGATGATTGTGCGCTGCCTTGTGTGTGCTGGGAACTGGACCTAGGTCCCCTGTAAGGACAGGAAGTGCTTCTAACCACTGAGTCTTTTCTTCAGGTCTCAGATAAATCAATAAAATCTTAAATGTATAGATTTTAAAAATTTGTCTGATAGCTCAAATTCCAAGTAACTTCAATTCATCTTTTAATTACACAGAACAGGAGTTTTAAAGTCTACCTTCATATGTTAATGTTCTAATCCCCAAGATGGTGGTGTAAGGCCTTAGGAAATTGGTTAGGTCATGAGGGCTCTACCATGCTGAATGGGTTAGGGGACTTACAAAAGGAGACCCCAAGAGCTATCTATGTAGATGTTTCTGCCACAGTGAGGACACAATGAGAATGGACCAGCTGGGAAACAGTAAATAGGCCTGCACTAACTCTGGGTCCGCTGGTGTCTTGGCGTTAGGGTCCCTAACTTCCAGATGGTAGAAAGTACATTTCTGCTGCTCATAATCCACCCAGTATCTGGCACTGTATCATAGCACTTTGAACACAACCGATCAAAGCCACGTTACCAGTGCTTCTGATATCGGTGTCTCCCGAAATTCCTCCAATCCCTCCTGTCTCCAGTCTTCATTCACCCCTCTAAGGTTCACAAGCCTGGGGGTGGGTGGAGCTATGGATTCCTCCCAGAAGGCTTCACATACTTTCTTCTGCCTGAAATGCTCTATTCTGCCATGATCTGTTGTCTGTGTTGGAATCAGGGCTAGAAGGTCTTCTGTTCAGCCACACCAGAATCCTCTGGGACCTGTGAGGGATGAAGACACTCAGGCCTCACCCCAGAGCCTAGTTGTAAAAGGATCGTGCTCTTTTGGCTTTGGGACAGGATTCACGTTCCAAATTCACTATCAAGAAGCAGAGTTGAACTAAGGACAACAGCAGCAACAACAAATCACAAAATAATCTCTTCATGTTTTAAACGATTTACAGTGTTGGATTGGGTTGCTGCATACCTCTCCTTGACTTTTGTGGATCAGGTGGGAGGTACCTGTACCAGTGAGATGCTTAAGGGAGATCATTTGCATATTTACCCCAAGAGAAGCCTGATCGCAAGGCATTCCTGCAGAGCCCCCACAGTGGCTGAGCTACCCAATCTCTATGCTCTAGCAGCTTCTGGCATTTTCCTCCGAGGGTGTGACACTTACCGCCCCATGTACAGTGACATGATGTTGCCTGTTTGCTTATCTCTTCTCTCTGTCATATTCGAAGCTCTTTGAGCAGAGGAACAAGAAACCTGATGTTCATAAGTGTCTCTTGTACCTTGCGAAGTTCTTGTCACATAGTAGATGCTTAGTATACTTTGTGTTGAAATTTACCAGTTGGGGGAAAATGAGGAAATAAACATTTGTTCCCTCTTCTCTGTTAAAATTAAAATAGCTTATGTTAGGCCAGTTATTATGTTGCATGCCTAAAATCCTAGCACCAGAGAGGATAAGGTAGCTGGATCAACAGTTTGGGGCATGCTTAGCTATAAAGTTATAAAGCCAAAAGACCCAGTACCACTACAACAAAACAAAACGATGAAAACCGAGCCAGCTCCCTAATTTCATTGCTTTGTATGCATACAACTGTTAAGTGCTTTGAAACTATACACATGTATCCTAACAAAAGTATTTTGACAGTAGCAAATTTGTACTCATTTCCAAGATAAAAATAACCCTGAAAAAAAAAGAGGAAGAGGGGCAAGGGGGAGGAGGGAGAGGAGGAGGAGGGGAAGGAGAAAGAGGGGGAGGAGGAAAGAATAGTTTCAATCCGACATAACCCTGACAGCAGGCTGAGAATATAGTTTAGTTATTAAGTATACATGTACATCTGGGATAAGACTGAATTCCTTTACTTTTGACACATTACAAAAAGAAAAATTGCTAGCAGAAGTGGCCTAGAATTTTCTGTTTTATTGTTGGTTTTTAGGTAGGACATGGAATGCGTACTTTAAAAACTCACTTTTAAAATTTAGACCACAAAGGGAGATTTGTAAATGGCAATTAAAGATATCCCCCATGGCTGAAATATTCTGCTTGTGGATTTATCTTTTCTCTTCTCTCTCTCTCTCTCTCTCTCTCTCTCTCTCTCTCTCTCTCTCTCTGTGTGTGTGTGTGTGTGTGTGTGTGTTTACACTCATGCATGGAGGCTTAGGTATCTTCCACAATAGTTTTTTCTTTAAAAACATTTAATCCTCTCCCCAACTCTTCCCTAAGACTCCCCAAATATTATGCGGGTTCTAGGAACTAAACCTCGGTCCTCTGAGAGAGCAGGAAGTTCTCTTAATCACAGAAGCATCTCTTCAGCCCTTCCACCTTTTTTAAGGCAGGGTGTCTCCCTGAACCTGGAGTGCTTGGTTTCAGCTATGCTGACTGGTCAGCCAGTGCCAGCCATCCTCCTGTCTCTGACTACCTCCCATAGTTCTATGGTTGCAGGCAGGCTCCAGGATACCTAGCTTTTGTTATATGGGTGCTAGGAATTCAGTTCTTCTTAGCTCAGTAAGCCCTCTGCCCCTTGAGACATAGTTTTTAGCCTCTATAATTTTAATATGAAAAGATACTATAAAGGATTCCTTCCAAAGGTTCAGTGAATAAAAAACAACCTTCTAGAAAGAACCCCATTTTGTGTTGAATTAAGAGTTTTTATATCTTGTATCTTATTGATGATTTACATTTTTCAAAAAACATGTCAGGCTGTATCCCCATCTCTAGGCCTTGAGATTTGAGACTGGGGAACTTTAAAACCAACGAACCAGGAGGTATCAGAAGGTATCACAGAAAAGCGGCAGGGCCTGGAAAACGAAGTATTCAGCAAACCAGGAGAAGGTGGCATGGAAAGGTTTTAGTTGTAAGGAGTCACAGGAAGCCGCTCAGTGGTTTGAGCAACCAGAACAGGTATGAGAGCAAAAAAATTTGAAGTGTGGGCTATGTCTGAGGCTGGTTGGGTTATTTGAGAATTGAGAATGTGCAAGCACGGAGGAGAAGGCTGCTAAAGTCACAGGCCAGTGGGGTACCATGAGACTAAAGGCTATCCTTATCCTTTATCTGGTAGCCAGTGAGGTCAAGCCACTGATGATTTTTGCATGAAGGAATGCTAGGAAGATTGAGGGTGGTTCTCCAGGTAGTGTATAGGATAGAGGTTAGTTAGAGAGATATTACGGTTTGACTGTGAAATGCTCCCCACAAGGTTATGTGTTTGAAGACTTGTTTCTCCAGATGGTGGTACTATTATAAGAGGTCAAGAATGAAAGGAGTGAGTCTTCAAGTCTGAGTAATTGGAGCTGTGCTGGTACCACTAATGGAAATACAAAAATGAAGAAAAAGGCATCATCACATGGCATTGGTCATCTGGTCATTTCTTTCCTTTCAGGGGGATGTCTGAAGGCAGAATTAATTAAAATTACCCATGGGCCTGAAAGAGATGAGGCTTGGCCTGAAAGCAGTTAGATTGCAAAGTCTACAGCCCCACAACAGAAATGAGGCCTCCTGCTCTGATACTGGACATAGTTGGTAATGTCCCTGAATGTCAGCTGGCTGGAATAGGTGGTCATACCCACAGAGTAGAAAAGAGAGAAGACCTGGGATTGTTCATTTTATCATCAAACATTGACATGATGAAGGAATGAACATTATGTAGGCATGTTCTAGCTAGCAGTACACAGATATGATACAGACAAAAATTCAGACCCATTTCATAATTATAGTCCGGCCTATATGTTTGTTTGTGTTGGGATGCACAGGTGTATGTGGCCATGCATGGATGTTTGTGCATACACATGTGAAGACCAGAGGACAACCATGGGTCATTCTTCAGTGTACACACACACACACACACACACACACACACACACACACACACATGTATATATGCATATATGTATATATTTTATTTGAGACTGGGTCCCACTGGTGTGGAGGTAATCAAGTAGGCAAGGAAGGCTGCCCAGTGAACTTTGGGAATATTCTGTCTCCACCTCTTCAGTGCTGGGACTACAAGCATGTATCAACATGCATTTAAAATACAGATCCTGGGAATTTACTGGTAGGTCCTTACTCTTTTGAAGAACAATCTTTATTGGCTGAGCCTCTCCCCAGCCGCTATGTTCTGAATTCAGAAGGTCGGTCAAATGAAGCAAGCACTTACTTGGACTGGCACTGTTGGAGATTCATCTTCTGAAATCCCAATTTCTAGAATAAGGTTTTTTATTCCATAGATTGCAGGTGGTTTTAGAAACTCCAAGTCTTTTCCCTCTATCTAACGCTTTGGTTTGTTTCCTTTCTTTTACTTTTTTCACTACCAAAGATCTTGAAATCATTTCTATGTCTACAGTTCAGCTTCCTCGGTATAAATTCACCTACTAATCCCCCTACATCCTGGCCTCTGCTCAACCATAGTCCTGAAACCATATCCTAAAAATACCATTACAAAATGGAATTAATTTTGAGTCACCAAACATTGTGGTCTTTTCATAGCATAGGGTCTCCTTAGCTTTTCTGAAACATGAGAGCCTGTTGATCAACACTTAACCAACTTACTTCTTAAAACTCCCAGACCCCTTATTGTGACACTTAAGCACATTTGCGGTCCTGTTTGTCGTTCCATCTGCTGACTTCTTTTCTTCCTTCTGTTTCCCAGCTGGGGACATTTTTTAAAATTCAACACCAGTTAGCTCTACTTTCCACATGGCCATCTGTGGAGATTTCCTCATTTCATCTCTTTAATCTGGAGCACTTCTCAGGCTGTATCTCCAGTCCTGAAGTCTTGCTGAAGCAGTGGTTTCCAGAGTGGGTAGACAAGATGTCCCAGGGGGAGGCAGAGAGAACATGTTAGAACTCGCACTTATAAATTTGTTCTTAAGAGTAAGAAAGAAATTGAGACTCAATAATACCCTTTGAGATTGATGGTTGATCTGTTAGGCAGGCAATCATGGGTCTGGGAGTCTCTGTAGGGAAAGCCATACAGAAATTTCTTGCTCACCTGCCTATGCCAGAAGGACATAGGCAGTTTACATGTGGCCAAGTAAGCATATATGTGGAGTATAGGGACTAATTTTACCCAGAGTAATCTTTACAAAATGCACCAAATTCATGATTTCTGAAAGGAACCATAGGTTGAAAATAATGCCAAAAATATACTACAAGCATGCAAGAGAATTAGAAGGTTGACATTTCTGCTCACAGCTCACCATTATCCATTTGACCAGGATGGTGTGTTCAAGCATTCCTTGGGTCACTTCAAATTTTCTATTTTCAAATAGAAAATCCATCAGATTTTCTAGTGAAGTTAAAAGAATGCTATTGGTATTATTCTTAGATAAAATGAAGTCAATGTTGTTTCTTTGCTCTATCTTGATAAAAGCTTAATATTATATCATTTTAATTGTATGTGATATTCTAGGGCAGTAGTATTTCTGTTATGATTTATAATATATGTATCAATGTTAGAATTTTTGCCTAAGTGGTATTTTATTAAGAATATTTATTGTCAGTATAGGTTGTAGACCAGTGGTTCCCAACATGTGGGAATGAAATCAGAACTGAAAAGGGAGACATAACAACAGAAACTGAGAAATTCAAAAAAATCATCAGATCCTACTACAAAAGCCTATACTCAACAAAACTTGAAAATCTGGATGAAATGGAAAAATTTCTAGACAGATACCAGGTACCAAAGTTAAATCAGGAGCAAATAAATCATCTAAATAGTCTTATAACCCCTAAAGAAACAGGAGCAGTCATTAAAAGTCTCACCACCACCAAAAAAAAAAAAAAAGAAAGCCCAGGACCAGATGGTTTTAGTGCAGAATTCTATCAGATCTTCAAGGAAGACCTAATACCAATTCTCTTCAAACTATCCCACAAAATAGAAACAGAAGGAACACTACCCAACTCATTCTGTGAAGCCACAATTACGCTCATACGTAAACCACACAAAGACACAACAAAGAAAGATAGCTTCAGACCCATCTCCCTAATTCATCATTTTTGATTCTTCCTATTTCTATATCAACCTGTGTTTCCTTATGACCTTCTTTGACATAATTATAGCTTTCTACTTAGTCAAATAACGGCAACAGAGACCTTCTTTTTGCTCTCCAGATTTTTCTGTTTCAAAGCCATCTTTCAAAACCATTTTCAGTGCTGCTCAAACAGGAAGCTATCCTGAGTGGCCAGTTAGACCCTCCCTTCTGTTGTTTTGGACCCTAGTTCCATTCTGGCAGCCTTTTGCTGTATCACCTCTGTTATCATTCATATTCCTTCAAGGTAGAGATCATGTCCTCTTTTCAGTATCCATTCCCATATTCCTCACCAAATAAGTCATGTTCAGTGATTGACCCAAACCCCTTAAAGGGGCCTACAATTCTCTTGGTGTCTTTTCTCAAGGAAAATCACTCCTTGATGATGTCTTCTTTATGCTTTTTCTTTTGTGATTTTTCTTCCTCCGGGCCATTTTTCTTTAATAAAAAAACCCAATGATCCCATCTCCCCAGTGGAGGGAATGTTCAACACTTTAAAACCCACAGGGTTCTGGACAGAACCCACATTCTGTATGCTATGGTCTGGGTCTCAATGTCCACCACTGTTTGGACACCCTGGTTCTAATCTAGTGGCTCTGTTTTAGGATATTATGGGCCCCAGCCAGCAGAGCCATGTCACTGAATGTCGGCCATTGAAGGCTTAAGCCTAGAGCTACTTCCAGCTCCATTTGGCTTCCTGGTTATCCTACCACATTACATGCTCACATCACCATAGACAGAGCCACCACAGTCACCATGGTAGACTAAGACCTCTTCAAAGTGTGAGCTGAAATAAACCTTTCTCCTCTTAAATTGCTTTTGTCAGATTTCTGCCCAAGTCACAAGAAAAGTCATTAATATGTTCCATAGAAGACTTTTCCAGAATTTTCTGACATACAAATCTAGATAATATAATCAAGATCTCTTTTGACTGTAGATAATTCTGTAGGCTACAATTTACTTGTCAACATGATCTGTAAGTAATTTAAACTAACAAGTGTTTCTGAATTGGACATCTATACTGACTGTCCCAAATCACTTGGATGAAAATAGGCAGTTGTCTTCCTTTTTAAATGATAGCTTCAACAGTAGAACAGAGCCAGCCAGTGTGTGCAGCTTGTCTCCTGGGTCACAGTATTTGGTGTACTAAGCCAATGACTCTATGAGTGTTGAACAAGCTACAGAAGACCTCCTCCGAGAACTTGTTTCGCATATTGGTAGAAGGCGTATTCTGTGTGAGAAGCCTTACTGTTCAAACAGGCCTTGTTAACCACAGCAAGTTTTCCTTTGAACTTAAAAGATGGAGTGTAAATCCTAGAGGATTGTATCATTAAAACCCCACTAGAAATAGAGATGAAAGCCAAAGTCATGGAATCTCATGTTCTGTTCATTGGAGACCAGATGGAGAGTGTGTGTCTTGGGGTGTGGGAGGGGAGGATGGAGAAGGCTCCATAGGGATTCACAAGAACTATCAATGGCTGAAAATTGGCTTCTGGGAAGGGAGCCAGAAGTGACTGGCATTGCTTCATTTGAGCAATTTGACAACTGCCATTAGTTACCATATATTTATTACTGTATCCAAGTGGCTCACATTCAGATTTGAGGGCACTATAATATTTTTAAGCTCTCAAAGAATTAGAATCACAATACGTGAATATAGCAGTCCTTTACTTTATGGTAAAGATATCAAGCCCTTCGAAAATGAACAACCCTGGGCTGGAGGTGTGGCTCAGTGGGTATAGTTCTTGCCTAGTAGACACAAAACCCTGGGTTTGATTCCCAGTACCGTATAGAAGCAGGCATGTTTGTACACGCCTGTAATTCTAGCCCTTGGGAAATGGAGGAAGGAGGGTCAGATGTTTATGGTCACCTTTAGCTACAAGCTGGAACTTGCTAGTTCTGTGCCAACTTGGCATGATAAAGAACAGAAGTCAGAGATGAGCAAATATTGGAATGAGTAACTATAGCATTGTGTGTGGAGAATTTAAGGCTTGCTCTACATTAGACAGGTCCAGTTTCACCCAAAGAGAGCATTGGATGAGCTAATTTCTCAGTGTCTCTTCCACTACGACAGTTCCAATGATGTAAGCTAAATTGTTTTTGACATGTCATAGAAGAGGAATTATTCTGGTAAGCATAGCTATCGTTTGATGCTTGCCATTGTTAAGATAGTTTTGCCCATTTCCATTTGCTGTATACTTTCCCCCACCACAGTGGACTGATAATCTCGGGAACTGTGAGCCAAATCAAACCCCTTGTCCCCAAAGTTGCCTTGGTCAGACATTCTATCACAGTGTCAAGAAGTGACTCATATACCTCATGAGAAATTTCCAGACTGTTCTGTCATTCCAACAGATGTTTTAAGGTTGCTTAAGTAAAGAGGATGCTACCCTTTGTAGGGGCATGCCGTCAATCATGTCTGACATTATCAACTGGTATCTATCAGTTTGAGTGCCTCCATGTTCCTAACCCAATCCCTGCTTACTTGGCCTGTTTCATTCAGTCAGCATTTTCATTTTGAGATTTTTAAAACACTGTCTTGAGGGCTACGTGAGTGTCGTTATAGTAACCGGGCTTAGCATCATCAGAGCAGGGTGAGGCAGAGCGATCATCAGCATTCAGCATAATTTTATGTGCTTCCAACAGTTCCTTCTCCTTGACAATACTTCTGCATTTGCACACTTGAAAAGCAGGAAGCTGGACTGGACTGTCAGGTTCTGGTTAATATCAGCTGAGAGCAGATTGTGTGTGTTATATGTAAGTGTTCATGTGGGTATGCATACACGTGCATAAAGGTATCTCTGTACATGTGAATGTGTGTGTGTGTGTGTGTGTGTGTGTGTGTGTGTGTGTGTGTGTGTGAAGCCAGAGGTCACCTTTGAGTGTCTTCCTTGATCACTCTCTACTTTTTTTTTTTTAAGGTGATGTCTCTCTTTGAATCTGGAGCTCTGATTTGGCTAGGGTGCTTGACCATCGAGCTCCAGTGATCCTCTTGTATCTGTCTTTCAATCCTGGGATTACAGACACAACCACCATACCAGGCTTTTTACATGAGCATGGGCTTCTGAACTCAAATCATCATCATGTTTGCGGGGTAGGCATTTCGTCAGCTGAGGCACATCGCTAGCTTCTAGGTACCAGCTTTTAAAGCAATGTCTGAATTAGACTTACGGAAGAAATGAAAACGAAATGAAGAGGCTTATTCTAGGTCTGTTGATTTTAGTTGGAAGCATAACAGTCCATTTAAGCTGTAATAAAGAGTAAGTTTAAATAGGTTCTTTTGGGAAGAAAATATTGTATTTCCTTCAGTAGAGCCATGAAGTCATTATCCATGGAACTGGTAGTCACGGGCTTGGAGTGATACTATTAATGATGGTTATAGCGTATCCTGCTGTTTTCTGAGTACATGCTTTCCTGCTCTGCCTACACAAAAGGCAGGTAAGACATCTAGACCTGACAGCTGAGAAATCTGAGACTCCGAGGTTCAGTAGCTTTCCAGACTGAGATGGAAGTCAGAGTTTCTTTAGAATCTGAGCCTTACTTATATATCATATTACATCCTAATATAAATATATATTGCTATTCCTAGATTTTAAAGAACCACCTGGATAAGGGAAATCAAACAAAGATTGAAAAGGCAACAACTAATAATTTCCTTTTTTGCCATCACAGAACACACACACACACACACACACACACACACACAGCAGTAGTTAGACCCAGGGACTGATACTCGGTCAGATAAGTTCCTTCTACTACATGTAGCTCAATTTAGGATAAGCCCTGGCTGTGTCTGTGGTACCCAGTGATTCTTGTCTTATGGGCATGCTACTGTGCTTTGGAAAATACTGACACCTACCCACTCTGCAGTCTCTGTTCTGACAATGTGGTTGATTTGTAAATATCAGGACCTAGGGCAGAGCCAGTGAGAGCCTGGAAAGTCTACCAGACACTCCAAAGGTCATCTGTGAAGTACCATCACAGTTACTCTGAAGCCTAGTAGAGGCTTCTAGACATCCTGCATATTCTCTCTCTCTCTCTCTCTCTCTCTCTCTCTCTCTCTCTCTCTCTCCTTCTCTCTGCGTGTGTGTGTGTGTGTGTGTGTGTGTGTGTGTGTGTGTAGTCCAGAAGTTGATGTTGGGTGTTTTCTATCCCTCCCTACCTTAGAGAAAGACACTACCTTCTCTCACTGATTGGAGTACCCTCCAGAGGCTGGCACTTGGCTCACTGATGTAAAAGAGGTCATATGGATGTAGCACTTGAGACCATGAGTGTTCCCCAGTCTCAGTCCACTAAATCATTTATGGAAGGCCCCTGTGAATTAACAACTCACTAACTGTCTTCCACCAAACCTATAAGAAGTCTTTAAATGTTTAGAAAGTTTTAAATATCCATTAAATAGCTCCTGTTGTTTTTCTGTAACCTCTGACTTACAAAGCACGAACTTCTGCCTTAGGTAAAGAAAATCATCTTCATTACATTGAAGCTGAAGATATTCATTGGGATGAAGCAGTTTATCTTAGCTACTTGAGAAGGAAAAGAGACAAGGCGTGCTAAGAGAGGCACCAGGCCTGCTCCTGGCAGGAATTGATAATCTTCTTGTAAAGAGGGTGTAATGATCCTCCCTTTCTCTCTGATGTGTGTGTGTGTGTGTGTGTGTGTGAGAGAGAGAGAGAGAGAGAGAGAGAGAGAGAGAGAGGGAGAGAGAGAGGGAGAGAGAGAGGAGAGAGAGAGAGAGAGAGAGAACAATTCACAGGAGTTAGTTTTCTTCTTCTGTCACGTGGGTACTGGGGATCAAACTCAGGTTGTCAGGGTTAGAAACAAGAACACCTTTTCTTTTAATCCACTGAGCCGTCTTATGATCCCTGTCTTCTTTCTTTTTTCTTGTTTTCTCTTTGTTTCCTCTTCCTCTTCTCTTTTTTCTTTCCTTCCTTTCTTCCCTTCCTTTGTTTTTTGAGAGAGCTTCTATGCAGTCCAGCCTCAGCCTCAGATTTATGGCACAGCCCAGTCTAGCCTCAAGCACAGATGTCTTCTTGCCTCAGCCTCCCTGAGTGCTGAAACTAAAGGTATGAGCCACCACATCTGGCTGGATATCTCTATCTTAAGTCTTATGAGTCTGTCTCTTGGAGTGTGCATGTTTGTTCTCTTAATATACTCCAGTTTGCTTTCTATCAACAAGATCTCAGTTGCCACTGACAAGAGATCTCCAGAGAGAAGTCCTTGGGCAATACAGATGTTACACTGTGTCTCCCACTGCCAATGGCAAACTCACAGAGAAAGGCATTACACACACACACACACACACACACACACACACACACACACACACACACATATGTCCATCTATCTGTTTGAACACACACATGTGAACACTATAAAAAAAACTAGGAAGGATATAACTCCAAGATGAAAAGTAAAAAAAAACAGCCCCTAACCCCTCACTTTACTGTATTCTTTCCTGTTTTATCACTGACAGGCAGGAGCTTGTCTGACAGCTTAGAACTAAGGCTCTAAGTTCCTTTCCTTATGTTGCTAGTTCTCTCTCTACCGAGGAGCAGAGAATGGTCCTCACTCTATCCCTTAGAGGAAGGTTTGGTTTGGCCTCTCGGTCAGGCTGACCTTCCACTGGATGTTTTCACTTTGCCATCCTTGGGCTTCGGGATTTTATCTATAGCTTGGACTTGATTGCTAAGGGCTGTGGTGTCCTCTTTCTTTTACTTATGTAGATAAGTGTGTATGTGTGTGTGTGTGTGTGTGTGTGTGTGTGTGTGTGCACTCCCTGTGTGCTTGCTGCCTGTATGCTTAGTACCTATGGAGGCCTAAAAATGATATTAGATCCACAGTTACAAATGTTTGTAAGTCAAACTGTGAGTCCTACCCACTGAAACTTAGGTCCTCTGCAAGAACAGCAATTGCATGTAACTGCCCAGCCAACTCTCAAGCTCTTCTTCCTGTTTTTCAAATAGGGTTTCACAGTGTAGCATGCAACTCATGATCCTCCTTCTTCACGAATTCTTTCAGTGCTGGGGTTACAGGCGTGCGCCACCACACAGTGCGCACCATGCTTGGATTCTTACAGTTTCCTTTCGTTTTCTGGGCAAACAGACTTTCCTGTACATTGAGAGAGGATTGGTAAATAACAAAATTAATAAGCAATGCCTGAGGACTAGCCAGCCCACAGTCCTTTCCTAAAATACACCCTGGCTCTGAAGACAGGCAGGCACAAATGGTGGTTTGAAACCCCTCTAATAATATCCTGTATCAAATTTTGGGAGGACTCTGAGCTAGGAGCATACTGACTTTATTTTAGTTGTCCACATCTATTCAGGGATAGCTGATGGATCAGTGACTTACCTTGGGCTTTGGTAGCAGCCTGTGGTTCAGGGTGCTGGCTGCATTTTAAAGTCACCAGGGCCCACTCCATATCATTTGTATTGGAATCTCTGTGGCTAGAGTAACTACCTAAATAGTGAAGATGCTTACCCAGTGTTTCTAATGTGCAGCCATTGCTGTGCCGTTGGACCAGACAACCAGATACAGGAAAAGGAGGAATCTATGGGAGTGTGCAGGGGGGATGGCTTACATAGGCTATGGAGGAATTCATTTTCTCTTTGTCATAAAATAATTCATATTCATTTATCATTTTTAGAAGGTTGGTGCTTGATAGATGCTTAAGTTATATAGGGGTGATACTTAGAAAACGGTGCCCAATCTGGCTTGTTCCCAGGCAGCCACCATGTTCCCACTGCTCCTCAGCTCTGACCAGGGCTACAGCTAGCTAGATGTGCAGGCCCTGGCACCCATGAGATGGCAGCGTGGGGGATGACTCTGCCAATCCACCACGCTGCATCCACAAAGCTCAGCTGAACCCCAGACAATATCTGCCATCCTCACAGTATGATAGAAATGAGACTCTTAAAGCTTAATGATTAGCTAAAGAATTTATATATTTAGAAATGCTCAATCAACAAGTAGCCCACACAATTAGAGTTGTTACCCAATATCTAACCTTTTGATAGAAGTTGCTACCAAGGACAGCTTTCGACCCATCTGTGGTTCTCCATGGCTGATAGCCTCCTTCTTCTCCTTCCCTTCCTCTATTTCTCCCATCCCTTTCCTCTCTTTCTCTCCCAGCTCCACCTCCTCTTCTACAGCCTAATCACCGACCTCCACTGTGAATACAATGTAGCAGAATAAGTATCCTGCTACAGAGTTACTTTTTTATTTTGTGATGAAACACCCTGAGCAAGGCCAATAAAAGAAAGCATTTAATTTGGGGCTTACTATTTGAGAGGACTAGAAACCATGATGGTAGAGCAGATTCATGGTGGCAGGAATAACTGAGAGTTCACATTCTGATCTACAAGTAGAAGGCAGTGAGAGAGAGAGAGACAGAGAGAGAGAGAGAGAGAGAGAGAGAGAGAGAGAGAATGAGAATACAAATGTCATGTATCTTTCGACACCTCGAAGTCTACCCACAATGACACACTTTCTCCAATAAGGCCACACCCCCTAATCCTTTCCAAAGAGTTCCACCAACTGGGGACCAAGTATTCAAACATACAAGTGGGAGACATTCTCACTCAAACCAACACATCAAATAGTGTTTGAATTTGCCTTAATCTCACTGTAGATTTTTCTTTTTTAGATGTTTGGCCCTGTTATCCATAAAACCAAAGGGAAAAACTAGGGAATAAAAACGTTGTAGAAAGGATTTATTGCTGTTTGTGGTGCTTGGAAATGAGCCCAGCGCCTGGTCCTGCTAGACAAGCGGCATGAGCTATAGCCTCACTCTGGATTCTGGTTGATTAACGATTTTGCCTTCAAGGTCTTCCTTTTTGGTGGTCCTGGGAACCTAACCCAGAACCTCACACATGCAGTTGGATGTTCAACCACTGAGCCCTAGCTCTGTCTTCATGACCTTTTGAATGGTAGCTTTCTCTGTGCTTTGGTTTAAAACAAAAAACTAAACAAAACTAAACCAAACCTGATATATTTGTTTGCAGTTCTGAGGGAATGCATGGAAGTAATTGGAATTTTTAGGACACAAGCCCGGGCTCCAACAGCTTGCTATGCTTGACCACCCATCTTCAATATGCCAATTGAAAAGGCAGCTACTGCTATAAAGCAGAGAAGAGATTTATTTACTAGGGCTACATTGGAAAGAACTGATAAAGAGGTCTATTCGTTGCTGAGAAACACATGGTCCCTTTTGCAGGTTTCAAAAAGAACTTTAAGACAGAGTTCTGTGAAACTCAAAGACCATTGTTTTAGACTCTGAGAGGGAAAACAACAGGGAAGGCAAGTGAGGCGCCTTGCATGGCTTCTGGAGTCTTCCTGGAGGATGGGTGAACAGGAGAATGTCATGCTGTCTAAATTAGAGGTCAAGAAGCAGGCTGGTTCATCAGTGGAAGTCTGAAAGCAGCTGTGGGGGGAAGCATCTTCAGGGGGAGAGAGGAGAAGGAGAGGGAGAAAGAGAGAGATAGAGAAAGACTGAGATACAGAACATGACAGAGACAGACACACAGAGAGACAAAGAGAGAGGCAGAGTGGCAGAGAAAGAGAGAGAGTACCCAGGTTTTAGTGCTTATAGGCTTAGGATTTTTGGTTAGTGTCCAAAAGAGAGATAGAAAAAGTTATACTCTCTGAGTTAAAACTCAAAGGTGGAGAACAGGAAGGCTTGGCAGTAGAGATCCATAAGGAGATGCAGGGAGGGTCTTCTGAGGTCTGTGAGTACACACTGCCTTAAGGAGCTAGTCCCCCTCATCGTTTATACATGTCTTCAGGAGTGACAGGTTTCTTGAACTTATAATTGTGTGTATACATGCACACACATGCAGACATGCACACATGCAGTCACTCCTCTCTGCATGCATGGGGGCCAAAAGTTGATGGCAGGTGTCTTCCTGTATCTTTTCCTTCCTTCCTTCCTTCCTTCCTTCCTTCCTTCCTT
>JANHMN010000006.1:49011716-49025803 GCA_030674055.1 Rhabdomys pumilio
GAGAGAGAGAGAGAGAGAGAGAGAGAGAGAGAGAGAGAGAGAGAGAGTCTAGTAGCTCCAAGAAGAGATGTGGAAGAAATTGCAAGAAATTGTGATTGTCAGCGTTTACCCACTTACCAGAAGCTACAATTTTTAAAGAAAAGCGGCCTTGTGCGAACATTCATCCCCTTTCATTATAGTTATTGAATATTTCCCCAAGTCATGAGTTTCTCTGGCCAGAACATCCTGTATAAGGTAGAACAGACTGCCAGTAGTTTGGCATAAATGCTAGTTTTTAATACCTTCGGAGTGTGGACCTGTTTGTATGACGCTGAGGGGCCAGACCCTGAAGCGGAGGACAGAGGAAATGGGAGCAAGTTCAAATGGAGGCAGAGCGAGACTCTACAAACGACAGAGTGCTGCAGCAATGCAGTGTTGACCTGGTCATTCTCTGTAGATCCTTCAGGGAGCCCGTCCAGCATACACCGACACTGTCATTTTCTGAGGCACTCGCTGCATCGTTCTCTCGAATCCTGTGACTCTTGCTTCATATGCACGTCTTTAGCTGTGGCATAGTTGTTTGGTATTGTATGCCCCATAATTATTGTTGAGCAAAGGCACTTTAACAAAGCACCGGTGTGATTCATTTTGTGTTTTTCCAATTCAGCTCCTAATGAATTATATAATCTAGCTGGGTAGACAGAGTGGCCCCATATAGGATAAAAGAGCTGGCCAAGAGATTAGAATCATAGGACCATAACATTCTAGAGTCATAAAGGACCTGAGTTTTAATTCAGCCTGTGTAGTTTGCAGATGAAGCAACGATAGCTCACAGAGATGAACTGACTTGCCCTGGGTCTGGAAGCTGGCAGCAGATGAACTAGCAATTTCTGTTATGGACACAAGGTTACTCACCCACAAACTGAAAGTGCGACTGGTTAGTTACTTAACTATGGTCGTTTAAATTTCCTGTGTTAGGTGGGAATGGTGGAGCCCTGATGTCCTGTAATATTATTAGAGGTGGCAGGCACAGAGGACTGCTCCAGACCAGGACAGATGCGGTCTGAACTGCCATTCTTTTCAGACATCCTCACTTTGGCAATCCCAGGATTCCTAGCTTAAGTATAGAAAAAACTGCAGGTCAGGCCAATAAGAAACGAAGTTAAAGTAAAAAATTCTGTTTAATTTTGTTTGTTCGTGTGTGTGTGTGTGTGTGTGTGTGTGTGTGTGTGCACATGTGCATGTGTATCTTTAGGTGTGTGCATCTCTTTGTGTGTGCACACTTGCCATGATGACCAGAGGACACTCTTAGGTATGAAGTCCTCACCTTCCACCTTGTTTGAGACAAGGTCCCTCTTTTGTTGTTTGTCTCTGAGTGTGTCAGGCTAGCTAGCCTGAATCCTTTTCTGGATTCTTCTGTCTCCCCCTTCCACAGGTGCTGTAGGAGCACTGGGGTTCCAAACATATGCCACTGTGCCTGGTTTCCTTGTGGGGGCTGGGATTTGAACTCAGGCCCTCTTGCTCACATAACAAGCACTTCACCCATTGAGTCGTCTCTCTGGCTCTAAAAGAGATCCTTAATAGAGTTGAAGTACAGAGTTTAAGAGAGAGACACTTGGAAGAAAGTAAGACACACCTGAGATTCCGTGTGGGCTTCTTTAAGAGAATCACACTTCATGGTCTTTACAACGGTGTAACCTATGACTTTGGAGGGATTTGAAGCTATTATCTTCAAAGGGTTCTTAAGGAAGCTAATGAGGTCACAGGGTGGCTCCTGAATGGCCTCTGACAGGACTATACTTGATAACATGAAACTCTAGATTAGAGGGATCTAGGCGGGAATCCTTACTGTAAACAGAGTTAATAGTCTTGTTTGTGAGATTCCCAGGAGATGTCTGTGAGGAGGCTGGGGCTCTATCCAAGGTCTTATGCATCTGCTTTCACTGCTATTTTAAAATGAAATGTCTGTACATGAATGAGGTATTATCTCTGTTGGCAGCCTTCAGAGCTAACATTGACTGTTGGAGAATTCGTGCTCCTTAGCCTATGAGAGGCTTCAACCAGACTCGGGGCTAAGAAGCTCGCTTTCCTTCTCATGCTTCTCACGACTTTACTTGGCTTTTTCCTCTGCTTCATGATGGCAGCATTTCAAAGACTGAGGCCAAACCAAACAATGAAGGGTTCTAGGCAAGCCTAGGTTACATGATAAGCTCCAGATCAGCTGGAGGTCTATAGGGACAAATAAATGAACTTCATCTATCTTTCTGCTATTGATTTTCCTTGAGAAATTGAATATGTGTATGTGTGCGCATGTATACACATGTGCATTTGAAGGCATGTATGTACATGCATGTGTGTGTGAGCATTCACCTTCATGTTCATATGCAGATGCACATGATTGGATGCCAGAGTCAACATGGAGAGCCTTCTTAGTCATTTTTCATCATAATTTTTGAGACAAGGTCTCTCTTTGACTTGGTCTATGTAGACTGACTGGTGAGTGAGTTTCAAGGATGTCCTTTGTCTCTACCTCCCCGCCCACTCTAGCACTGGCCTTATAGATACCTGCTCAGCTTTTTAAATGGGTGCTGGAGATCAAAATCAGGTCGTCAGCTAACAAGCTAACAAGTACTGACTGAGCCATCTTTCCAGCCTGGGAAATTGATTTTTCCTCCCATCCTGTTAGAATTGTGGGGCTACTTTGTTTTCTAGCTACTTTCTGAATCACTTTCGTGTCATTTTCAAGAAAACTGCCCTGAGTGGTTTGTTCTGCCAATGTCCAACTCAGAGGGGTGCTGGGAAAGGAGCAATCAGAGCAATGGCTATCAGCTAGACTAGTTACTGCTATAGAGTTCCAGCCTCACGTCTGTATCAACCAGCCAAGGAAGCCTGACAGTAACCCCCATCCGGACTGGTCCAAATGACAAGGACTTGATCAATAAGTGCCAGCTGCCCTGATTTTTGTCCTCATTTCCAACGTCGAACCAATGGGGGACAGGTACATGTGCTCCCCAGTCACACGGGAGCCTTGCTGTTCCAGGCACTCCTGCAGAGATCCCAGGCCACGAGTGTCACCAGGCCAGCAGTCTTCACTCAGGGGATAGCTGAGCCTTCCCTTTTTTCTGCTACAAAGCCTCCTGCTCCACTTCTCTGGCTGCTTTCTCTTGAGTTTCTGCCAAACACAATGACAGTGTCTAACTCCCTTTATAGTAAGCTCTGATAAATAACCTTTCTTTTCTCCTTTTGGTGGACTGCATTGTCACACAGGAAGAGATCCAGGAAAGAGTGCAGCTCTGTCTGCTTAGGTACATTGTCTAGTTATGATCTTGCAGTTATATCTGCATCTGCATAATAGGGCTTTAAGGCTCATTTGTTACTCCCTCCCTCCTCTCTCTCTTCTTCCACTTTTCCACATGTATGTGTGTATGTGTGCGTCTGCATGTGTGCTGTGTGTATACATTCCATACATATATGCTTTCATGTGGAAGCTAGAGGACAACTTTGAGGTGTTGTTCCCAAGTGACATTATTATTATTATTATTATTATTATTATTATTATTATTATTAGACCACGAGGTTTCCTAATCACACTAGTCTGGTTGGCCAGCAAATCCCAGGAATAAGCCTGTCTTCATCTTCCCAGTCCTGGAATTCAAGTGCATGCCACTATGCCTGTTTTTGCCTGTTTTTAAGTGTTGGTTCTGGGAACATGAGACAGTCCTTACGTTTCTGCAGCAAGCACTGTGCTGCGTGAGCTACTGAATCCTGCTGTAAGAATGTATGTCTGAATCCAGTGCTGCTCAGGCCACAGTGTCTGCAGTGGCCAGTCCCCTCCTCACAGGCACCCTACTGGAACGTGATCTAGGACTTTAAAAATCCAGGAAGTGAGTTTATGTCAAAGCAGATTTTTGGAGGCCTCATATTCTCTCTGCTATTCCCTGACTCCTGTCTGGGAATTAGAAAGGCAGGCTATGAGGTTACATTGTAAAACCACCCCATCGTCAGAAAAGTCCAAGGCAAGACTCCCACTCCAATCATAGGGCCCGCTTTCCTCTCTTCAAAGCATTTACCATGCCATCTGTCTGTCTTGGTGCTGGGGTCTGAACCCTCCTCAGAGCCCCTGCTATGCTGTTGTCTGTCTTTCTATCCATGGTGTCAAAGAAATTCTTTAATAATAAACTCCTTACTCCCAAGGATTCATCTTAGTGTCTTCTTGAGCTCTTCATCTGAGACATTCCCCTTATGTATAAACACTATGGCGTCTGACAATCATTGTGGTAACTGGTAACAAGGAAATGTTCTCTCGAGTGGCTAATGGGTAGGTAGCAAATACTACGGCTCCATCAGGTAAAAGGATGATTACCATCCCAGGCTCCATGGGGAGCTTATTCTTCATAAGATCCCAGAGACATTTTCTCTCTCTCCCTTCCCCCCCCTCTCTCTCACACAGACAGACAGACAGACAGACAGACAGACAGACAGACACAGACACAGACACACACACACACACACACACACACACACACACACACACACACACACACACGTGAACTTTTATCAGAAGCCATTGAGCCTGGGGCTTACATAGTCCAGGCTGGGGAAATGGGGGTGGGGGAGGCACACATTAAGACATAATGTCTTTTTCATTTTCCTTGGGTTTCTAGTTGATTTCTTGTTGCTTTGAGGAAGGGCCTCATGTAGCCCAGTTTGGCCTTGAATTCATAATGTAGTCTTAAACATTTGATCCTCCTGCCTCTCCCTTCCTGATATGAGGAATATAGGCATGTCCCACTAGGCCCAGTGTGAGGAAGAACAGAGACACAGTTTCACACATTGTACCTCAACATCTCTGTCCTTTATTAATGTCTGTCTTCCCCCTTGTAGTCCTCTGAGAACCTAATGTAACAGATTCTCTTCTGCCTCTGGCCACCCTCACTTAGTTCCCTCATTTTTGAGACAGGGTCTCATGTACTCTAGGCTGGCCTTGAACTCATAATGTAGTCTTGAACTTTGGATCCTTCCTAGTCTTTCTTCCTGGCCCATTCCACACTTTCCAGAATTCTCTTAAATGTCATTTCCTCAGGGAAGCCCTCCTAAAGTCCAATCTAAATTAGGGTCACCACTGTGTTTTAGACCAGAGGTCAGCAAATGCTTTTTTATTAAAAAAAAAAAAAATCCAATTATAAGAATTTAAAATTTCACAACCAATAGAGCCACTTTCTCAACTCTGATGTCATAGTAAAAGGTAACTAGATGCTATATAGATACTTGCTCATACCAAGTAAAACTTTATTTATAAAACAACTGGGATTTTTTTTGTAGTGTACTGTTATGGTTTGAATGTGAATTGACACCCACAGGCTCCTGTGTTTGAACGTTTGGTCCCAGGTGGTGGTGCTGTTGTGGGAAGCTGAGGAACCTTTTGGCCATACAGCTAAGGCTGACAGATATTTAGCTAAGGGTGGGGCTTGCAGTTTCTAGGCCAGTTCTGCTTTTGGTCCTGGCTTTCTGCTTGCTGTTTGACACCAGGATGTGACCTCGTGCACCTGTAGCCCCAACTATGAGCTTCCCAGGCCAACATGTTTTCTCTGCTAAGATGGACTACAGCCCCCTGCCAAAACACTTTCTCCCTTGAGTTGCCTCTGTCAGGTATTCTGGCCCAGGGATGAGAACAGCTAAGGAATACACTCACCATGTCTCACAGTCCTTTGCAGTTGCCTCACACTGGATCATCGGTTTACGGTCTCTTTCCTCTGGAGTAACTCTGAGGTGTTCCTTTTTGCATCTTTAGGACAAGCATAGTGCTTGACACCACTGCCATGCAATATATACTGAATCAGCGAGAGGGAAATGCGTAAGGCACCCAAGTCCTTCTTGTGTTTCAGACCTTACTTAACAATACACCTCTGTCCTTAATCTGTTTCCCAAGCATTTTGGGGAGGAGAGTGTCTTTTGCCTAGGACCATTTTCTGGAGATAAATCACTGCATCCAGCCCTGAGTCTGGAATCTTTTGAACTTTTCTGCCCTTCAAAGCCTGGGTCTCCTGATTGCCAATGTCAGCCATGGGTCATAGTATTTTTGAACCAGATGAGAACTTGCATCGCTCCCTTCTCTCGTTAAGACACAGGGGGTGGAGCTACATGCCATTAGAAGGGCTGAGATCATCTTAAGAGCGATGGTATCCCTATTGTAGGGAGGAGTCCTGGGACAAGTCAAGCTGACACTAACGTGATTTGGCAGGAGAGGGTAAATAAACGAATGAATGAAGCCAGCCTCCACCTAGCAACCTACCCCAAGCATTCTGAATGTACGTTTTCTTTGTTCCAGAGAAGTTTGTTTTTGCTCAATCACACATTAGTCTATAGGTGTGATTCTTATTTTTATAGGCGACTAATTCCAAGCGACAGTTTGAGGCACGCTGATCCCAGTTGTATTTTTCTTGCCTTCCTAGTACCTGGCAGTGGAGGCCATCAGCACTTGTTAGCTTCAGCTGAGCTGGCCCCACAGAAGGTGGGAGCATGTACCCATGGAGTCCATGCTGTGAGCTGTGCATTCTCCGCCCTTCTGTATTCCTGCCGTAAACTTCCAGGGAGTCAATGAACTTAGGCCTGGACCAGAAGTTAAAGGCTAATTTAGGTTATAAGCTGCTTGACTCTTTGGTAAGGAAGTCATTTTCAGATATGTTCTTTCCTGATTAAAAACAAGAACAATTTTTTTTTAAAAAGCTATATATTTTAGGTGGTTCTTTTCTGTCTAGAAGTATCCGCTAGAAGTATCTGGGTTGTTGAAGACAGAACAGTTCACTAGTATAGCTAGTGTCCTGCTAGAAGTATCTGGGTTGATGAAGACAGGACAGTCTTGGTGCAGTGAAACAGAGGCCTTGTCCAGGGGACTAGGAAACAACAGAAGTCCAGAAACCAGAGCCATTTGAAAACCTGAGGTGGCTGGTGTCCATGCTAAAGGTCGTGGAAGACTGGGGCAGGCTCTGTGCTGAGCCTCCAGAAAGGAGTCTCCAGATGACTTCAGGAAGACTCATTGATGCTAATCAATCAGGATTTGGGAGAAGGGTCAGAAGCATGGGGGTTATTGGGATACAAGGAGTCTCTGAGATGCCACAGCTTAAGAAATAAGCCCTTCCTCTGTTTCTCATTGAAGAATCCAGGCCCACATCCTATGGCCCTTGTAGTCTTGAGGAGCACTCCCTCCAGGGCTGTCTTGAGATTCCAGATTTTATCTTTGCATTGCATAAATTCATTCCAATGAGCATGGTTGAGGTGTGTGACATCTCTGCTCAGAGAACATTCTCCCCTCGATTTCCTCTAGGATAAGAACTTGGCCACCCACCCCTTTACCCTGTCCAACAGCATTGCCACACGAAAGAATGTGGCATTAGTTATTAAATCAAAACTTACTTTTCTTGTTGCTGTCACAAAGGAAGAAGAGTTGATTTTGGCTTACTGTTTCAAGGGATACAGTCCATCTGTCCCAGAGGGGGTTGGGGTGACGGGCAGCCATCAGCTCATTTGTACAGGCGAGAGACCTCACCTCCTCACACCTTGGCAGAACAGGAAGTAGGGCTGGGCTATAAAACATCAAGGCCTGCACATCCCCCACACAGTGACCCACTTCCTCTATTGAAGGTCTCCTTCTCAAGGTTCCAGAACTTTCCCAAACAGTGCCACCAGCCGGGGACCAAGTCTTCAGATTTGTGAGCCAATGGGAGATGTTGCATATTCATTCATATCACGGCAATGAAAATGAGATTGTGCAAGAAAGAAGAATTTTTTAATATCTTTGGGACAAAAGCATGCTTCATTTTTATTTTGTTTCATGCTATGCAAGTTATTTAGCCTTGGACCAGTTGGGTCTCATGACCATGATCATGACCATAGGCCTCTGCCCTGTCTGCTTTTACTGCTCTCTGAAGACGAAGTCTCTGCCTGAAGCAGAAAAGGCTGCTTGGCAAGTCAAGGCACACCCTGCAGCTGGCTTGGTGGCTCCTCTAATTTACACATGTGTGCACACGCACAAACTCACTAACAAATGCATGTTTAAAAGGATTAAGATGGTTGGTTATAGATAGTGATTTCTGACTGGTTAAACCTACATTCATTTAACAGTTTCCATTGGGCTTCTCTTGAAGTTGACTCACTGGAGCACCCTTAGCCTGCCAGCCTCCCAAGGAAGTCTTCTAAAGCTCCAGTTTAAGCTGCAGTCCTGAATCCCTACCTCAATACTGAAACCTTGTAGTAAGGTCCAGCCTAGGAGTGAGGGTCCTCTAGAGTCCCTGTGGCAACTTCTAATCAGTTGTTGGTGTCCCGTCCTCCTGCCTCCAGGTCCCTAACACACCCAAAGAGTTTTTATTTTCTGCATTTCTCTGGCTGCTGTTCAATGGGTCCTATTAAGGTCTTTGTCATGAAGATTGGGTCAAAGCATAACCTTCTGGACAAGGACTCCAGCAGAGGCTGTGGCAGCTGAATGCTAGGATGATGCTGCCATTTGTAGATTTCAGGGTCTGCTTCAGCATTGATAAAGCTCCTATAACATACCGGGAAGGCCATTATGCACACACAGCTTGTATCCTGTACAGACTCGGAGCCTGGTAAATGATCAGAGCTTTCTTCACAGGGTCAAGGGGTTGGAGAAGGATGCCTGGAAGTGATAGCTCTTTATTTTTCTGAGTGCCCAGTGCTGAGCTGCACTTGAGCTGTCATTTGTGGTGGAGAAAACATCTGCCACTCTCTCAAAAACTGAACCCAGTGCGACGTTCTCACTGAGGAGAGTTCATTTTTGAACTTCCAGGAATTAAAGCTAGGACATTGTCTCTTGTTCACCACTCTGGGAACTGTAGGTCATTGGCCTTCTCGGTTGACCATCTACTCTCAGACATGTATTTGCCATCTGGGGGAGAGAGGATTTCTTTCCGTGGGAGGAGCAGTTGTCTGGGAAGCGTGTCCATAGAGAAACATGACTGTTCTAACCCTATGCAGAGGCAGCATCCTTTCCTTTTGCCCAGGCACGTCTGTGGTCCAGATATTTCCTAACGGCAAGCAACACCACTCCTGTGGAGCTAGGGAGCAAATGTTCAAACCAGGAGCCTGTAGGGGGGCATTTCAACTTCAACTGGATTTCAGCTGTAGAATGATTTCTTGGCTATTTCTTCTATGCCAACTTGCCAGGTCTGCAAAGTCACCCGTAGGATTGTAGTCCTTGTCTGCCAGCAGTTGTTCACACTCTACCTAAAGATAGAGGCAGTTTAGTATTTGCTGATGTGTGCTGGATAGTCTGTGCTCACATCAGTTCTCTGGGTTAGGGCTGGGGGTGTGGGGTGTACATTCCACTATCAGGGATACCTGGACAGTTACCTGAATGGAATGTGTTGATATTGGTATCATGTTTGCTGGTACCAAGTCTATGTTTTACTGTGCTATGTGTTTTGGGGGACAAATATGCACAATTTAATTTTTTTAAAATTATTTGTGTCTGTGTATAGGCTAGATATAATGTATCAGTTGTTTAAATCTTATTCATTTGTTTGTTCGTTTATTAACATATTTAAGACAAGGTCTCTTACTGAATCTGGTGTCCAGTAATTGTTGAATCTGTCTGTCTGGCCACTGAGCCCCTAGAATGAGCCTGCCAGTGCTGGGGTGACAGACATGGAGCTGCTCCTGCTTTTATGTTTTATGTGCTGGGATATGAACTGAGGTCCCCATGCTGGTACAGCAAACACTGTACCCACAGAACCATCTCCCCATTAAGATGGGCAACTCTATGAATTCCATGTGTTTGCAAGTTACTGACTTCTTTCGATGTAAGCAATCTCTCGCTACATCTCCTTGGCAGAGGATAATGGTGGATTAGCTTCTGAAAGACTCATTCACGCCTTGATTTTTCAGAATCGCCATATGAAAGCAGTTGCAGAACCTGGGTCCCTGCTGTGAAAATGAAAATACTTGAGGATATTCTGTGGCTTTTCCATTATTCATGGCCATTGGTGGCAGAACATCATGGAAGTGCATCTGCTCAAAGCTTGTGATTACGGGTGGGGCCCAACTGCATTCTGGGTTTGTTTCTTTCCCTACAGCTGTTCTCCAGCTAGATAAAATCAGAATGATGCAGATAGTCTGCCTGTAAAAGGCTCTCGAGACACATCAGTTTATGTTATAACTGGGCCTAGGCACCTTTTTACATATTCCAGGAAACAATCTAATTTCAAAAGCAAGGTGAGGGGGCTCGGAGGTAGCTTAGTGGATAAAGTGCTTGCTGCTCAATCCTGATAACCTAAGTTCACATGAAAGTCAAACACTAGCACAGATGTTCAGCATTCCCTACCATAAGGAGAGAGGTGGAAATAGGAGTATTGCCAGAAGCTTGAGGTCTAGCTAGCCTGTCTTACATAGCAGTGAACCAAAGAGACTCTGCCTTAAAACACGATAGAGGTGAGGACCAACATGCTAAGTTGCCCTCTGACCCCATGTGTGTTCTATGGTATATCATACACATATATAAACAACACACACACACACACACACACACACACAGAGAGAGAGAGAGAGAGAGAGAGAGAGAGAGAGAGAGAGAGAGAGAGAGAGAGAGAGAGAGATCTAGTCATCCTACTTTCTGAAGATTTAGAATGCCCCCATTGAGAGATGAAATTTCTGGGTGCTATTCATTTTGGAGTTGGATCTAGACAAAACATGTGGCTTATATTTACAAAAAGAAAATGATTGTTTTTATTGTTTGAGACAGAGCCACTCTTTGTAGCCCTGGCTATCCTGGACTGTGCTATGTAGATCAGGCTGGCCTCAAATTCACAAAGATCTGTCTCTGCCTCCCACATGGTGGGATTAAAGGTATATACCACCATTCCTGGTGCAAATGATGCTTGTAATATTGCCTGAATTGTGAAGACAAGCCAGAAAGAAGGAGAAAGGATCACATGTGGGTGTACTGGGTATCTTGCTACTTCCTTACCTCAAGGTTGTTAATAAGGTTTCTGCAGCCCAGAGACCACCCTGGCCCAAGTGGAAGTAAAAGTGAACAACTTCCGGTTCATCTTCTAATGAGCAGCTTATAAGAGACACACTATCAGTTCTTTTCAGACTCCCTTGGTATAGCAAATCTATTTTTATTAGGTCTACAGGGACCAAAATATCTTAATATGTGTGATGTGATGTAATCTCTCCATGTGGGGTGGGAGTTGAACAGGGAAAACAAACTTGGGAGTTGGCAAAAAACATCCACAATAGCTGTTAGATAATTCAAAAGAATAGTCTAGCATTCATAGGATGGAGAAAGGCTGTATCATCTCCCCATAAATTCACAAAGACTAGAGATATTTCTGTGGGTCCCGTTGGTCTAGTGACTATTCATTATCGTTATTCAGTGAGCAGTAGTGATGGTGTAGTCTCTTGGAGCACCACTCTCTGTTCTCTTGAGGTCTAAAACGACCCAGGGATTGGTGGGAACAGATGTAGGTTTTCACCCCACCTTGTCTCTGAGGGTTGATGGGAAGCTTTAGGTCATTCTGTGAGTCGAGATGCTGCTCCCATTTAGAAATGTTCATTTAATTAAATGGAGCTGGGAGGAGGTGGCATGAAGGTGTTGGGTTTGCAGAAACATTTGGCTCTCTGGGTCCTGGGAGATTTTGTATTCACTAGGCATCATAGACTAAGTTATGCGGCATCTCAGAGGACAAACCATGCTAACAGGTGTATGTAAAGAAAGAAGAAAGAGCCAGCCTTCTTCCTCCTCCAATTCCTCCTCTTCCTCTTCCACCCTTCAGTGTGCCCCCTCTCTTTTGTGACTTTGATGGCTAAGCTACCAGTGAGTGGCAAGATCAAGGATGATGGGAGGAGCAGTGCTGTCCCATAGATGAGATGCTGATATTGTGTGAGCTCCTGGCTTTGGGGTCCCAGGACCCCCAGATGGGCTCAAGAGAGGCCTTGGGGGCTTCTCCAGAGTCAGCTTCTAGAGATAAGAACTATTAGAAGAAATTAGAAGTTCTTTATTGCCAACTAGAGGATCTGTGATACGTATATTAGGCAAAAGGGCTGTTAATAGCAAGTGGTCCTTGTGTATATTGTAGACTATATCTATAAACATGTTTGTGTATGCATGTGTGTGTGCTGTGCACATGTGTGTCTGCGTGTCTGCATATGGATGCTGGAAGGCGACATTGAGCATTGTCAGGGTTTGTATATGCTTGGACCAGGGAGTGGCACTGTTAGAAGGTGTGGCCTTGTTGGAGTCAGTGTGTCACTGTGGGCATGGGCTTTAAGACCCTCATCCTAGCTGCCTGGAAGCTAGTCTTCTGCTAGCAGCCTTCAGATGAAGATGTAGAACTCTCAGCTCCTCCTGCATCATGCCTGGATGCTGCCAAGTTCCTGCCTTAATGATAATAAACTGAACCTCTGAACCTGTAAGCCAGCCCCAATTAAATGTTGTCCTTATCAGAGTTGCTTTGGTCATGGTGTCTGCTCACAGCAGTGAGACCCTAACTAAAACAAGTATCTTCTTCAGTTGTTTTCCATCTGTGGGGTGTGTGTGGGGTGTGGTGTGTGTGTGTGTGTGTGTGTGTGTGTGTGTGTGTGTGTGTGTCTTAGCTGAACCCAGAGCTCAGTGATTGACTGGTTTAATTAGCTAACTTGCTTTAAGAATAATCTCTCTTGGTCTTCCAAGTACTTGGATTCAGGTGGTACTATGCCTGCCATACTTTTACAGAAATTCTTGACATTCAAATTCCACAATGGCATGCCAAGCACTCTACTTACTGACTCACCTCTCAGCCCTCCATCTTATTTCTATAGAGACAGGGTCGATCTCCAAACCCAGAGCTCCCTGACTGATTAGGTGAGCAAGATCCAGGGAGTTTTCTGCTTCTTCCTCTCCAGCCCTGGGCAAATGTAACCACACCTATCTTTTTTCACTGGGTGATCCAGATCCAAGAACCAGATGTCCATGATTGTACAGCCAGCACTTTAATGACTGAGACATCTTCTCAGCTCAAACCGGCCTTACTGTGTAATAAAATATATATGGACAGCAGTTCATAAAACTATCCCAGTTAAAGGAAGAGAATCACTCACTAGACTCTAGTGGCCTGTCTCTACAGGCAGGCTTTCCTCTTCCATTTCATCTTTATCTTGAGACTCTTTTAACTCAGGAGTGACGATAAACAGTGGACTGAAGCAAAAGAATTAGAGCTGAACTCCAAGTCCATGCTTTATGTTGCAAAGTTAAACATATTTCCTACTTATATTTTTGTTTGCTTAAATCAAGTATAGAGGTGTCAGTGAATGTCCCTTGTAAGTCTCTAGGCACAACTCGGCAATCCAAAACATGATGATATATCCTATAAACAATGAGAGCAAGTGTGTGTGTATGTGTGTGTGTGCTCATACACATGTGGGCATTTCTTTGGAAGACAGAGGTCAGTCAGCCTTAGGTGTTATTCTTCAGGAGTCATCCACATTGGTTTCTGAGACAAGTCTCTCACTGGCCTAGAGACTCCAAATAGGCTAGGCTGGCTGGCTAATGAGCCTTAGGAATCCACCTGCCTCTACCTTCTCAGCATTGGGATTACAAGCATGTGCCATCACACCTGGCTTTTTAACACATGTTCTCGGGATCAAATTTAGGTTCTTATGCCTAAAGGGAAAATACCTGAAGGCTTGAGCTATCTACCCAAAGCCCTCAGTTGCCTGAGTAAATGTGGGCATGGCAGGAAAGCCCCTAGTCTCTCTGTTCTCTAGGTCTCGGGGTGGTGTATGGCATGACAGAGCCTCAAATCTGGGAATCCCCATGTTCAAAGACACAGGTTCTAAACACAACTTCACATGTTCAGCAGGGTTGTCCTCCCACCAGCAAAATCATATTCACCATGATTCTCTATGTCAGCTCACCTGGTATCCATTAGACTCCTGGGATAGGGCAGTCAGCTCTCAGAAGAAACTGTACAGAAGCCCATACAAGTGCTTTCTGCTCAGGGAACAAAACCACTCACAGGAGACAGGAATTTAGAATCTTCTGGAACTATAGGAAGACTTGTCTCATGATTTGAATTTCTAACCCCTGGGGTTTCAAACTGCCACTTCCTATTCTC